>RJWH01000070.1:1333045-1803505 GCA_004363575.1 Solenodon paradoxus | reverse complement strand
CGATTTCGGGAAGGAAACCGCATTTGAGAGCTGAATCACAGTGCTAGTGCTGTGTGAATCGCTGGGAAGAGTGCATTTGGCCTTCTAAACAGGAGTACGTTGTTAAAACAACTCCCGAATTCCATTTCAGTTCGTTTCTGAACTATTTCGTTGGAAGCCGGACTTCCTCAATCTCAACGTTTCTCAGAACTTTCCTCCTTGAAACTGGCATAAAATGCTTCAAACTAGCTTCTCCAGGTCACTACAGTACAAATGCATCTTGAGAAGCAAGTTGAAGCTAAGGGAAGAATGAATTGGTTAGAGGATTTTAGGAAAAACCTTGATTTGGCCTCTTTTCAAGCCTTTACAACGTATCCCGATTTCGGGAAGGAAACCGCATTTGAGAGCTGAATCACAGTGCTAGTGCTGTGTGAATCGCTGGGAAGAGTGCATTTGGCCTTCTAAACGGGAGTACGTTGTTAAAACAACTCCCGAATTCCATTTCAGTTCGTTTCTGAACTATTTCGTTGGAATCGGGATTTCCTCATTCTCCACGTTTCTCAGAACTTTCCCCCGTGTAACTGGCAGAAAATGCTTCAAAGTAGCTTCTCCAGGTCACTTCAGTACAAACGCATCTTTAGTAGAAAGTTGAAGCTAAGGGAAGAATAAATTGGTTAGAGGATTTCAGGAAAAACCTTGCTTTGGGCTCTTTTCCAGCCTTTACAACGTATCCCGATTTCGGGAAGGAAACCGCATTTGAGAGCTGAATCACAGTGCTAGTGCTGTGTGAATCGCTGGGAAGAGTGCATTTGGCCTTCTAAACAGGAGTACGTTGTTAAAACAACTCCCGAATTCCATTTCAGTTCCTTTCTGAACTATTTCGTTGGAAGTGGGATTTCCTCAATCTCCACGTATCTCAGAACTTTCCCCCGTGAAACTGGCAGAAGACGCTTCAAAGTAGCTTCTCCATGTCACTTCAGTACAAATGCATCTTGAGAAACAAGTTGAAGGTAAGGGAATGATGAATTGGTTCGAGGATTTCATGAAAAACCTTGAATTGGGCTCTTTTCAAGCCCTTACAACGTATCCCGATTTCGGGAAGGAAACCGCATTTGAGAGCTGAATCACAGTGCTAGTGCCGTGTGAATCGCTGGGAAGAGTGCATTTGGCCATCTAAACAGCAGTACGTGGTTAAAACAACTCCCGAGTTACATTTCAGTTCGTTTCTGAACTATTTCGTTGGAACCCGAATTTCCTCGACCTCAAAGTTTCTCAGAACTTTCGCCCGTGAAACTGGCAGAAAATGCTCCAGAGTAGCTTCTCCAGGTCACTTCAGTACAAATACATCTTGAGAAGCGAGTTGAATCTAAGGGAAGAATGAATTGGTTAGCGGATTTCAGGAAAATCCTTGAATTGGGCTCTTTTCAAGCCTTGAGAACGTAACCCGATTTCGGGAAGGAAACCTCATTTGAGAGCTGAATCACAGTGCTAGTGCTGTGTGAATTCCTGGGAAGAGTGCATTTGGCCTTCTAAACAGTAGTACGTTGTTAAAACAACTCCCGAAATCCATATCAGTTCGTTTCTGAACTAGTTCGTTGGAAGCGGTATTTCCTCAATCGCAACGTTTCTCAGCACTTTCCCCCGTGAAACTGGCAGTAAACGCTTCAGAGTAGCTTTTCCAGGTCACTTCAGTACAAATGCATCTTGAGAAGGAAGTAGAAGCTAGGGGAAGTATGAATTTGTTGGAGGATTTCAGGAAAAACCTTGAATTGGGCTCTTTTCATGCCTTTAAAACGTAACCCGATTTCGGGAATGAAACCGCATTTGAGAGCTGAATCAGTGCTAGTGCTGTGTGAATCGCTGGGAAGAGTGCATTTGGCCTTCTAAACAGGAGTACGTGGTTAAAACAACTCCCGAATTCCATTTCAGTTCGTTTCTGAACTATTTCTTTGGAACCGGGATTTCCTCGACCACAAAGTTTCTCAGAACTTTCGCCCGTGAAACTGGCAGAAAATGCTTCAAAGTAGCTTCTCCAGGTCCCTTCAGAACAAATGCATCTTGAGAAGAAAGTAGAAGCTAAGAGAAGAATGATTTTGTTAGAGGACTTCAGGAAAAAACTTGAATTGCGCTTTTTTCAAGCCTTTACATCGTATCCCGATTTCGGGAAGGAAACCGCCTTTGAGAGCTGAATCACAGTGCTAGTGCTGTGTGAATCGCTGGGAAGAGTGCATTTGGCCTTCTAAACAGCAGTACGTGGTTAAAACAACTCCCGAGTTACATTTCAGTTCGTTTCGGAACTATTTCGTTGGAACCCGGATTTCCTCGACCTCAAAGTTTCTCAGAACTTTCGCCCGTGAAACTGGCAGAAAACGCTTCAGAGTAGCTTCTGCAGGTCACTTCAGTACAAATACATCTTTAGAAGCGAGTTGAATCTAAGGGAAGAATGAATTGGTTAGCGGATTTCAGGAAAAACCTTGAATTGGGCTCTTTTCAAGCCTTTACAACGTATCCCGATTTCGGGAAGGAAACTGCATTTGAGAGCTGAATCACAGTGCTAGTGCTGTGTGAATCGCTGGGAAGAGTGCATTTGGCCTTCTAAACAGTAGTACGTTGTTAAAACAACTCCCGAAATCCATATCAGTTCGTTTCTGATCTATTTCGTTGGAAGCGGGATTTCCTCATTCGGAACGTTTCTCAGAACTTTCCCACGTGAAACTGGCAGAAAACGCTTCAAAGTAGCTTTTCCAGGTTCACTTCAGTACAAATGCATCTTGAGAAGGAAGTAGAAGCTAGGGGAAGAATGAATTTGTTGGAGGATTTCAGGAAAAACCTTGAATTGGGCTCTTTTCATGCCTTTACGACGTATCCCGATTTTGGGAAGGAAACCGCATTTGAGAGCTGAATCACAGTGCTAGTGCTGTGTGAATCGCTGGGAAGAGTGCATTTGGCCTTCTAAACAGTAGTACTTTGTTAAAACAACTCCCGAATTCCATTTCAGTTCGTTTCTGTACTATTACGTTCGAAGCGGGATTTTGTCAATCGCAACGTTTCTCAGAACTTTCCCTCGTGAAACTGGCAGAAAACGCTTCAAAGTAGCTTCTCCAGGTGACTTATGTACAAATACATCTTGAGAAGAAAGTTGAAGCAAAGGGAAGAATGAATTTTTTTGAGGATTTCAGGAAAAAATCTTGAATTGGGCTCTTTTGAAGCCTTTACATTGTATCAATATTTCGGGAAGGACAACGCTTTCGAGAGTTCATTCATACTGCTAGTGCTGTGTAAATCGCTGGGAAGAGTGCGTTTAGCCTTCTAAAAATTAGTACGTTGTTAAAACAACTCCCGAATTCCATTTCTGTACGTTTCTGAACAATGTCGTTCCAAGCGGGAACGTTGTTAAAATAGCTCCAGAATTGTCTTTGATTTCGTTTCTGTGCAATTCTGTTCCAGCGGGATTTCATAAATCTCAACTTCATTTACAACGTTGTACCGTTAAAGTTTGTAGAAAAGCTGGAAACTAGCATCTATAGGTGTCTTAAGTACAAATACATCTTCAGAACAACGTTGATGATACGTGAAACATCAATTGGCAAGTGTATTCCTAAAATGTATTTGAGGACTTACTCACAGTACTAGAACTGTATAAATATGTATAAAGCGTGCATTTCCCCTAGTACGCTGATGTGCGTTACAACAGCTTCTGAATTGACTTTCATTTCGTTTCTGTGTAAGTTTCTTCCAAGCAGGATTTCATAAATCTCAGCGTTCCTTATAACGCTGTAACGTTAAACATCTAGATCGCGTCAAAGTAGCATCTACAGGTAGCTTAATTACAAATACATCGTCAAAGCAACGTTGAAGGTAAGGGAAGCATGATTTTTCAAAAGGACTTCAGGGAACTCCCTGAAATTTGTTGATTTCAAGTCTTTGGAACGTTTCCCGATTCAGTGTAGGGAACTGTATTTGAGAACTAACTCAAAGTGCGAGAATTGTGTAAATGGCTATGAAGACTTCATTTCGCCTAGTAGACAGACGTACGTTGTTAAAACAGCTCCAGCATTTTCATTTATTTCGTTTCTGTGCAATAACGTTCCAAGCGAGATTTCACGACTCTCAAGGTTTCCAATAACGTTGCAACGTTAAACGTTCCCGAAACGTTTCAGAATACCACCTACAGGTAGCTTAAGTACAAATACATCTTCCGAACAACGCTGATGCTAAAGAAGCATCAATTAGCAAGAGTAGTTCAGGGAATTCCCAGAAATTTGATGATTTCGCTCTTTAAAACTTTTGCCGACTCAGTTTGTGAGACTGCATTGGAACACGAATTCACAGTAAGAGAACTGTGTAAATGGCCATGAAGAGTGCATTTCACTTAGTAAACAGATGTACGTTGTTAAAACAGCCCTAAAATAGACTTTCATCGTTTCTGGCAATTTCGTTCCAAGAGAAATGTGATGAATCTCAAAGTTTCTTACAACGTTGCAACGTTAACCGTTCTAGAAACGCTTCAAACTAGCATCGAAAGGTAGCTTAAGTAGAAATACCTCTTTAGAACAATGTCGAAGCTAAGGGAAGCATGAATTTGCCAGAGGAGTTCAGGGAATTCCCTGAAATTTGGTGATTTCCAGTGTTTAGAACGTTTCCCGATTTAGTGTGGGAAAACGCATTTGATCACTAATTCAGAGTAGTAGAACTGTGTAAATGGCTATGAAGAGTGCATTTCACCTAGTAGACAGATGCACATTTTCAAAATAGCTCCAGAATTAACTTTAATTTCCTTTCTGTTCTATTTCCTACCAAACGTCGTTTCATAAATATCAAGGTTTTTTATAACGTTGTAACGTTAAACTTGCTAGAAACGATTCAATGTAGCATCTACAGGTAGGTTTAGTATAAATACGTCTTCAGAAAAACGATGAATCTAAGGGATCATGAATTTCAAGAAGAGTTCAGGGAATTCCCTGAAATTTGGTGATTTCAAGTCTTTAGAACTTTTCATAATTCAGTGTTTGAAACTGCATTTGAGCACTAATTCGCAGTACTAGAACTGTTTAAACGGCTTTGAGGAGTGCATTTCGACTAGCTAACATATGTACATTGTTAAAACAGCTCCCGAATTGCCTGCAGTACATTTCTGTGCAATTTCGTTTAAAGAGGATTTTCCTTTTATATCACGGTTTCTTCTAAATTTATGTTGTTAAACTTGCTAGATTTGCTTCAGTCTTGCATAAAAGATAGCTTTATTACAAATATATCTTTAGAACAAAGTTGAAGCTAAGGGATTAGTCAATTTGCAAGGCGATTCAGGGAAAACCCTGAATTTTGCTGTTTTTAAGCCTTTACAAAGTTTCCCCATTCAGTGTGTGAAACTGCTTTTGTATGCTAATCCAGTCAGTAGAACTGTGTAAATGGCTTAGATGAGTGCAGATCGCCTAGTAAACAGAAGTACGATGTTGAAACAGCTCCTCCATCGTCTTTCAGTACATTTCTGTGCAATTTCGTTTCAATTGGGATTTCATAAATCTCAAGGATTCATAATGTTAAACATCTAGATACGCTTCCACCCAGCATCTAAAAGTAGCTTAAGTACAAATACAATTCTGGAATAAAGTTGATGCTAAGGGAAGTGTGAATTTTCAAAGCAGTCCTGGGAAGACCCTGAATTTTGATGTTTTCAAGCCCTTACAAAGTTTCTTCCCTATTAAGTGTGAGAAAACTATTTTTAGCGCTATTTCACAGCACGAGAACTAACGAAATGGCTGGGAAGACTGTATTTCGCCAAGCATGAGAATTTCTTTGGTAATGCTACTCCTTAATTGCCTTTCAGTACGTTTCTGTGAATTTGGTTGCAAATGGGATTTCATAAATCCAAAGTTTCTTATAACGTTAAAACGTTTAACTTACTAGATATGCACCTACACGTAGCTTAAGTATAAATGTGTCTTTGGAATAAAGTTAAAGCAAATGGACGAGTCAATTAACTTCAGCTATTCAAGGAAATTCCTGAGTTTTGGTGTTTCTTGCCCTCACAACTGCATTCGAGCACTAATTCATAGTACTAGAAATGTGTAAATGACTGGGAAGAGTGCATTTCGCCTAGTATCAAAAATGCGTTGGTAAAACAGCTCCTGAATTTCCTTTCAGTACATTTCTGTGCAATTTCTGTGCAAGCGGGATTTCCTTAAATATCAAGGTTTCTTATAACATTATGACGTTAAGCTTGCTAGATATGCCTCAGTCTAGCATGTACAGCTAGATTAAGTACAAATACATCTATGACACAAAAGTGAAGCTAAGGGAGGAATGAAATTGCAAAGCCGTTCCACGATATACCTGAAAATTTTCCTGTTTTCAAGCCTTTAGAGTGTTTCTTCATGATTGAGTGCATTAAGCCGCTGTTGTTCACTATTTCACAGTACTAGAACTGTGTAAATGCTGCAAAGAGTGCAGTTAGCCTAGTAAATAGAATTACGATGTTAAAACAGCTCCTGAAATGCCTTTCAGTACGTTTCTGTGCAGTTTCTTTACAAGCGGGACTTCATAACTCTCAAGGTTTGTGATAACTTTATAACATTAACCTTGCTAGGTATACTTCAAACTAGCATCTCCAGGTAGTCTGAGTACATATACATCTTTGAAACAAAGTTGAATCTAACGGAGACTTGAATTTGCAAAGCCGTTCCGAGAAAACCCTGATCTTTGGTGTTTTCAAGCTTTTACAACGTTTGCTGATTCAGTGGCAAAACCCCTTTTGTGTGTTACTTCAGTGTACTAGAACTTTGTAAAAGGTTGGGAATAAACCAGAACGCATAGTAAACAGATGTATTGTGTTAAAACAGCTCCTGTATTGCCTTTCAGTACGTTTCTGTGCATCTTTGTTGCAAGCGGGTATTTATACATGTCAAAGTTTCTCATAACATTATAACTTTAAACTTACAAGATACACTTCAACTAGCTTCTACAGGTAGCTTAAGTACAAACACATCTTTGGAACAAAGGTGAAGCTAAGGGAGGAATGAATTAAAAGAGCTGTCCCAGTAAATTCCTGAATTTTGGTGTTTTCAAGCCTTTACAAGGTTTCTTCCAGAATCAGAATCTGAAATTGTTATGTGCGCTATTTCACAGTATTAGAACTGTGTAAATGGCTGGGAAGTGTGCATTTCGCCTAGTGTCAGAATTGCATTGGTGCAACAGTTTCTGAATTGCCTTTCAGTACGTTTCTGTGCACTTACGTTGCAAGCAGAATTTCATAAATCTCAAAGTTTCTGATAACGTTATAACTTTAAACTTGCTAGATTCGCTTCAAACCAGCATGTACAGGTAGCTAAAGAACAAATACTTCTTTGGAACAAAGTTGAAGCTAAAGGAGGAGTGAATTTGCAATAGCTGTTCAGGGAAAACCCTGAATTTTGAAGTTTTCAAGCATTCCTACTTTTCTTCCCAATGGTGGGTGAAACCACTTTTCCTATTTCACAGTACTAAAACTTTGTAAATGCTGGGAAGAGTGCAATTCGCCTAGTAAATAGAACTACGTGTTAAAACAGCTCCAGAATTGCCTGTCAGTATGTTTCTGTGCAATTTCGTTGAAAGCGGATTTTCCTTTTATATCACGGTTTCCTATAAAGTTATGATGTTAAACTTGCTAGATACACTTCAATCTAGCATCTTTAGGTAGATTAAGTACAAATACATCTTGGACACAAAGTTGAAGTTAAGGGAGTAGTCAATTTGCAAAGCAAAAAAAACCCTGAATTTTTTTTTGAATTTTGTTGTTTCCACTCAGTGTGTGAAAACGCTTTTTTGCACTGCTTCACATCAGTAGAAGTATGTCAATGGCTGGGAAGAGTGCATTTGCCTAATAAACAGAAGTGTGATGATAAAACAGGTCCTGAATTGCCATTCAGTACGTTTCTGTGCACCTTCATTGCAAGCAGAATTTCATAAATCTCAAGGTTCATAATAATGTCATAACGTTAAACATCTAAAGGTAGCTTAGGTACAAATATATCTTTGGAATAAAGTTCAAGCAAAGGGACGAGTCAATTAACGTTAGCTATTCAAGGAAATTCTTGAGTTTTGGTGTTTCTAGCCCTCATAACTTTTCTTCCCGATAGTGTGAACAATGGCTTTTGTGCGCTATTTCACATTATTAGAACTGCGTAAATGACTGGGAAGAGTGCATTTCGCTTAGTATCAACATTGTGTTGGTAAAACAGCTCCTGAATTTCCTTTCAGTACGTTTCTGTGCAATTTCTGTGCAAGTGGGATTTCCTTAAATATCAAGGTTTCTTATAACGTTATGTCGTTGAGCTTGCTAGATATGCCTCAGTCTAGCATGTACAGCTAGATTAAGTACAAATACATCTATGACACAAAAGTGAAGCTAAGGGTGGAATGAAATTGCAAAGCTATCCCACGATATACCTGAAAATTTTCCTGTTTTCAAGCCTTTAGAGCGTTTCTTCCCGATTCAGTGTGTGAAACCTCTGTTGTGCACTGTTTCACAGTACTAGAATTGTGTAAATGCTGCAAAGAGTGCAGTTAGCCTAGTAAATAGAACTAAGATGTTAAAACAGCTCCTGAAATGCCTTTCAGTATGTTTCTTTGCAATTTCTTTGCATGTGGAATTTCATAACTCTCAAGGTTTCTTAAAACTTTAGAACATTGAACTTGCTAGATATACTTCAAACTAACACCTCCAGGTAGTCTGAGTACATATACATCTTTGCAAAAGAGTTGAATCTAACGGAGGATTGAATTTGCAAAGCCGTTCCGAGAAAACCCTGATCTTTGGTGTTTTCAATCTTTTACAACATTTGCTGATTCAATGGTAAAACCCCTTTTGTGCGCTATTTCACTGTACTAGAACTGTGTAAAAGGTTTGTAAGAGTCCAGCACGCATAGTAAACTGATGTACGATGTTAAAACAGCTCCTTCATTGCCTTTCAGTTCGTTTCTGTGCATCTTCGTTGCAATCGTGATTTCATACAGCTCAAAGTTTCTTATAACGTTATAACTTTAAACTTACAAGATACACTTCAACTAGCATCTACAAGTAGCTTAAGTACAAACACATCTTTGGAACAAAGGTGAAGCTAAGGGAGGAGTGAATTGATAGATCTGTTCCAGGAAATCTCTGAATTTTGGTGTTTTCAAGCCTTTACAAGGTTTCTTCCAGAACCAGAGTCTGAAACCGATTATGTGCGGTATTTCACAGTACTAGAACTGTGTAAGTGGCTGGGAAGTGTGCATTCTGCCTAGTGTCAAAATTGCATTGGTGGAACATTTTCTGAATTGCCTTTCAGTACGTTTCTGTGCAACTTTGTTGCAAGCTTGATTTCATAAATCTCAAAGTTTCTGATAATGTCATAACTTTAAACTTGCTAGATAAGCTTCAAACCAGCATCACAGTTAGCTTTAGTACAAATACATCTTTAGAATAAAGTTGAAGCTAAGGTAGGAGTGAATTCGATATAGCTATTCAGGGAAAACCCTGAATTTTGCTGTTTTTAAGCCTTTACAAAGTTTCCCCATTCAGTGTGTGAAACCGCTCGTGTGCACTATTCAGATAAGTAGAACTTTGTAAATGGTGAGATGAGTGCAGTTCGCCTAAACAGAAGTACGATGTTAAAACAGCTCCAGAATTGTTTTTCAGTACGTTTCTGAGCCACTTCGTTTCAAGCGGGATTTCATAAATCTCAAGGTTTCTTATGACATTATAACGTTAAACTTGCTTGATTCGCTTCAAGCCAGCATCTACAGGTAGTTTAAGTACAAATAAATCTTAGACACAAACCTGAAGCTACGAGAGTAGTGAATTTGCAAAGCTGTTCAGGAAAACCCTGAATTTTGTGGTTTTCGAGGCTTTACTTCTTTTCCACATTCAGTGTGTGAAAATGCTTTTATGCGGTACTTCACATCAGTAGAAGTCTGTGAAGAGTGTATTTGCCTAATAGACAGGAGTGTGATGATAAAACAGGGCCTGAATTGCCATTCAGTACGTGTCTCAGAAACTTTGTTTCAAGCGGGATTTCATAAATCTCAAGGTTTCTTGTAACGTTAAACTTGCTAGATTCACTTCAAGCCAGCACCTACAAGTAGCTTAAGTACAATCCATCTTTGGAACAAAGTTGAAGCTAAGGGAGGAGTGAATTTGCAAGAGATGTTCAGGCAAATTCCTGAATTCTGGTGTTTTCAAACCTTTTCAGCGTTTCCCAGTTCGGTGGGTCAAACTGCTTTTGTGAACTCTTTGACAGGAATAGAATTGTGTAAATGGCTGGCAACAATGCATTTCACCTCGTAAAAAGATTTGCGATCGTAACACAGCTCCTTAATTGTCCTTCATTACATTTCTGTGCAGTTACATTGTAAGCTGGAGTTCATAAATCTCAAAGATTCTTGTAACGTTATAACGTTAAACTTGCTAGATTTGCTTCAAACCTGCATCTACAGGTAGCAAAAGTACAAATACTTCTTAGGAACAAAGTTGAAGCTAAAGGAGGAATGAATTTGCAATAGCTGTTCAGGGAAAACCCTGAATTTTGATGTTTTCAAGCCTTCACAACTTTTATTCCCAACAGTGGGTGAAACCGCTTTTGTGTGCTATTTCACAGTACTAGAACTTTGTAAATGCTGGGAAGAGTGCAGTTCGCCTAGTAAATAGAACTACGATGTTAAAACAGCTCCCAAAATGCCTGTCAGTCCGTTTCTGTGCAATTTCGTTGAAAGCGTATTTTCCTTTATATCATGGTTTCATATAAAGTTATGATGTTAACTTGGTAGATACACTTCAATCCAGCATCCATAGGCATATTAAGTACAAATACATCTTGGACACAAAGTTGAAGCTAAGGGAGTAGTCAATTTGCATAGCAGTTCAGGGAAATCCCTGAATTTTGTTGTTTTCAAACCTTTACTACGTTTCCCCATTCAGTGTATGAAAATGCTTTTGGGCACTCCACATCAGTAGAAGTGTGTTAATGGCTGGAAAGAGTGCATTTGCCTAATAAACTGAAATGTGATGATAAAAACAGGTCCTGAATAGCCATTCAGTATGTTTCTGTGCATCTTCATTGCAAGTGGAATTTCATAAATCTCAAGGTTCCTTATAATGTCATAACGTTAAACATCTGGATACGCTTCCACCTAGCATCTAAAGGTATCTTAAGTATAAATACATCTTTGGAATAACTTTGATACTAAGGGAAGAGTGATTTTGTAAAGCAGTCGTGGGAAAAACCTGAATTTTGGTGTTTTCAAGCCGTTACAATGTTTCCTCCCGATTAAGTGTGTGAAACCGATTTTGAGCGCTATTTCATAGCACGAGAACTAAGCAAATGGCTGGGAAATGTATTTTGCTGAATATCAGAATTTCATTGGTATTACAGCTCCTTAATTGCCATTCAGTAAGTTTCTGTAAATTTGGTTGCAAATGGGATTTCATAAATCTCAAAGTTTCTTATAATGTTAAAACGTTAAAGTTTCTAGATATGCTTCAAACTAGCATGTACAGGTAGCTTATGTACAAATATATCTTTGGAATAAAGTTGAAGCAAATGGACTAGTTAATTATCTTTAGCTATTCAAGGAAATTCCTGAATTGTGGTGTTTCAGCCTTCACAACTTTCCTTCCTGACAGTGTGTAAAATGGCTTTTGTGCGCTATTTCACAATAGTAGAACTGTTTAAATGACCAGGAAGAGTGCATTTCGCCTAGTAAAAAATTGCGTTGGTGAAACAGCTCCTGAATTTCCTTTCAGTACGTTTCTGTGCAATTTCTGTGCAAGCGGGATTTCCTCAAATATCAAGGTTTCTTATAACGTTATGTCGTTGAGCTTGCTAGATTCGCTTCAATCTAGCATGTACAGGTAGACTAAGTACAAATACATCTATGACACAAAAGTGAAGCTAAGGGTGGAATTAAATTGCAAAGACGTCCCACGATATACCTGAAAATTTTCCTGTTTTCAAGCCTTTAGAGCGTTTCTTCCCGATTCAGTGTGTGAAACCGCTGTTGTGCACTATTTCACAGTACTAAAACTGTGTAAATGCTGCGTAGAGTTCAGTTAGCCTAGAAAATAGACCTACGATGTTAATACAGCTCCTGAAATGCCTTTCAGTACATTTCTGTGCAAATTCTTTGCAAGCGGGATTTCATAACTCTCAAGGTTTCTTAAAACTTTAGAACATTAAACTTGCTAGATATACTTCAAACTAGCATCTCCAGGTAGTCTGAGTACATATACATCTTTGGAAAAGAGTTGAATCTAAAGGAGGATTGAATTTGCAAAGCCGTTCCGAGAAAACCTTGATCTTTGGTGTTTTCAAGCTTTTACAATGTTTGCTGATTCAGTGGCAAAACACTTTTTGTGTGCTCTTTCACTGTACTAGAACTTTGTAAAAGGCTGGGAAGAGTCCAGCACACCTATTAAACAGATGTATGATGTTAAAACAGCCCCTGCATTGCCTTTCAGTTCGTTTCTGTGCATCTTCGTTGCAATCGTGATTTCATACAGCTCAAAGTTTCTTATAACGTTATAACTTTAAACTTACAAGATACACTTCAATTAGCATCTACAGGTAGCTTAAGTACAAACACATCTTTGGAACAAAGGTGAAGCTAAGGGTGGTGTGAATTAATAGAGCTGTTCCAGGAAATCCTTGAATTTTGGTGTTTTCAAGCCTTTACAAGGTTTCTTCCAGAACCAGAGTCTGAAACCGATTATGTGCGGTGTTTCACAGTACTAGAACTGTGTAAGTGGCTGGGAAGTGTCGCCTAGTGTCAGAATTGCATTGGTGCAACAGTTTCTGAATTGCCTTTCAGTACGTTTCTGTGCACTTTCGTTGCAAGCGGGATTTCATAAATCTCAAAGTTTCTGATAACGTTATAACTTTAAACTTGCTAGATAAGCTTCAAACCAGCATCACAGTTAGCTTTAGTACAAATACATCTATAGAACAAAGTTGAAGCTAAGGTAGGAGTGAATTTGATATAGCTATTCAGGGAAATCCCTGAATTTTCGTGTTTTCAAGCCTTTACAACTTTTCCCCATTCAGTGCGTGAAACCGCTCATGTGTACTATTTCAGATCAGTAGAACTTTGTAAATGGTGAGATGAGTGCAGTTCACCTAGTAAACAGAAATACAATGTTAAAACAGTTCCCAAAGTGCCTTTCAGTGTGATTTTGTGCAATTTCGCTCCAAGCGGGATTTCATAAATCTCAAGGTTTCCTATGATGTTATAACGTTAAACTTGCTAGATACACTTCAAAGTAGAATCTACAGGTATCCTGAGTGCATATACATCATTGGAACATACGTGAAGCTAAAGAAGGCGTATGTTGCAAAACCGTTCCGAGAAAACCCTGAATTTTGGTGTTTTCAAGCTTTTACAACCTTTGCCAATTCAGTTGTGAAACTGCTTTTGTGCACTATTTCACGGTACTGGAACTGTATAAATGGCTGTGAAGAGTGTATTTCACCTAGTAAACAGATGTACCAATTAAAACAGCTCCCGAATTGCCTTTCAGTACGATTCTGTGCAATTAAGTTGTAAGCGGGATTTCATAAATCTCATGGTTTTCTTATAACTTTATCAAGATAAACCTGCTTCGTACACTTCAACCTAGCATCTCCAGGTAGCTTAAGTACAAGTACATCTTTGGAACAAAGTTGAAGCTAAGGGATTAGTGAATTTCCAAGAGCTGTTCAGGGAAAATCCTGAATTTTGGTATTTTCAAGTCTGTAGGATGTTTCTTGTTTCAGTGGGTGAACCAGCTTTTGTGTGCTATTCACAGTACTAGAACTGTGTAAATGGCTGGGAAGAGTACATTTCTTCTCGTAAACAGAATTGCGATGGTAAAGCAGCTCCTGAATTTTCTTTCATCACCTTTCTGTGCAATTTCATTGCAAGCGGCATTTCATAAATCTCAAAGTTTCTTGTAACGTTATAATGCTAACCTTGATATTTTCGCTTCAAATGAGCATCTACAGGTAGCTCAATACAAATACTTCTTGGAACAAATTTAAAGCAAAAGGAGGAGTGAATTTGCAATAGGTGCTCAGGGAAAACCCTGAATTTTGATGTTTTCAAGCCTTCACAACTTTTCTCCCCGACAGTGTGTGAAACCGCTTTGTGTGCTATTTCACAGTACGACAAATCTGTAAATAGATGGGAAGAGTGCATTTCACCTAGTGTCAGAATTGCGTTGGTAAAATACCACTTGAATTGCCTTTCAGTACGTTTCTGAAATTTCTTAGCAAGTGGGATTTCATAAATCTCACAGTTTATTATAATGTTATAACATTAAATTTGTGAGAAGCTTCAAAACAGCATCTACATGTAGTTAAGTACAAATATATCTTTGACACAAAGGTGAAAGTAAGCAAGGAGTGTATTTGGAAAGCCATTCTGGAAAAACCCTGAATTTTGGTGTGTTCAATTCTTTGTAATGTTTCTTGCCATTTCAGTGTGTAAAACCGCTTTTGTAGCTACTTCACAGTACTAGAACTGTGTAAATGGTTGAGAAGAATGCAGTCATCTAGTAAACAGAAGTATGATGTTAAAATAGATACTGAATTGCCTTTCAGTACTTTTCTGTGCAATATCGTTGCAAGCAGGATTTCATAAATCTCAAGATTTCTTACAAGGTTACAATGTTAAACTTGCTAGAAATGCAAACAACGACCATATACAGGGATCTTAAGTACAAATACATCTTTGAAACCAATTTGGAGCTAAGGGAGAAGAGAATTTTCAAGAGCTCTTCCTGGAAAACCCTGAAATTTGGTGTTTTCAATCCTTTAAAATGCTTCTTCCCAATTCAGTGCGTGATACTGCTTTTGTGAGCTATTTCACAGTAATAAAAAGGTGTAAATGAATGGTAAGATGCATTTAGCCTAGTAAACAGAAGATGTTTAAATAGCTCCTGAATTGCCTTTCAGTACGTTTCTGTGCAAATACGTTCCAAGAGAAAGTTCAAAAATCAGTGTCTTATAATGTTATAACATTAAACTTGATAGATAGTATTCGAACTAGTACATACAGGTAGCTTAAATACAAATACATATTTGAAGCAAATTTGAACCTAGAGGAATTATGAATTTTCAAGAGTCGTTCAGGGAAACCCTGAATTTTGGTGTTGTCAAGCCTTTGCAATGTTTCTTCCCGATTCAGTGTGTGAGACCGCATTTGTGCGCTATTTCACTTTACCAGAAAGTTGTAAATGGCTGAGAAATGTGCATGTGGCCTACTAAATAGAAGTACAATGTTAACAGAGTTCCTAAATTGCCTTTAAGTATGTTTCTGTGCAATTTCGTTGCAAGCAAGATTTCATTATTTTCATGGTTTCTTATAATGTTGTAACGTTAAACTTGGTAGATATGATTCAAATGAGCATATACAGGTAGCTTAAATACAAATACATCTTTGAAACAAATTTGAATGGGAGCAGTGAATTTCCTAGAGCCGTTCAGGAAATCACTTAATTTTAATGTTTCAAGCCTTTACAATGTTTCTTGCTGATTCAGTGTGTGATACTGCTTTATCCGCTATTTCACAATACTGGGAATGTGTAAATGGCTGAGAAGTGTGCAATTTGCCTAGTAAACAGAAGTACGATGTTAAAACACCTCCTCAATGCCTTTCATATGTTTCTGTGCAATTTCATTGCAAGCAGGATTTCAAAAATCTCAAGGTTTCTTATAAATTTATAATGTTAATCTTGCTACATATGATTCAATCTAGCATATGCAGGTAGAGTAAGTACAAATAGATCTTTGAAACCAAGTTGAAGCTAAGGGAGAAGGGAATTTGCTAGAGCTGTTCAGGGACATCCCTGAGTTTTAGTGATTTTAAGACTTTACAATGTTTCTACACGATTCAGTATGTTAAACTGCTTTTGAGAGCTGCTTCACAGTTGAACTGTGTAAATGGCTGACAAGATTGCATTTCGCCTGATAAACAGAAGTATGATGTTAAAACCTCTCCTGAATTGTCTTTCAGTACGTTTCTGTGCAATTTTGTTGCAAGCCAAAATTGATACACCTCAAGTTTTCTTGTAAGTTATAACGTTAAACTTTCTAGATTCGCTTCAAAGTAACATATATATGAGGATTAAGTAAAACATAAATTTGAAACAAAGTTGAAGCTCAGGCATGAGCTAATTTGAAAGAGTCGTTCAGGGAAAACACTGAATTTTGGTGTTTTGAAGGCTTCACAACGTTTCATCAGGTGCAGTATGTGATACCGCTTCTGTGTTCTATTTCACAGTACACCGAAAGTTTAAATGCCCGGGAAGAGAGCATTTCACCTCGTAAACAGAAGCGTGATGTGAAAACACTTCCAGAGTTGCCTTTCAGTACATTTCTGTACAATTTCATTGCAAGCTGGATTTCACATACCTCAGGGTTTCTTATAAAGTTATAACATTAAACTTCCTAGATACACTCCAAACTGGCGTATACAGTTGGCTTAAGTACAAACACAATTTTGATACAAAGTGGAAGCTCAGGGACAAGTGAATTGGCAAGAGCTGTTCAAGGAAAAGCCTGAATTTTGGTGTTTTCAAGACTTTACAACGTTTCTTTCCTTTTTAGTTTGTGATACCACTTCTGCCTGCTATTTCACAGTACCGCGAATGCGTAAATGCCTGGGAAGAGTGCATTTCACCTAGTAAACAGAAGTATGATGTTAAAAGCCCTACTTAATTGCCTTTCAGTACGTTTATGTGCAATTTCATTGCAAGCGGGATTTCATAAATCTCAAGATTTCTTATAACGTTATAATGTTAAATTTGCTAGATACGCTTCAAACTAGCACCTACAGGTAGCTTAAGTACAAATACATCTTTGGAACAAAGTTGAAGCTAAGCAGGATTGAATTTGCTGTAGCTGCTCAGGTAATATCCTGAATTTTGGTGTTTTTAAATCTTTGCAACGTTTCTTCGTGATTCAGTGTGTGAAACCGCTTTTGTGCACTATTTCACAGTACTAGAATGGTGTAAATGACTGGGAAGAGTGCAGTTCACCTATTAATCAGAAGTACGATGTCAAAACAGGTCCTGAATTGCCTTTCAGTACGTTTCTGTGCAATTTTGTTGCAACCGGGATTTCATAAATCTCAAGGTTTCTTTAATTGCTATGTGTTAAACGTGCTAGATACATTTCAAACTAGGATATACAGGCAGCTGATGTACAAACACATCCTTTGGAACAATGTTGAAGCTAAGGAAAGCGTGAATTTGAAAGAGCAGTTCAGAAAAATCCCTAAATTGTGGTGTTTTCAAGCCTTTGCGACATTTCTTCTCTGTTCAGTGTGTGAAACTATTTTTCTGCACTATTTCACAGTACTAGAACGATGTAAATGGCTGGGAAGACTGCAGTTCACCTATTAAACAGAAGTACGATGTTAAAACTCCTCCTGAATTGCCTTTCTGTACGTTTCTGTGCAATTTCGTTACAAGCGGGATTTCATAAATCTCAAGATTTCTAATAACGTTAAACTTGATAGATATACTTTAAAGTAGCATCTACAGGTAGCTTAAGTACAAATACATCTATGGAACAAAGTTGAAGCTAAGCGAGGAGAGAATTTGCAAGAGCGGGTCAGGGAGAACCCTGAATTTTGGTGTTATCAAGCCTTTACAACGTTTCTTCCTGATTCATTGTATCATACAGCTTTTGTGCACTATTTCATTGTACTAGATATGTGTGAATGCCTGAGAAGATTGTATTTGGCCTGGTTAAAAGAAGTACTGTTTTAAAACCCCTCTGAATTGCCTTTCAGTACGTTTCTGTGCAATTTCCTTGCCAGCGGTATTTCATCATTGTCAAGATGATTTGTAACCTTACGTTAAACATGCTAGATACGGTTAAAACTAGCATATATAGGTAGTTTAAGTACGAATAGATATTTGAAACCATGTTGAAGCTACAAGAGGAGTGAATTTCCAAGAACCGTTCAGGGAAAATCCTGAATTTTGGTGTTTTCATGCCTTTACAAAGTTTCTTCCATATTCAATGTGTGATACCGATTTCGTGCGGTATTTCACAGTACAAGAAAGATGTAAATGCCTGGGAAGAGTGCATTTGGAATGGTAAATAGAAGTACGATGTTAAAACAGCTCCTGAATTGCCTTTCAGTGCTTTTCTGTGCAATTTCCTTCCAAGTGGGAGTTCATATATCTCAAGATTTCTTATAACGTTAAACTTGCTAGATGATTCAAACTGACCTATACAGGTAGCTTAAGTACAAAGACATCTCTGAAACAAAATTGAAGCAATGGGAAGAGTGAATTTGGTAGACCCGTTCAGGAAAATCCCTGAATTTTGGCGTTTTCAAGCGATTACAACATTTCTTCCAGATTCAGTGTGTGATACCGAATCTGTGTGCTATTTCACAGCTCTAGGAATGTATAAATCGCAGGAAGGAGTGCATTTCACCTAGTTAAGAGAAGTATGATGTTAAAACAGATACTGAAATGCCTTTCACTATGTTTCTGTGCAATATCATTGCAAGCGGGATTACATAAATCTCAAGGATTCTTAAAAAGTTATACCGTTAAAATTGCTAGATACCCATCAAACTGCCATGTACAGGGAGCTTAAGTACAAATACATCTTTGAAACCAAGTTGAAGCTAAGGGAGGAGTGAATTTTCAAGAGTCGTTCAGGGAAATCCCTGAAAGTTGGTGTGTTCAGGCCTTACATCGTTTCTTCGTGAGTCAGTGTGTGATACCACTTTATCCGCTATTACACAGTACTAAGAATGGGTAAATGTCTGGGAAGAGTGCATTTTTCCTAGTCAAGAGAAGTACGATATTAAACCACCTCCTGAATTGCCTTTCAATACGTTTCTGTGCAATTTCGTTGCAGCGGGATTTCATGAATATCAAGGTTTCTCACAATGTTACAATGTTAAACTTGCTAGAAACACTACAAACCACAATATACAAGGATCTTAAGTACAAATACATCTTGAAACGAAATTGAAGCTAAGGGAAGAGAGAATTTGCAAGAGCCTTTCAGGTAGAACCCTGAATTTTTAGTGTTTTCAAGCCTTTACAACGTTTCTTCCTGATTCATCATGTCATACCACTTTTGTGAGCTATTTCACAGTACTAGAAAGGTGTAAGTGAATGGGAAGATGCAATTCATCTAGTAAATTGAGGAACGATGTTAACAAAGCTCCTGAGTTGCCTTTCAGTACGTTTCTGTGCAATTTCATTGCAAGTGGGATTTCATCATTGTCAAGATGTTTTATAATGTTAAACTTGCTAGATATGATTCAAACTAGCATATACAGATAGATTAAGTACGCCTACATATTTGAAACCATGTTGAAGCTAAGGGAGGAGTGAATTTGAAAGAGTCGCTCAGGGAAAACCCTGAATTTTGGTGTTTTCAAGCCTTTACATGTTTCTTCCCGATTCAGCATGTGATACCGCTTTTGGGCGCATTTCACAGTACTAAATCCGTTTATCATGGTTGGGAAGAGTGCATTTCGCTGAGTAAACACAAGTACAATGTTAACAGAGCTCCTGAATTTCCTTTCACTACACTTCTGTGCTATTTCCTTGCAAGCGGGATTTCATCATTCTTAAGGTGTTTTTTAATGTTAAACTTGCTAAATGATTCAAACTGACATACAGGTAGCTTAAGTACAAAGACATCTCTGAAACAAAATTGAAGCAATGAGAGGAGTGAATTTGGTAGACCCGTTGGAAAATCCCTTAATTTTGGCATTTTCAAGCAATATTTCTTCCAGATTCAGTGTGTAATACCGAATCTGTGTGCTATTTCACAGCTCTAGGAATGTATAACTCGCAGGAAAGAGTGCATTTCACCTAGTCAAAAGAAGTACGATGTTAAAACAGATACTGAAATGCCTTTCAGTATGTTTCTGTCCAATTTCATTGCAAGAGGGATTTCATAAATCTCAAGGATTCTTACAATGTTATAATATTTAAATTGCTAGATACGCATCAAACTACCATATACAGGGAGCTTAATTACAAATACAGCTTTGAAACCACGTTGAAGCTAAGGAAGGAGTGAATTTGCAGAGTCGTATGGGAAATCCCTGATGTTGGTGTCTTCAAGCTTTACATTGTTTCTTCCCGATTCAGTGTGTGATACCGCTTTATCCGCTATTGCACAGTACTAGGAATGGGTAAATGTCTGGGAAGAATGCATTTTTCCTAGTCAAGAGATGTACGATGTTAAACCACCTCCAGAATTGCGTTTCAATACGTTTCTGTGCAATTTTGATGCAAATGCGACTTCATAAATATCAAGCTTTCTTACAATGTTATAACGTTAAGCTTGCTAGATACAGATCGAACTAGATTATACAGGTAGCTTAAGCACATATATATCTTTGGAGCAAACTTGAATCTAATGGAGTAGTGAATTTGCTAGAGTCGCTCAGGGAAATCCCTGAATTTTGATGTTTTCAAGACTTTACAAGTTTCTTCTCGATTCAGTGTATGATTCTGCTTTTTTGCACTATTTCACAGTACTGAAAAGGTGTAAATGCTTGGGAAGAGTTTATTTGGCCTGATAAATAGAAGTACGATGTTAACATATTTCCTGAATTGCCTTTCAGTACGTTTCTGTGCAATTTCCTTCCAAGCAGGAGTTCATTAATCACAAGATTTCTCAGAATGTTATAACATTAAACTTGCTAGATGATTCAAACTGATATATGCAGGTAGCTTAGAAACAAAGACATCTCAGAAATAAAATTGAAGCAATGAGAGAATTTGGTAGAGCTGTTCAGGGAAATCCCTGAATTTTGGCGTTTTAAAACCATTACAACATTTCTTCCAGATTCAGTGTGATACCGAATCTGTGTGCTATTTCACAGCTCTTGGAAAGTATAAATCACAGGAAATAGTGCATTTCACCTAATCAAGAGAAGTACGTAGTTAAAACTGATAATGAAATGCCTTTAGTTATGTTTCTGTGCAATTTTGTTGCAAGCGGGATTTCATAAGTTTCAAGGTTTCTTACAACGTTATAACGTTAAAATTGCTAGATACTCATCAAACTACCATATACAGGGAGCTTAAGTACAAACACATCTTTGAAACTAAGTTGAAGCTAAGGGAGGAGTGAATTTGCAAAAGTCCTTCATGGAAATTCTTGAATGTTGGTGTGTTCAACCCTTTACATACTTTCTTCCCGATTCAGTGTGTGATACCAGTTTTGTGCGCTATTTCACAGTACTAGAAAGGTGTAAATGGATGGGAAGATATTTTGCCTATTAAACAGGTATGATGTTAACAGAGCTCCTGAATTGCCTTCAGTACATTTCTGTGCAATTTCGCTGCAAGCGGGATTTAATAAATCTCAAGGTTTCTTACAACGTTACAACGTTAAACTTGCTAGAAACGCATCAAACTACCTTAAACAGGGAGCTTAAGTACAAATATATCTTTCAAACCAAGTTGAAGCTAAGGGAGGAGAGTATTTGCTAGAGCCGTAGAGTGAAATCCCTGATTTTTTGGTGCTTTCAAGCCTTTATGTTTCTTTCCGATTTAGTGTGTGATACCGAATCTGTGTTCTATTTACTGCACTAGGAATGCATAAATTGTGGAAACAGTGCATTTCGCCTTGTCAAGAGAAGTACGATGTTAAACAGCTACTGAAATGCCTTTTGGTATGTTTTTGTGCAATTTTGTTGCAAGCGGAATTTCATAAATCTCAAGGTTTCTTATAACGTTATAAAATTAATCTTGCTAGATACAGTTCAAACTAGCATATACAGGTAGGTTAAGTATGAATAGATCTTTAAAACCAAGTTGAAGCTAAGGGAGGAATGAAGTTCCATACACTGTTCACAGAAGATCCTAAATTTTGGTGTTTTCAAGCCTTTACTACTTTTCTTCCCAATTCAGTGGGTGTTACCGCTTTTGTGTGCTATTTCATAGTACTTGAAAGGTGTACATCCCTGGGAAGAGTGCACTTGGCCTGGTAAATAGAAGTATGATGTTAAATCAGCTACTGAATTGCCTTTCAGTACGTTTCTGTGCAATTTCCTCACAAGCGGTATTTCATCATTCTCAAGGTGTTTTATAACGTTGTAACCTCAAACTTGCTGGATACGATTCAAGCTATTATATACAGGTAGCTTAAGTACAAATACATATGTGAAACAAAATTGAATGGGAGCAGTGTATTTGCTAGATTCGTACAGGGAAAGCACTGAATTTTGTTGTTTTCAAGCCTTTACAACGTTTCTTCCCGATTCTGTGTGTGATACCGAATCTATGTGCTATTTCACAGCACTAGGACTTTATAAAATCACAGGAAAGAGTCCATTTCGCCTACTTAAGGGAAGTACGATGTTAAATCAAATACTTAAATTCCGTTCAATATGTTTCTGTGCAATTTTGTTCCAAGCGGGATTACATAAATCTCCAGATTTCATACAACGTTATAACGTGAAAATTGCTAGATTAGCATCAAACTATCATATACAGGGAGCTTAAGCACAAATACATGTTTGAAAACAAAGTTGAAGCTAAGGGAGGTGAGAATTTGCAACAGCCGTTCAGGGAAAACCCTGAATTTTGTTGTTTTCAAACCTTTACTACTTTTCTTCCCGATTCCGTGTGTGATACCTCTTTTGTGAGCTATTTCACACGAGTAGAAAGGTATAAATGGATGGGAAGATGCATTGAGCCTAGTGAAAAGAAGTATGATGTTAAAACAGCTCCTGAATTGCCTTTCAATACGTCTGTGCAATTACATTCCAAGTAGGAGTTTTTAAATCTCAAAGTTTCTTATAACGTTATAACGTTAAACTTGCTAGTATGATTCAAACTAGCACATACAGGTAGCTTAAATACAAATACATCTTTGAAATAAAATTGAAGCAATGGGAGGAGTGACTTTGCTAGAGCCATTCAGGGAAATCCCTGAATTTTGTGTTTTCATGCCTTTAAAACTTTTCTTCCCAATTCAGTGTGTGATACTGACTCTGTTTTCCTTTTCACAGTACTATGAATGTACAAATCACAGAAAAGAGTTCATTTTCGCCTAGCCAAGAGAAGTATAATCATCAAACAGGTGCTGAATTGCATTCAATACGTTTCTGTGCAATTTTGTTCCAAGTGGGATTTCATAAATCTAATTTCCTTAAAACGTTATAATGTTAAACTTGCTAGATACGCTTCAACCTATCATATACAGGTATCTCAAGTAGAAATTCATCTTTGAAATAAAATTAAGCTAAGAAAGAGAGTGAATTTGCCAGAACCGTTCAGTGAAATCCCTGAATTTTCGTGTTTTCAAAGCTTTACAACGCTTCTTCTTATTCATTGTGATACCAAATCTGTGTGCTATTTTACAGCACTAGTAATGTACAAATTGGAAAAAGAGTGCATTTCCCCTAGTCAAGAGAAGTAAGATGTTATAACAACTCCTGAATTTCCTTTCAGTACGTTTCTTTGCAATTTTGTTGCAAGCGGGGTTTCATAAAACTCAGGATTTCTTAGAATGTTACAACGTTAAACTTGCTATTTACACATCAAACTACTATATACAGGGAGCTTAAGCACAAATACATCTTTGAAACCAAGTTGTAGCTGTGGTGCCAGTTAATTTGCAAGAGCCATTCAACGAAAATCCTAATTTTTGGTGTTTTCAAACATTTAGAACGTTTCTTCCCGATTCATTGTGTGATACCGCTTTTGTGCGCTATTTCACAGAACTAGAAATGTGTAAATGGCTGGGAAAAGAGCATATAACCTGGTAAATAGAAGTATGATTTTAAAAATTCTGCTAATTTTCCTTTCAGTAAATTTCTTTGCAATTTCTTTCCAAGGGCGATTTAATAAATCTCAAGGTTTCTTATAAGGTTTATCGTTAAACTATGCAGAATCATTTCTACTTGCATATACAGGTAGCTTAAGTACAAAAACATCTTTGAAACAAAGCTCAAGCTAAAGGAGGAGTGAATTTGTAATATTATTCAGAGGAAACCCTGAATATTGGTATTTTGAGCCTTTACAAAGTTTCTTCCCGATTGTGTGATACCGATTCCGTGTTGTTTCGCAGTACTAGAAATGTGTAATTTGCTGAGAAGAATGCATTTCACCTTGTAAACAGAAGTACGATGTTACAACAGCTGCAGAATTGCATTTCAGTATGTTTCTTTCAAATGTCGTTGCAAGCAGGATTTCATGAATCTCAAGGTTTCCTACAATGTTTTAACGTTAGACTAGGTAGATGCACTTCAAACTTGCATATACAGGTAGCTTAATTACAAATACACCTTTGAAACAAAGTTAAAGCTAAGGGAGGAGTGAATTTGGAATAGCGCTAAGCTAAAGCCCTGAATTTTGGTGTTTTCAAACATTTACAACGTTTCTTCCCGATTCAGTGTGTGATACCGCTTCTGTGTGTTATTTCGCACACTAATAATGTGTAATTTGCTGGATAGAGTACATTTCGCCTACTAAACAAAAGTACAATGTTAAAACAACTACTGAATTGCACTTCAGTGCTTTACTGTGCACTTTCGTTGCAAGCGGGATTTCATAAATCTCAAGGTTTCTTACATCGTTTAACATTAAACTAGGTAGATGTAATTCAAACTTTCATATACAGGTAGCTTAAATACAAATAGATCTTTGAAACAAAGTTGAAGCTAAGGGAGGAGTGAATTTTCAAGAGCAGATCAGGGAAAACCCTGAATTTTGGTGTTTCCAAGCCTTTACAACGTTTCTTCCGCGTTCAGTGTGTGATGTCACTTCTGTGTGCAATATCGCAGTACTAGGAATTATAATTACCTGGGAATAGTGCATTTCGCCTGGTATACAGAAGTACGATGTTAAAACAGCTGCTGAACTGCCTTTCAGTAGGTTTCTTTGCAATTTCCTTGCAACTGGATTTAATATATCTCAAGGTTTCTTATAACATTATAACGTTAAACTTGCTAGATAAGCTTCAAACTAGATATACGGATAACTCAAGTACAAAAACATCTTTTAAACAAAGTTGAAGCTAAGGGAGGAGTGAATTCGCAGGAGCCATTCAGGCAAAAACCTGAATTTTGGTGATTTCAAGCCTTTACAAAATTTCTTCCCGATTCAGTGTATGATACCACTTCTGTGTTGTATTTTACAGTTGTAGGAATTTGTAATCTCCTGGGAAGTGTTCATTTCAACTAGAAAAGAGAAGTAACGTTGTATAACAGGTCCTGAATCCCCTTTCTGTACGTTTGTGTGCTATGTTGTTATAGGAGGGATTTAATAAACCTCCAGTGTTTTTTACTGTTAAATGGTTAGACATGCTACATATGTTTCAAACTAGCATATATAGGTAGCTTAAATACAAACATACCTTTGAAACAAAGTTGAAGCTAAGCGTTTTGTGAATTTGCAAGAGCCGTTCAGGGAAAAACCTGTATTTTGATGTTTTCAAGCCTTTACAACATTTCTTTCAAATTCAGTGCGGATAACAGTTCTGTGTGCTCTCTCAAAGCACTTGGATGTGTAATTTGCTAGGAAGCAATCATTTGGCCTAGCAAAAGAAATACAATCTTAAAACAGTTCCTAAATAGGCTTTCACTAGGTTTGTTTGCAATTTCGCTGAAAGCAGGATTTAATAAATCTCAAGGTGTCTTTTAGAGCTATAGGGTTAAACTTGCTAGATACAATTCAAACTAGCATATACAGGTAATTTAAGTACTAATACATCTTTCAAACAAGGTTGAAGATAAGGGAGCAGTGAATTTGCAAGAGCCTTTCTGACAAAAAACTGAATTTTGGTGTTTTAAAGCCTTTAAAGTGCTATTTCCAGGTTCAGTGTGTGATACCACTTCTGTGTTGTATTTCACAGTTGTAGGAATGTGTAATTTCCTGGGAAGAGTCCACTTCGACTAGAAAACAGAAATACTATCTTAAAACAACTTCTGAATGGCCTTTCAGTACGCTTGTGTGCAATTTTGTTGCAAGCAGGATTTCATAAATCTCAAGGTTTCTTTTAGAGTTATTGGGTTAAACTTGCTATTTTTCAAATTAGTATATACAAGTAGCTTAAGTACAAATACATCTTTGAAACAAAGTTGAAGCTAAGATGGAGTGAATTTGTAAGAGCCATTCAGGAAAATATCTGTATTTTTGTGTTTCAAAGACTTTAGAACATTTCTTCCCAATTCAATGTGTGATACCACTTTCGTGTGCTATTTCCAGTACTAGGAATGTATAATTTGCTGGGAAGAGAGCATTTCATCCAGTAAACAGACGTTCAATCTTAATACAGCTCTTGAATTGAGTTTCAGTAGGTTTGTTTACAATTTTGTTACATGGGATAACATAAAAATCAAGGTATCTTATAATGTTAAACTTGCTAGATACGCTTCAAAGTAGCTTATACAGGTAGCTTAAGTACAAATACATCTTTGAAACAAAGTTGTAGCTAAAGAAACAGTGAATTTGATAGAGCTTTTCAGGAAAAACCCTAAATTTTGTTGTTTTCAAGGCTTTACAACATTTTTTCCACATTTAGTGTGTGATACCACGTCTGTGTGCTATTTCACACTACTAGGAATGTGTAATTTGCTGAGAAGCATTCCTTTCGCCTATGAAAAAAGGTGCAATCATGTAACGGCTTCTGAATTGCCTTTCAGTAGATTTCTTTGCAATTTCGTTGAAAGCAGGATTTCATAAATCTCTAGATTTCTTTTAACTTATAGTGTAATACTTGCTATATACGTTTCAAACTAGCATATACAGGTAACTTAAGTACAAATGTATTCTTTGAAAAAAATTTAAGTTGAGGGAGGAGTGAATTTACAAGAGTCTTTCAGGGAAAAATCTGAATTTTCCTGTTTTGAAGGCTTTATATTTCTTCCAGATTCAGTGTGTGATACCAATTCTGTTTGTTATTTCACAGGAGTAGGAATGTGAAATTTGCTGGGAAGTGTGCATTTCACCTAGTAAACAAAAATACCATCATATAACATCTGAATTGCCTTTCAGAATGTATGTTTGCAATTTCATTGCAAGCAGGATTTCATACATCTCAAGTTTTCCAAAAATGAAATAGTGTTAGACTTGCTAGATATGTTACAAACTAGCCTATATAGGTACCTTAAGTACAAACACAGTCTTCGAAACACACTTGAAGCTAGGGGAAGACTGAATTTGCAAGAGTCGTTTATGGAACTAGCGGAATTTTTGTGTTTTCAAGCCTTTACATTGTTTCTTCCAGATTCAGTGTAGATATAGCCTCTGTGACCTATCTCACAGTACTAGCAAATGTGTAACTTTCTGGGAAGTGTGCATTTCATTTAATAAAAAGGTACAATCATAAAACAGATAATTTTATTTCATTCGTTTGCAATATCATTGCCAGCGGGATTTCATAATCTCCAGTTTTCTTTAAATGTGGTAGCGTTAGCCTTGGTATGTACGTTTCAAACTAGCATCTATAAGTAGCTTAAGTACAAATACATTGTTTGAAACACTCTTGAAGCTTGGAGAAGAGTGAATTTGCAAGAGTCGCTCAGGGAAATACCGGAATTTTGGTGTTTTCAAAACTTTATAAAGTTCCTTCCAGATTCAGAGTGTGATGCATCCTCTGTGAACAATTTCACAGTAGTAGAGATTGCAATTTGCTGGGAAGTGTGTATTTCACCTTGTAATTAAAGGCGCGATCATAATACAGCTCTCTCATTGCACTTTAATCCATTTGTTGGCAATTTGTTAAAGGAGGGATTTCATTAATCTCATCTTTAAATGTAATAGCATTTGACTTCCTAGATACATTTCAAACTAGCATATGTAGGTAGCTTAAGTCAAACAGATTCTTTGAAACACATTTGAAGTTTGGGGGAAGAGTGAATTTGTAAGAGCCTCTCAGGGAAAAGCAGAATTTTGATGTTTTCAAGCCTTAACAATGTTTTTTCCTTATTCATTGTGTGACTCATCCCCTGTGATCTATTTCATAGTACTAGAGAATGTAATTTTTTGTAAGTTTGCGTTTTGCCTAGTAATCAAAGGTGTGATCATAAAACAGATCCTTCATTGCATTTCAGTACATTTGTTTGCAATTATGTTGCAAGCAGGATTTCATAAATCTCAAGTTTTCTTTAAACCTTATAGCGTTAGACTTCCTAGATACATTTCAAACTAGCATATGTAAGTCCCTTAAGTATACAGTCTTTGAAACACATTTGAAACTAGGGGAAGAGTGAATTTGCAAGAGTCATTTAGCGAAATAGCGGAACTTTTTTCTGTTTTAAGTCTTTACAGCATATCTTCCAGATTCAGTGTGTGATACATCTTCTGTGACCTATTTCACAGGACTAAAGATTGTAATTTGCTGGGAAATGTTCATTTCAACTAGTAATCAAAGGTGTGATCATAAAAAAGCTCCTTCATTCCATTTCAGTTCATTTGTTTGCAATTTCGCTGTAAACTGGATTTCATAAATCTCAATTTTTCTTTAGAGGTTATAGCGTTAGACTTCCTAGATATGTTTCAACTGAGCATATATAGGTAGCTTAAGTACACACAGTGTTAGAAACACATTTGAAGCTAGGAGAAGAGTGAATTTTTATTTAGTTCACACTGGCTTTGTTCCTTAGGACAAATGAATAAAACCCAAGGATTTGCGGCCTGTACTCCTTTGGAAGCAATTGACCTAACTCCTACTATATCAGAGTTTATATATTTTTCATATTTAATTTAAATGACTTTATAATTTGATTTTTGGGGTTTGGGAATGTTTGAGACAATATAATGATATTTTTTGAAATATTTAAGTAGATTATTATGAAGCAATTCTTAATTATTCATTTAGCTAGTGTTCGTTTCTTCTTGATTTCAGGTCTTATATGAACTAGTAAAATATAGTCATTTTCACTGCATATTCTTCATGTTGAAACACATTTGATTGTATTTTCTACAGAGATGATTTATTTTCATGGGCTTGAATTTCACCATTATTTATAAATTCAATCCAATTTGATTCCTTAATTTCTTAATTAAATTTGATATTTGTCTTTTCTATTGAGATAATCCTAAGTGAAAGAAATGCATTCCATTTTTTCAATAAATTTATTGGAAAGACTAACTTTCACCCACAATTCTGCAATTCTTAATTAGAAAAGCAATGCAGAAATTTCCTTTTCAATATTCCTTTCAAGAAATCTTGGGTCATTGACATGGGCCTTCTGCCACTTGAGATAAGAATACAGATTTTATATATATATATATATATATATATATATATATATATTTAAACTCATTCTGGAACCATTTCATGAAGATAAAATTTTATAATTTCTCTCATTCTTTCTTTATCAAAGAAGTCCCATGTGTTTTATTGAGAAGACACGTTCTATTCATCTTCCATTATCATTACCTGTTTTTCATATATTTTCATCCTTTACAATAGTAATTTCCTAATAAAAACTGAAATATCAAGGAAGATTTTCTGTATTCTTCAATATACAAGGTTCCCATTATTATATTTTCTTCACCGTCTTAGCACATTTTTTTGAATGTTTACATTTCAAAGACTGATCAGCCTTAAAATGTACTTGTATGATTCCTTGCAAAAAATGGGCAAGTTTTCTTTTGTCCAAGGAATTTTATTTTAGTATTGAATTATCTTTGCCATAAGTAGTAAGCCCTTAATTCTAGCGAGTTTGTGTTTGATAAAAAGCATATATTTACATATAACATTTGCATACTTGTGTATGTACATATGCATATATAATTAGATATTTAACTTTACCCATTTTTATAATTTACAGAGTGTTCTATAAAAATCCTTCAACTTATTTGGCAATATTCAAGCGTCTGACATGTGGAAAATCTCTTACCTTTTGATTATGATAAGGTTAATTTCTTTAGAATATAACAATGTCAGTGCAAATGATTCATAACCAGGGCTTGAGTGATTATTGGCAGGAGATAAATCCTTCTGAATTGAACACATTGATCGCTGCAGGAGCTGTTACTCTGAGTACATATCAGATCTTTTCCGCTTCCAAAGCGTTGACCAAACACTAGAGTCGATTTCCTCAATTAACAGAATCAACTGTGCTTCCAAAATCAGCCTGGTATGTGTCCACCTGTGTCTCCCCAGCCAGCCTAGATGAAGAACAGCTGTCTCCCTAATTAGCTTGGATTAGTATCAGCTGTCCTTCACCAATCGGCCTGGATCAGGACCGGCTGTGTCTCTCCAATCAGCATCAGCGAGGACCAGCTGGGTTTCCCCAATTAGCTTGGACTAGAATCAGCTGTATATCTCCATTAGGCAGGATAAGTTTCAGCTGTGTCTCCCCAATTAGCCTGGATCAGGATCAGCTTTTTCTCACCTTTCAGTCTGGAAAAGGACCAGTTGTGTCTCTGCAATTGCTCTGGACTGGATCAGCACTGTTCCCACATTTTCTTTTGTCAGGACTCCCACATTCATCCCTTTTAGTCCCTATCAGCACCAGCAGTGTCTCCCCAATTGTTAGCCCAAATCTGGATCAGTGCTTCTCCCCAATTAGCTAGGATCAGAGATAGCTCTGTTTTCCCAAACAGCCTATTTTGGGTTCACCTGTGTCTCCCCAGTCAGCCTGGATGGGGAAAAATTGACCTCCCCAATAGCCAAATCCTCTTCTTCTTTGTACCTGAATTTTGCATGATCTCCCTGATTCTTCCCAATTAGCCTGAATCAGGATCACCTGCGTTTTCCCCATCAACTTGTATCTGTTCAGCTGTGTATTCCCAATTAGCATGGATCAGGATCAACTGTATTTCCCCAATCAATGTGTTAGCCATATCCTTTAGAAGAGAAGCAGGGAAGGACTAGAACCAACATCTGATATCAGACTCCCTGAGAATTATCTTGGAAAAAATTTGTGCAAAGCTTGCTTGTCTGTTTTATTTTAATGGATCTTTGGTTTAGTTCAAGTACGGTTAGACTGATCATATTTCCTTAGGTCAAAATTGGGGTATCATGATGGCAAAAGTGAGATGGGTTATATGATGGCAACACAATGAGGGGAAGCAATCTGAGTAAGAGCACAGTAGCCAGCCCAGCAACAAGAAAGTACTATGTGATGTGGATGGACAATCACATAGTAATGACATGTGGTCCAGTGGGACTTGCAAATGGCCAGAGCCAGTTCCAGGAATTTTGGCACCTTAGGAAGAAAAAACAAATGTGGCACCCCTATAAGTGTCACTCTCAATATCCTGCCAAAGCACACGCTGTTTTAATCTTCCTAGTCCAGATAGGTCCAATAAGCCCCATGGTGCTAGAAATAACCCATAGAACGTACCTGTGACTCAACTGTGCCACAGCGCTATTTTGCTCCTTTTGAGGAAACAGACACATATCACATAGCGGTTGTCCTCTCCCCTGGTTTCTCCTGTTTATGTTTGTTTGTTTGCATGTCTCTTTTGCCCCATGCTCAAGACACTTGAGATTATATAAAAGGCTGTAAAATAGACATATACACTAAATTGATGGGATGGTTGGGAAATATGGAAAAATGGTTTACTGTTCCGTTTAAAATGATAAGTAGGTTTAGCCAACAGAATATCCTTTTGGATTTTTTTTGTCTCTAGGAGCTACCCACTGTTGAAAGTGAAGTATCGAAATCTGCTTATATGTGGTGATAATTGTCTTTCCTTCTCTCTTTTAATATCTGTCTAATACATTTATTTACTCTCAAGTTGAGACTGTATATATCTGCATCTGTTTGTACATATATTTACACATGATATATCATTTTGATTAACATATTTATTATTATTTGATGCCATTATTTATATTTTATGACTCTTTTTGGTTTAAAGTCTGCGTTGCTTTTTATAATTAGAGCCACTCCTGCTTACTTGCGTCTCATATCAATTAGTCTTTTCCATCCTTTCGCTTTAAGCTGGCATTTTTCCTTAAAGTTGAAAAGTCTTGTAAGCAGCACAAAGTCGGAGTTTTAAGATTTATTAATTCATTTTATTTGGTTGGAATACTGAATCTCAGGATAATGAAATTGAAAATGATTGTGGATAGGTAATTCCTGCTTAATATTTCTGAATGGTCTTTGGCGTTCTGAATTTCATTCCTTTTTTCTTTATTTCTTGATTCATCTTGCATAGTGTATCCTTTGATTCCATCTTCCATCTCTTTTGTCAATCAAATGTAGATTTTCATGGCCTGGTTCTAGGTCTCTTAATTGAAATTCATAGAAATTTCAGTAATCATTTGTAAAAAGTGACAAATCTGTCAAGCAAAAATATAAAAATTTTCTTTTACTTACCCCTGTATTTTTCTTTGAACTAAAATTATGCCAACAAAGTACTGTAGCTGTTGTTAGTTTCAAAAAGCACATAGCCAGATAAACAGCATCCATGTGCTTGTTATTGTATATACAATTAGCATTAGTATATAAAAAATCATTCCAACAAATGATTTTAATAAGACTATTCCAATCACCAAAGCTTAAATTGACTAACTTTTTGCTAATAAATTGTGGAATAAATACATACGTTAACCACTGAGTGAAAATTAAAGTTTAGCAATGCTTTAAATAATACTATTGTGATTGTCCAGATTATTTATTCCCACATAAATGATGTGCTCTGTTGAAATTCAACTTGGAAATTGTACAAATTCTATAACTTCTTACCCAGGCATTTTTATGTTAAACCTGCATTCCAGAGTATTTATCAATGTGATTTCTCCTAACCTTTGCAAATTCACACTTCCCTTAGCTTCACATATGTTTCAAAGAATGTATTTGTACTTAAGCTACCTATACATACTGTTTGAAATGTATCTAGCAAGTCTAACGCTATAACGTTTAAAGAAAACTTGCGATATATGAAATACCACTAACGATGAAACTGCAAACAAATGCACTCAAAAGCGATGAAGGGGCTGTTTTATGATCATACCATTGTTTACTAGGTGAAATGCACACTTCCCAGGAAATTGCACATTCTCTAGCACTGTGAAATAGCTCACAGAGGATGTATCATATGCGGAATGTGAAAGAAACCTTTCAAAGGACTGAAAACACCAAAATTCCTCTTTTTCCTGAACGAATCTTAGAAATTCACTCTTCCCTTAGCTTCAAATGTGTTTCAAAGAATGTATTTGTACTTAAGCTACCTATACGTGCTGTTTTAAACATATCTAGCAACTCTAACACTGTAACATTAGAAGAAAACATGAGATTTATTAAATCCTGCTGCAATGAAATTGCAAAAAAAGTACTGAAATGCAATGAAGGTGCTGTTTTATGATTGCACCTTTGTTTTCTAGGTGAAATGCATACATCCCAGCAAATTACACATTCTCTTATACCGTGAAATACTCACAAAGGATGTATCACACAGTGAAATTGGAAGACATGTTGCAAAGGCATGAAAACACAAAAATTATGCCTTTTACCTGAACAACTCTTGCAAATGCACTATTCCCTATGCTTTGAATGTGCTTAGGATATGTATTTGCACTTAAAGTACCTATATATGAATGTTTGAAACCTATCTAGAAAGTCTAGTACTATAACTTACTAATAAAATGAGATTTATGAAATCGCACTTGCAATGAAATTGCAAATAAGTGTACTGAAATGCAAAGAATCAGCTGTTTTATGATTGCACCTTTCTATGCTAGGTGAAATGCACACTTTCCAGCAAATTACACATTCTCTAACACTGTGAAATAGCAAACAGAAGATGTAGCACACACTGAATCTGGAAGAACTTTGCAAAGCCGTGAAAACACCAAAATTCCACTTTCTCTCTGAACGAATCTTACAAATTCACTCTTCCCTTGGCTTCAGATGTGATTAGAGAATGTGTTTGTACATAAGCTACACATATATGCTAGATTGAAACATAGCTAGCAAGTCTAACGCTATAACGTTTAAAGAAAACAAGATTTATGAAATCCCTCTTGCAACGAAATTGCAAACAAACGCACTGAAATGCAATGGAAGAGCTGTATTACGATAGCACCATTGTTTGCTTTCAAAATGCACATCCCAGCAAATTACACATTCTCTAGTACTGTGAAATAGCTCTCAGAGTATGTATCACACACAGAGTCTGGAAGAAATGTTGCAAAGGAATGAAAACACCAAAATTGCGTTTTTTGCCTGAACGGCTTGCAAATTCACTGTTCCCGTAGCTGCAAATGTGTTTCAAAGACTGCATTTGTACATAAGCTACCTATGTATGCTAGGTTAAAACCTATGTAGCAAGTGTAACGCTATAACGTGGAAAGAAAACTTGATATTTATGAAATCCCGCTAGAAACAAAATTGCAAAGAACTACTGAAATGCGATGAAGGAGCTCTTTTATAATCTTACCATTGTTTGCTGGTGAAATGCACACAGAAAATTACACATTCTCTCGAGTACTCTGAAATACCTAACAGAGGATATACCACACACTGAATCTGGAAAAACCATTCAAATGCGTTGAAACACCCAAATTCTGCATTTTCCCTGAAGGCCTCTTGCAAATTCACTCTTCCTTTAGCTTCAAATGTGTTTCAAGGAATGTATTCATACTTAAGCTACCTATATAGTCTACTGTGAAATGTATCTAGCAAGTCTAATGCTATAACGTTTAAAGAAAACTTTAGATTTATGTAATCCCACTAAACAAAATCGCAAACAAATGTACTGAAATGTGATGAAGGAGCTGTTTTGATTGCACCTGTGTTTACTAGGTGAAATTCAGAATCCCAGCAAATTACACATTCTCTAGTACTGTGAAATAGCAAACAGAGGATGTATTACACAATGAATCTGGAAGAAAAGTTGCAAAGGCCTGACCTGAAAACACCAAAATTGTGCTTTTTCCATGAACGACATTTGCAAATTCACTCTTGCCTTAGCTTGAAATATGTTTCAAAGAATGTATTTGTACATAAGCTACCTATGTATTCTAGGTTGAAACATATCTAGCAAAGCTAAAGCTATAACGTTTAAAGAAAACTTGGTATTTATGCAGTCCCGCTTGAAATGAAATTGCAAACATTCTGAAATGCGATGGAGCTGTTTTATGATCATACCTTTGTTTGCTGGTGAAATGCAAACATCCCACCAAAATTACACATCCTCTAGTACTGTGAAATACCTATCAGAGGATATATCACTTATGAATCTAGAAGAATCGTTGAAAAGGCTTGTTAAGACCAAAATTGCGCATTTTTGCTGAACGACACTTGCAAATGAACTCTTCCCTTAGCTTCAGATGTGGATCAAAGAATGTATTTGTAATAAGCTACCTATATATGCTATTTTGAAAATTATCTGGCAAGTCTGAGGCTGTAACGTTTAAAGAAAACGTTAATGAAATGCCAACTTGCAACAAAATTGCAAACAAATGTAATGAAATTCAATGAAGGTGCTGTTTTATGATCCTACCTTTGTTTTCTAGACAAAATGCACACTTCCTAGCAAATTACACATTCTCTAGTACTCTGAAATAGCTCACATAGGATTTATCACACAGTGATTCTGGAAGAGATGCTGCAAAGGCATGAAAGCACCAAAATTCCGCTTATTCCCTGAACGACTCTTGCAAATTCACTCTTCTCTTTGCTTCAAGTGTGTTTCATAGAATGTTTTTTTTACTGAGGCTTCCTATATATGCTAGTTTGAAATATATCTAGCAACTCTAACACTATAACGTTTAAAGAAAACGAGATTTATCAAATCCCGCTGCAACAAAACTGTAAACAAATGTACTAAAATGCAATGAAGGTACTCTTTTATGAACACAACTTTCTTTACTAGGTGAAATGCACTTCCCAGAAAATTATGCATTCTCTAATACTGTGAAATAGCAAACAGAGGATAAATCACATACTGAATGTGGAAGAGATAATTCCAAGTCATGAAAACACCAAAATTCCGCTTTTTCCCTGAACGAATCTAACAAATTGATTCTTCCCTTAGCTTCAAATGTGCTTCAGAGAATGTATTTGTCCATAAGCTACACATATATGCCAGTTCAAAAGGTATCTAACAAATTATGCTATAACGTTTAAAGAAAACGAGAGTTTGAAATCCTGCTTGCAATGAAATTGCAAACAAATGCACTGAAATGCAATGAATGTTTGCCTGTGAAATGCTCAATTCCCAGCAAATTACACTTTCCCTAGTACTGTGAAATAGCTTACAGAGGATGTAACACTCATGGAATCTGGAAGTAACATTGCAAAGGCTTGAAAACACCAAAATTCCACTTTTTCCCTGAACGGCTCTTGTAAATCACTCTTCCCTTAGCCTCAGATATGTTCCCTAGAATGTATTTGTACTTAAGCTACCTATATATGCTACTTTGAAACATATCTAGCACGTCTAACGCTGTAAGGTTTAAAGAAAACAAGATTTATGCAATCCCTCTTGCAATGAAATTGCAAACAAATGCACGGAAATGCAATGAAGGAGCTGCTTTTTAATGGCAACTTTGTCTACTAGGCGATATGCAAACTTCCTAGCAAATTCATATTCTCGAGTACCCTGAAGTAGCTCTCAGAGGATGTATCACACATGGAATCTTGAAGAAACGTTGCAAAGGCTTGAAAACACAAAAATTTCTCTTTTTTCCTGAATGTCCTTGCAAATTCACTCATCCCTTAGCTTTTAATGTGTTTCAAAGAATATATTTGTACTTCAACTACCTATATATGCTAATTTGAAATGTATCTAGCAAGTCTAGTGCTATCAGGTTTAAAGAAAATGAGATTTATGCATTCCCCATTGCAACAAAATTTCAAACAAATGTATTGATATGCAATGAAGGAGCTGTCCTATGATGTCATATTTGTTTTCTAGGTGAAATGCACACTTCCCATCAAATTACACATTCTCGAGTAGTCTGAAATAGCTTACTGAGGATGTATCACACAGTAAATCTGGAAGAGACATTGCAAAGGCGTAAAAAGAGCCAAATTCCGCTTTTTCCCTCAATGACTCTTGCAAATTCACAATTTCCTAAGGTTCAAATGTGTTTGAAAGAATGTATTTGTACTCAAGCTACCTGTATAAGCTAGTTTGAAATGTATCTAGAAAGTTTAACGCTATAAAGTCTAAAGAAATGAGATTTATGAAATGCCGCTGCAACAAAATTGCAAACAAATGTACTGAAATGCAAAATAAGGAACTGTTTTATGATCACATCCTATGATTATTAGGTGAAATGCACACTTCCCAGCAAATTACACATTCTCTAGTACCTTGAAATAGTTCACAGAGGATGTATTACACACTGAATCTGGAATAGACGTTGCGAAGGCATGAAAACAGCTAAATTCCGCTATTTCCCTCAATGGCTCTTACAAATTCATGTTTCCCTTAGCTTCAAATGTGTTTCAAAGAATGTATTTTACTTAAGATACTATATATGCTAGTTTGAAACATCTAACCAGTCTAATGCTATAATGTTCAAAGAAAACTTGAGATTGCAGAAATCACTCTTGCAACCAAATTGCACACAAATGTCCTCAAATGCAATGAAGGAGCTATTTTATAACTGTTCCTTCGTTTATTAGGTGAAATACACACTTCCAAGAAAATTACACATTGTCTTGTATTATGAAATGCCCAAAAAGTGGTATCACACACTCAATCTGGTGGAAATGTTAGAAAGTCTTGAAAACACCAAAATTCCACTTCTCTTGAATGACACTTGCAAATTCACTCTTCTCTTAGCTTCAGATGTATTTCAAAGAAAGTTTTTGTACTTAAGCTATCTGTATGTGTTTGTTTGAAGCTATCCTACATCTCTAACGGTATAACAAAGAGAACTTGATTTTTATGAAATCCTGCTTGCAACAAAATTGCAAACAAATGTACTGAAATGAAATGAAGAAAAGCTGTTTTATGATCGTACCTTTGTTTACTAGGTGAAATGCACACTTCCAAGCAAATTACAACTTCCCTAGTGTTTTTAAATGCCACAAGAAGTGGAATCACACACTAAATCTGGAAGAAAATTTGTAGTCTTGGAAAACACCAAAATTCAGCTTTTTCCCTGAACGACTCTTGCAAATTCACGCTTCCCTTAGCTTCCAATGGGTTTCAAAGAATGTGTTTGTACTTAAGCTTCCTATATATGCTTGTTTGAAAGGTATCCAGCATCTCCAATGTTATAACATTAAACAAAACTTGAGGTTTATGAAACACTGCTTTCAATGAAATTGGAAACAAATGTACTAAAATGCAATGAACGAGCTGTTTTATGATCACACCTTTGTTTACTAGGTAAAATGCACACTTCCAAGCTAATTGCACATTGTCAAGTAGTATGAAATGCCTCAAGAAGTAGTAGCACACACTGAATCTGGAAGGAACTTTGTAAAAGCTTGAAAACACAAAAATTCAGCTTTTTCTCTGAATGAATCTTGCAAATTCACTCTTACCTTAGCTTTGAATTTTTTTAAAAGATTGTATTTGTACTTAAGCTACAAAATATGCTAGTTTGAAATGTAACCAGTCTAACGCTGTAACATTTGAAGAAAACTTGAGACTTACGAAATCACGTTTGCAACCAAATTGCAAAAAATGTTCTGAATTTCAATGTAAGAGCTGTTTTTTTATCCTTCCTTTGTTTACTTGGTGAAATTCACACTTGCAAGCAAATTACACCTTCACTATTATTTTGAAATGTCACAAGAAGTGTTATTACACACTGAATCTGGAAGAAATGTTGTAAAGTCTTGAAAGCACCAAAATTCAACTTTATGCCTGAACTACTCTTGCAAATTCACACTTCCCTTAGCTTGAAATGTGTTTCAAAGTGTTTATTTGTACTTATTCTACCAATATATGCTTGTTTGAAATGTATCCAGCAAGTCTGACGCTATAACGTTTAAGATAATCTGAGATTTATATGCTAGTTTGAAACGTATCTAGCAAGTCTAGTGCTATAACATTGAAAGAAAATGAGATTTTTTGAAATCCAGCTCACAACGAAATTGCTAACAAATGTACTGAAATGCAATGTAGGAGCTATTTTTTGATATCTCCTTTGTTTCCTAGTTGAAATGCACACTTCCAACTTACATATTCTCTAGTACTATGAAATTCCAAAAGAATTAGTATCACACACAGAATCTGGAGGAAACCTTGCAAAGGCTTGAAAACAATAAAATTCAGCATTTATCCTAAACGACTCTTGGAAATTCATTCTTCCCATAGCTTAAATGTGTTTCAGAGAATGTGTTTGTACTTAAGCTACCTATAAATGCTAGTTTAAAACATATCTAGCAAGTCTAATGCTATAACGTTTAAAACACACTTGATATTTATGAAATCCCGCTTGTAACGAAATTGCAAACAAATGTACTGAAATGCAGTGTAGGAGCTGTATTTTGATTCTTTTTCTTTCTAGTTGAATGCAAACTTCCAAAGAAATTACACCCTCGCTTCTATTTTGAAATGCCATAAGAACTGATATCACTCACTGAATCTGGAAGAAACCTAGTAAAGGCTTGAAAACACCAAAATTCAGCTCTTTGCCTGAAGGACTCTTACATATTCACTTTTCCCTTAGAATCAAATGTGTTTCAAAGAATGTATTTGTACTTAAGCTACCTTTATTGCTAGTTTGAAATGTATCTAACAAGTCTAATGCTATAGCTTTTAACGAAAATCTGAGATTTATGAAATCCTGCTTGCAATGATATTGCAAACAAATGTGCTCAAATGCAATGAAAGAGCTGTGTTAGAATCAGAAAACAGGCAAAGTTTGGAGTAGAGCTGGCAGAACTTCAAGGACACCAGACCCAAGGCACCTGGCAAAGGCTGCTGTGTGAAAACACTGGGACAGTGTGTCTGTGACTGTTTGCCCGCCAAAATAAGATAGTTATAGTTATTTTGTTGGAGAGCAAAGCTGTATAAGCAATCTAATGTAACTATAAACTAGGTAAGCTGCTTGAAGCAATGTTGTGTATTAACACAATAAATAAGTGGAAACCAGGATGGTCAGGGCCTTCGGTCCCAGAGAAGAGAGACCATAGGTCCCCTGACCCCAGCTTTCCTATCTTAATATACTCTCTCGAGTTTCTCATTCTCCTGTGGAGGATCAAACTCCTGGACCTGGTGCCTGAACAAGGGCTGTGAGGAAAGAAGGATCCAACAGATCAGAAAAGAAAAGTGATAAGAAGAAAAAGAAAAAAGAAAAATAACACCCAGGAGACCTGAAAGGACGAGTGTGGAAAAAGTCCAGGACAGAGTGAGTTAATTGACTTTCTAGGATTCGATAATCGGGTAACAATGGGACAAAATATCTTAAAAGTTCCAGAATATATCATGCTGTTTCTCTTTGTACTCACACTTCTGAAGTAAAAGTCAAACAGGAGATGTTTGAGCAACTGTCTGCTGCTGTATATAGGCACTATTATTCTCTTCTCTATGTTGAATTCATTGCTTGCTTTAAAGATAATCTCACAAAGACTGTTTTGCAACCTGGTCTAAGAGAGATGCTGCTGCAGCTCCTGGCTTTTGATAATGCTAATTCTGAGTGTCAAAAAGTATTACAAGCTGTGAAAGTGGCAGGGGAAATGTGGAAGAGTATCTTACAACGTGCCTTGATATCAGAACTGTATAAAATGCAGATGAGGCCATTGCAGGGATTAAAAAAACAATGCCTCAGCCCAGTAACCAGAGACTTAGAATTCAAGGCAATGTTTCAATTGTGCAAAGGTGGGGCATCTGAAAAGAGACTGTAGAGCCTGGGGAAGCTGCTGGCCAAATAAAGGGAGAGGCGCATCAGGCAACTCACAAAATTCCTCACCCAATTTTGCCCAACCTGGAGTATGTCCCTGATACCAAAAGGGGAGGCATTGGGCCACCCAGTGTGGCTCTCAGCTTGATCAGCAGGGCAACTTCTTGTCATAGCTGGGAAACAGACAGGGGGGCCAAGCCCGGGTCCTCCACCAAAACAATATTGGGAACCTTGCCTATCAGTACCTCATCCAGATGGCCCACAGAGTAGAAACTCTGGCATGAATGTCTGTGAACTCTCCCCTGCCACAGTGGGAAGTGCCACAGTAGACCTGCCCACTAATGAAACAGTTCTTTTGACTCCTTCCGAGAGTCCTAAAAAGGAGAAAACTGGAATATATGGACCTCTACCTCCTGGTACAGTTAGCCTCATTTTGGGTCACAGTAACCTTGCCTCTAAGGGAGTTACAGTTTATATGGGAGTCCTTGATAGCAACTACAAAGGGGAATTGATGGTCTTGCTCAGCACTAAGCAACCATATCAACTGGTGAAAGGAGTGTATTGCTCAATTGCTTGTCCTCTCATATCATAGATTAGAGAGTGCTTCACAACAGAGGCTTGGAGAATTCAGTGGTGCAGGGAGCAGACAGATTTTCTTGGCAAGAATGCTTGGAAAAGTCTAGGCCTGAATGTGAGGTGTTTATCAATGGAAAGAAATGTAAAGGTTTGGTTGACGCTGGTGCGGATGTTTCTAAAATTGCTGAAAAGCAGTGACTGGCTAACTGGCCTCTGGAAGAGGTACCTGTTGTTTTGACTGGAGTGAGATCTATGACAAAAATCAGACAAAGCCAATGTATTCTGTGGTGCCTGGGGCCAGAGGCTCAAGTGGGAACTATTCAACCCTATGTTGCAGCCCTTGCTGTCAGTCTGTGGGGATGAGACCTACTGCAACAGTGGGAAGCCTATGTTACTATCCCCTCTATTTCCATTTAGGCTACACAAATTATGACGGCTCAGGGATATAATCCTCTAAAAGTCTTGGGGAAGGAAGGACAAAGAATTCCATGTGCCTTAGAGTCAATGGGACAGAAAGGCAGACGAGGACTTGGCTATCCAAATTTATAGTAGGGGCTGCTGTCATTGAGCATCTGACCCCCATCCCATTGACGTGGAAAAAAAACTACATCTGATTGGGTAGGACAGTGCCCCCTCAGTAAACAAAAAGTGGATGCTTTGCAAGAACTAGTACAGGTGCAGCTCGCTGAAGGACATATTGAACCTTCTAATAGCCCCTGGTATGCTCCAGTGTTTGTAATAAAGAAAAATTGGGGGAATGGAAAATGCTAACCGACTTAAGAAAAATTAATGAGGTTATTCAGTCTATGGGCGCTCGCCAACCAGGGCTGCCCTCTCCTGCTGTAATTCCCTGAGATTAGAAGATTATTATTGTAGATCTAAAAGACTTTTTTTTCCACTATCCCATTAGCTGAACAAGATAGAGAAAAAATTGCCTTTACTGTTTCTACTTTCAATCTTAAGGAACCTACCAAATGATATCAATGGAAGTTATTGCCTCAAGGAATGCTTAATAGTCCCACAGTTTGTCAAAAATTCATCAGACAGGTCCTGCAACCACTGAGGGATGAATTCCCCACCGCATATATCATCCACTGTATGGATGATATACTGTTGGCAGCCTAGTCTCAATCTTGTAGAGGGCGTTTATTGTTGCCTACAGGAGCTACTGCCACAAGTGGGTTTCTGTATAGCCCCTGAGAAAGTCCAGAAAGAATCTCCTTATAATTATTTGGGCACCATAATTGATAGAAACCAAGTACTGTCCTGAAAAATTCATTTTAGAAGAGACACTCAACATGCTTAATGATTTTCAGAAATTGCTCGGAGACATAAACGGGTTTCAACCTACCTTAGGCATTCCCACATATGCACTAACTCATTTGTTTGATATTCTAAGAGGAGATCCAGACCTTAACAGTCCAAGGACTTTTAACTCCTGCAGCCATGGAAGAACTGGAATGGATCCAAAGAAGAATACAAGAAGCTCAGCTTGATGGCATCGACCCTGGTGAGAATATTTCTTTTCTAATCACCCCCTCCCAACATTCTCCCACTGGATTTTTGGTGCAAGGCAACAACATAGTAGAATGGGTATTTTTACCCAATCAGCAGAAAAAGAAATTAGAAACATATTTAGATAAAACAGGGAAAATAGTTCATGTGGGGAGGCGCCGACTCCGACAATTAATTGCAGTGGACCCAGCTGCAATTATAGTACCATTGACAAAACAGCAAATGCAGGAAGTTTATCAAAATAAACTTAACTGGCAAGCAGGTATGTCTGATTATGTCAGCAATTTGAGTAATCATTATCCCAAGAGTAAACTGTCTCAATTTCTGAAACTGACTAACTGGATTTTGCCTAAAAACTTCAGTCCCTATCCACTTGACTCGGCAACAACATACTTTACTGATGGAAGTAATAGTGGAAGGGCAGGATTTTATGGGGCTAAAGTTAAAGTCTGGCAAGCCCCATACCAACTGGCCCCAAAAGTTGAGCTTGCTGCTGTCATTCAAGTACTTGAAGATTCTGAACCACTGAACATAGTAACTGATTCCCAATATGTTACAAAATTAGCTGAAGTAATTGAGACTATAACACTCCATTAACCCAGCTCTGAATTAGAAACTGTTCCAACAACTACAGAATGCAGCTCAGAATAGAACACAAAAGTTTTACATCGCTCACATCCAAGCCCATTCCTCCTTGCCTGGACAGCTCACTCAAGGTAATTCTGCCATAGATCAAGTACTGATAGGAGTGGCTCAGGAAGCCATTGACTGGCATCAACTAACTCACTGTAATGCTAAAGGGCTTCAAAAAAAGTATTCCCTACCCAAGAGCAACAAAGCAAATTGTGCAACAGTGCTCCACCTGTTCTCCTATTGTTTAGCCCTTTTGGAGCTGGAGTCAAACCTAGAGGTTTAGTGCCCAAAGAACTTTGGAAAATGGATGTCACACATGTCAACACCTTTGGCCATTTAGGATATGTACCTGTCTGTGTTGACACACGTTCAGGCTTCATATGGGTTTCTCCACGACTAGTGAACAGGTTCAACATGTCATAGAACATTTACACCATTGTTTTGCTGTTATGGGGATTCCCCCACACTATTAAAACAGACAATTCACCAGCCTACACTGCTAAAGGCCTTCAACAATTCCTCTGAAAATGGTCCATCAAACATATTACTGGCATTTCTTACAACCCCCAAGGACAAGCAATTGTAGAATGAGCTAATCAAACCATCAAGCAAAAATTATTAAAACAAAAAGGGGGAGATCAGGATGACTTCCCTAGTAAACGACTTCACAAATCTTTACTTACGCTGAATTTTTTCAACATATGGGGAGGAGGAGATTGTACCTCTGCAGAAGTACATTGGGCACGCACAGGCCCTGGAAGCAGGGAAGAACTCGAGCAGCCAGTGTGGTGGAGAGATGAAGACAAGGGCCAATAGCAAAATAAAGATGGGTAAAAGTATGGGGAAGGGGATATGCTTATGTTTCCACAGGTACCGGACAACCATACACCTGGGCTCATCGAAGAATCAAACCGCAACATGAGCTGGAGGACAGGGAGAGCCGAGGTGAATCCACCTGTGGAGGAGATGATGGTGACTAGCATGAAAGGAGCCAAAGTGACTACTCTGCGCATCAGATGGACTGTGCAGAGACAATGCAGAGACAACTTTAGAAACTGTCACAAGAAGCAGAAGGCATCCTGAATGCCATATAGACACCTAAATCACCTATATCTTTTTTTTCTGGTCATGCTTTTGATAAATGGCACAGTAGTTACAGCCTCAACATCAGAATATGATTATCGGGCCTATGTTCGCAATCTACCCATTAATAGAATAGTCACATGCGAAGATGCACCTGCTTTGGTATTTGTTAATGAGACTAATTGGTTACCTGGTCCATATGACTTCCAGGGCCTTCTGGTGCCCTCAGAAGAGGGAAGACAGATAATAAATTACACTGTTGGCTTTAATGGCCTACATAGCTGTATTGGTCATGAAGATCACTGTGTAAAGCATAGCCCTCAGGATTGGTTGAGTACAGCGAAGAGGAATAGTTCCTCTCCATTATAGCTGTTTTTGTTATCTTTATGGGCCTTTAATACCATCCATCAGACTAATATGTCTCGATCCCTCTTGGCCCCATGTCAGCAGAAGATAGTTAACCATGCCCCTGATTGGGTAGAATGGGAATCCTGCATAGGTGAGGAAGGGTGAGTGCTTGTTAATAATTCCTATGGAATTGTCATTGATTGAAGCCCTAAGGGATCAGCTCGCTCTAATTCCTCCACAGGTGCCCGTTGGTGGACCAAAGGGCATAACAGCATCTCTACTAATGCTCAGGACTCCCTAATCTGATGGTATGGTGGGGGATTCTCTCCCCCTCCTCCCCAAACACCCTGGCGCCCTGTTCATGAGGAAATGTGGAAGTTTTCAGTGGCACTGTGGCTGCTGAACACATGGGTTAGACAGTACCAGGAAAGTCACAACACCTATATGTTAAGTTTTGTAAAAAAATGCCATATACTATACACAAGCCTGTTTAAAATTTCCTTTTGTTCTGCTAATAGGACCTTCAAAAATTAATGAGAAAAATCCAACTGTTAGCTGCCCTAAATGTAGACTGTATACTTGCGTCAACTCCCTGGTCCAGTTTAATGACACCGCTGAATCCATTTACATTTAAAAGCACGGACAGACATATGGCTTCCAGTGCATATGTCCCGACAATGGCAAGATTCTGTCTCTCTTTATACTGTTCATGAAGTTCTCTCAAAAATATTACGCCATTCTAAGTGCTTCATTGGGCTTCTTGTTGCAGCCATTATGGGCATTATTAGCGTCACTGTCACAGCTGCAGGCGCTTGAGCTGCCCTACATCAAGGAATTGACTGGCATTTTGTCCAACAATGGCATGATAATGCTAATATTTTGTTGAATTCTCAGAAACATATTGATCGCCAACTTGTGGTTGAGGTGGCAGACTTACAACAAGCCATTTTCCTCATTGGAGATCAACTCACTAGTCTGCAACATCAGATGAGATTTAAATGTGACTGGAATTATACTCAGTTCTGTGTCACCCCACAAAATTATAATGCAACTCAACATACTTGGAACTGGGTTAGAAAACATCTTATGGGACAGGAGAACCTTACTTTGGATGTGTAGTGACTGCAACAGCAAATTAGAGACTTAGTCACAACCTGAAGTTGAATACTGGGACTGATTTAATGAATGGCATTGTGGATGATCTTGCAGATCTCAATCCCCTGCAACATCTGAAGCCAACAGTTGGTACTCTGCCTGACTGTGATTTTACTTGTGTTAATCTTGCTTTTGTTATTGTTCTGTATAGTCTAGAGAATCAGCCACAAAACCCGAACCTCCACCCAGATGAAGATGGCTGCACTAACCACTGTTATCACTGCTCAAGCTGCAAAACAAAAAGGGGGAACTGCTGGAGTCAGAAAACAGCAAGGTTGGAGCTGGCAGAATGTCAATGACACCTGACCCAAGGCACCTGGCGAAGGCCGCTGTGTGAAAACACTGACAGTGTATCTGTGACTGTTTGTCCACCAAAATAAGATAGTTATTTTGTTAGACAGCAAAGCTATATAAGCAAACTAATTTAACCATAAACTTGCTTACGTAACTGCTTGATGCAATGCTGCATCATTGTGGTTGGCTAAGAACTAGAAAGAAGATGAGAAAGAAGCATTCTGCTCTTAATTCCTCATGCATATTTTTATAGCATATTTCATACTGGTCAGAAGTTGCTCTCATATAACCCAGCTTGTTTTATTCTGAAACTTCATTTATCTTTTGGCATTTTAAATGAGCTTCACAATCAAGTACCTAATATTGTCATTCTGTACATGATTTAATCCATTAGATGAGATTCTTATTAGCCCATTTAATATTCCTTTTCTTCCTTCTGGTAAATTATAGTAACTGAAAGTGAGTATGTATTGAAAATCAACCTCTGGGGCACATTATAGACATGACTGTGCTCAGGTGAGACGTGGTAAGCACAGATAGGTCTCATTAATATTTGACTTTTTTATTTAATTGTCCTAAACTATCTTTCAATGTGGTTCGTGGAAAGAAAATCTTTCATAAACTAATTTGTATTTTTTCTAGAAAAAGTGTGGTAATACTAATACCAATTGAATTTATTTATGTTTAGGAATGTCTTGCTCTATAAGTTAATACAGAAATAGAACTCTTTCCCTAGTTTCTTTACTTAATATATCTTTCAACCTCTTTAATAAATGGTGCTAGGAAAATTGGACAGTCACATGTGAAGGTTGACACTAGAGTACATAACACTATGAACAAAATTAACTCAAAATGGATTTAAGACATAAATATAAGAACAAATCATCAAATACATAGAAGAAAACAAAGGTAAAACATTATTGTACAAAGACTTAAGACAGATCTTTGTGAATTCAACTCCAATTGCAAGGCAAATAAAATCTAAAATAAACAAGTGGGATTACACAAAACTGAAATGTTCTACACAGCAAAAGAAACACAAAAAAGCAAAAAGGGGCCCAACTAAATGGGAAAGGATATTTGCCTCCCACATCCTGGATAATGGGTTGATATCTAAAATATAAAAAGAACTCATAAATGTGCAAATGGCCAACAGTTTCATGAAAGATGTTCTACTTCTATTACCATTAAGAAAATGAAAACCAACATTGAGGTATCACCTCACACAGGTAAGAATGGCCATCCTAAAAAAAAAAAGTAACAAGAAATGATGTAGAGGATGTGGACAAAAGGAAACCCTAATTCACTGTTGGTGGGATTGTAATGTGGTGCAGCCACTATGGAAAGAAGTATGAAGAGTCCTCAAAGAATTGAGAATAGAAATTCCATATGATCCCATTGTTCCCCTACTGGGCATTTACTCCCAAAACAACAACAACACTTATCCGAAGACATATATGCACCCCCTTGTACATTGAAACACTAATTCACAATAGCTAAGACCTGGAAACCACCAAAATGCCCATCAAAGGATGAGTAGATAAAGAAGAAATGTTGTATAAATACAGTGTAATACTTTGAGGCCAACCAAAGGGGAGAAATACTACAATTGGCAAGCAACATGGATGGACTTGGAGAGAATTATGCTTAGTGAGATACGGCAGAAGGAGAAAAGTGACACATATGACAGCACTTATATGATGTGTCTTGTGACAGAAACAAATGTATGATATAAATTAAACAACACTAAACATGAAGAGAGAGAGAGAACACCACCAAACTATGGACTCAGTGGTGGAAGACAAGAAGGCAAATCAAAGGGTACTGAAGTGAGGGGGAAGGGGTAGGGAAAATGGGATAAACTAAATGAAGACAAAAAGGGGAATATTGTTTAACACACTGTGCTATATGTAAATTAAAATACTATTATGTATACATAAAAATAAGTTAATTTAAAAATGCAATATCCCTTTAGTAAAAAGAATTTTTTACCAAAAAGAGAGACGCATTCAAATATCTGTTCAAAAATGGCAAAAATATTTTTCTTGTGGGATCCCCATTAGGCATTTATATATTGAGATATTGTTATTATTATCACAAAAAACACTTATGCATTATTCAAGAATAGATTCTGTAGTATAAAGAGTATTTTAATTTTAAAAACACATGACAAGGTTTTTAGGAAAGCACAGAGAGATCTTTGTGTGAAGTAAAGATGTACTTTTGCTAAGTTGAGGCAGAATCTTATATACCTAGGGAATGGGATTTTCCTCTTGTTGGTTTTGAAGCATGTGATAATGGGTTGATAAGGAAATGTTTTTCATCTGATAGCTTACCATTAGCATGCCTTCAGTCTGGTTGGTTCTAGCATATCTTTTATAAGGTGGTTCTAGCTTATCACCTGCTGACTTGTACATCTGCTATCCTGCATCCTTGTTCTCAAGGTCCTCTACCTACACCTATGTTGTCCCTCATCATTTAACCCACCTTATGAAATAGGGTCAAAAAGCCTTTTGATGCTGAGGGGTGAAGGTCAGCATCTGTATCTGCTTCCTACTGGACAAGGGCATAGAAATGTCCCTACCTAGGGCCCAGTCTGTTCAATCCCTAGAGTTACTATGGAGGTAGATTGTTGGGGCCTAGGGAACAATGGGATACAGCACAGGCAGAATCTAGCAGATGAACTCTTTGTCACAAAGGTCATAGCTTTGACTCAATATTGGTTGCAATTTAATTTACTCTTGGCAAGATGAAAAAATTACTAAAAGATGAAGGCAGGGTGCAAATATGAAGAGGATGAGACCGAGGAGGGGTCTTAAAACAGGGGTGACATAAAAATATTTTTCAGGTGAATTTCCAAATTTACTAGTATTAAGAGGCTCTCTACCTGTCCAGATATGTTAAACTGATTATAACATTCCTCCTGGTACATTATGTGGACTCCCTCCTCAACAGCTGCCATCATGTCAAGACCTTGGGTGGTTCAGTAAGACCAATTACATTAAGCATTTTTTCCTCAGGGCTCTGACACTATCCTTCTAATGTTAGATTGAAACCTTTCTTTATTGTTCTAAAATTCTTCACCGCCAAATAAGAGGTATGAAGTTTGGGGAATTAGTTGGGAAGGGAGTAGGGTCATTTGAAGATCCTTGTATATTTTTCATATTTGACAGTCTTGTCTTCAAGGAAATTGCCTTACATTTCTGTTGTTACATTTTTCTGATGGCTTCCACAATGTATTGCATTTATTCCTTTTCCCCACTCCCACCACACCCCATTCCCTAATGTAATCACAGTTCTATTGCTTCAGGTAGCTTCTGGTGTTATGACTGTATCATGTCTCTGGGCTATAGTACTGAAAGGCAGAGGACATAAAGTAATATTGCATTATATATACACATATATACATATATACACACATATATAATACAGAAAGTTATGGTACATAAAACAATATTGAATATTTTATTTTTTAAATTTCAGTGTGGAACACAATGTTCACATATAAATTACTTTGTTTCCTTTCAGACTTTTTGTTTTTTTTACACGTGTTGAGGTAACTTGATTTGCAAAATATTGTTGTATTGCCTCAGTGCTCTGAAATAGTGATATCTATCAAGCCACTGGGATTGATACAGAAAGGGAGAAGACATAAAACAACACGACATTTTAAAAATATCAGTTGAAGAACATAATGTTCACACAGAAGTCACTTCAAGATCTTTTCAGATGTTTTTCTTTATTTTTATTAGTATTTATTGAGGTAACTTTGCTTGTATACTGTCCCCTATTCCCAAATATATGTCAATATACCATCAAAAAACCAAGAGTTCTTCCCTGTTCTCCACTGGACCCTGCCACAATTTCCCCTGCTCCCACCCTCCTCAATTCCTTAAGGAAATCTCAGTTCTATTGCCTCAGTTCACTTATGGAGTTATCCTTATATCATTTCACTGGGCTATAGTGCTGAAAGAGAGAGGACATAAAGCAGTATTGCATCCTTTAAATTTCAGTTCTGGAATACAATGTTCACACATAAGTCACTTTCAGATTCCTTTTAGTTATTTTTATTTTGTATTTATTGAAATAAACTGATTTACAAAATATATAAATGTATTTGTGCAGGTTTCCCATTTCCAAATAAATGTCAATACACCCTGCCTACCATCAAAATAACAAGAGTCCTCCAACATTACCATTGGACACTTCCACCTCTTGTCCCCTCTCCCACCCTCCCCATTCCCTACTGTACCTCCATTCTATTGGCTCAGTTTTCTTCAGAATAAAACTGGTGATACCATTTTATCAAAGTCGCTGGGCTATAGTACTGAAAGGGAGAGAATATAATACAACATGATACTTTAAAAATATCAGTTGAGAAACACAATGCTGACATAGAAGTCACTTTAAGATTTCTGTCAGACATTTTTTTTCTATTTTTAGTATGTATGGAAGAAATCTAATTTATAAAATAATATAAACCTATGTGTGTAAGCTTCCCATTCTCAAATATATGTCAATACACATTGCCCACTCTCAAAATACCAAGATTTCTTCCCCATTCTTAACTGGAACCTGTCACACCTTTTACCCACACCACACATTACCTAATTTTATCTCAGTTCCATTGCCTCAGTTCTCCTCAAGTGTTAACAATATATCATGGGCTATATGGTCCTGATAGGAAGAGCACATAAAGCAATATTGAATTTTTAAAATTCAGTTGTGGAACACAATGTTCACACTTTAAGTCACTTTAAGATTCCTTTCAGATATTTTTCTTTTTTCTACATATTTAAGTAACCCAATTAACAAAATAATATAAACCCATATGTGTATGTTTCCCATTTCAAAAATGTCAATATAACTTACCATAAAATACCAAGTGTACTTACAGACTGGCAAGTAGACCATGTAACCTCCTGTCCTCACATCCTGTCCCATGCCCTACTGGTAAGCTTAGTTCTATTGCGTCAGTTCCGTTTCTCAGAAGAAAAATGGTGATATCATTCTATCAAGCCACTGGGTTATAGTACTGAAAGGGACAATATATATAACAGCACGGTATTTAAAAAATTTCAATTGTGGAACACAATGTTCACAGAAGTCACTTCAAGATTTCTTTCAGACTTTTTTTAGTATTTCTGAGGTAACTTTGCTTTATAAAATAATATATCACATGTCTGCAGGTCCCCCATTCCTAAATATATGTCAAAACATTCTTCCCATGATAAAAATACCAAGATTCCTTCACCATTACCCATTGAACTCTCCAACCTTTGCCCCTGGACACATCATTCTACATTCTTTAATGCAATCTCAGTTCTATTACCTCAGTTCTCTTTTGGTGTTATCATTAGGTCACATCACTGGGCTATAGTACTGATAGGGAGATGACATAAACCAACATTGAATTTTTTAATTTTCAGTTGTAGAACACGATGTTCACACAGATGTCATTTAAGATTCCTTTCATTTCTTTTCTTTTAGTATTTATTGAGGTAACTATAGATTTCTTCCCTATTCTTGACTGAATCCTGCCACCACTTTCCTCCACACCACCCTGCCATATTTCCTAATGTAATATCAGTTCTATTGCCTCAGTTCTCTTCTGAGGTTAACTTTAGATCACATCAATGGGATATAGTACTGAAAGGGAGAGGCTATAAAGCAATATTGCATTTTAAAATTTCAGTTGTTCAAAAAGAGAGAAGAAATGAAGCAGCACAAAACAGATGTTAAAGAAATAAAGAGCACAATAGCTGATCTAAAGAACTAAACAGAGGGACTCAAAAAAAGGATGGGTGAAGTGCCCAATTGGAACAGTCAACTAGAAGACAGGTCAGAGGAACGCACTCAGCAAACCAGGAAAGCGGTAAAAGAATGCAAAGAAATGAAGTCAGTATTTGAGATTTTGGGATAACATCAAGAGACAACATTTGCATTATAAGGCTTCCAGAATGAGGAGAGAAAAAGGGGAAGAAGCTATCAGAATAAATAATAGATGAGAACTTCCCTAATCTGGAGAATGAAGCAATCCTCCAGACCAAGGAAGCTCAGAGTCCCTAATAAAAGAAACCTAAGCAGACCTACACCTAGACACACTATCACTTAAATGTCAAAAATGCAAGATAAAGAATCATAAAAGCAGCCAGAGGAAAACTAGTCAAATACAAAGGAATCACCATAAGATTGCCAGAGGATTCCTCAACTGAAACTCTACAGGCCAGGAGGGAATGGCATGATATATTCAAAAGACTGAAAGAAAAGGATTTTCAACCTAGGATACTATACCCTGTGAGATTATCATTCAGAATTGAAGGAATGATTAAAAAACCTTTTCCAATAAGCAAAAGTTAAAGGAATTTATCACCAGAAAACCAATTCTACAAAAAATACTAAAAGATGCTATATAAAGTTTAAAAATGTATCTATGTTCATTGGAGATATTGGTCTGTAATTTTATTTCTTGGTTATGTCTTTATCAGCTTTTGCTATCAGTGTGATGTGAGCCTCATGGAGTGTGTCTGAGAGTGTTCCCTGTTCTTCAGTATTTCAGAAGAGTTTGAGTAGAATGGTTACTAACTCTTCTCTGAGGGCTTGGTGAAACTCATTGCAAAAACCATCTTTAGTTTTATGGAGACTTTCGAACACTTCTTCAATTTATTTTCTTGTTATTTTTCTGTGGGACCTATTAAAGAACTTGGCATATATTATCTTATTTAAGATAAGCATATGATGTAGATTTTATTAGCCCCATTTTATAGATGAAAAACCAAAGCTAAGAAATAGGCCTAAGGTTATGTAGAGTACAAGTTGCAGAGCCATGGTTTAGATTTATCTTTTATGCCCAAATCCTGTGTACTTAATATTTTATCCTGTTTATTTTTGTTGCTATTGTTTTGTTTGGAAAGATAATGCTATCCAAAATTTTTGAATTTTATTTTCATCATGTTGAATTTTTTCTTTTTATTTCCTTATTCTCAATAAGTACAATTTTTAACTTTTCTTCATTAACGAACTGTGACTTGAACTTATATTATAAATTTTTATGCGCCACCATTTATTTTAAAGTTTAATTATTTTAGGAAATATCAATTGTATTGTATTCACCTGTTTCTTTTGAAATGAGTATTTAATGTGATAAATTATGTATTTTCTTGGCCTGAAAAAATCAAAACAAAAATAATAAGTGGTAAAGGAAACTAGAAATCTGGTGGTGGGTGTGATGTGAAATGCACCAAGAATGAGCTATGAATTCAATATCCTGCAAAGCATACAGTAGTGTGAAATAATAAAACAAATATCTATAGCACATAATATATAAATATAAGCATAATGATAACATAATGAACTTCCATATATCTACCATGTTGTTCAATTTTACCTGTTTTGAAATGCATGTATTTTAGTACTTTCATATTTACCCCTCAAAACACTGTGTAGCTTCAAAGTACCTGCCTCTTTCTCTCATTCCAATCTTAATCAAAGCAAACTACTCAGGAAAATAATTTCCTAAAGTCCCTATAGCTAGATGAATACCTCCTGAATTTTCATTTATACTCAGTCATGTTATCACATTAAATTTCAACATTACACTTCTGCCTTTCAAGTATTGATCTATTTTTTCTTCTCTTCCTTTGAACACTATTGTATAACCACTTGAGTATCTATCCTTTTTGTCTTCATACTAGTTCAATTAAACTGACAGGGTATTATAGTATACTTCAGCAAAAATTATGGAAATTAAAAAATGGATATCAAAAAGTACCAAACCAAATATCCACAAAATTCCAAAATAAAATGAAACCAACAACTAGTTCTCAGAATATTAAAACATTCACAAACTTACCTTGGCCTTCCTTGTTCCCTCAATGGTTCCAAAGTGTCACAATCATCATTAGCAGTCCCAAGTCCGGGTCCACATTCTTCTAGTGACACTTCCTATTCGTCTCACCATTGCTTTATAGGTTCTGCATGGGGTGGGTATAAAAAGTAAAATCACTTACAATCTCAAATAAATTTATTACCACTTAAATCCTGTATCTAATAAGCATCATGTATTTAAAAATTATCCTGTTTACAAGGAAATATATTTAAAACTATTATTCCCTTTTAGATTCTTAAGATTAATATGAAAAATCATCTTTAACCTCATATTCTAAACATTCATTAAAGATATTTTCAATATCAGTTCGCAAAATAGGCCATGAATATACAAATGCTTTAAAAGTACTATAAAGTATCTATTTCTAATCAAGCAAAATGTGTATATGAACACTATAAATTTCAACTTAGTCATATTCGTTCATTAAAGACATCACATCATTTCTATTAGTAAATACAAAAATAAATTTTCAACACATTTATGTAAGTGTAGCAGAAGCATCACATAAATTATTCAATTGTTTAATGTACTGTAAGTACAGTTTTTTGACTTGAGAAAAGAACTTCATTAAAAATTTTATGTATTTTAATTTTACTTGTTATACTTTAAATGTTGGAATGTTATAAAACCTAGATATCTGGATAGTTTTCTACCCATAAAACAGATTGATATACAATCAGCAGAGTAGAATTTTGTACATCAAATTAGTAATGACAACATAATACATCTTGACACAATAACGATCAACCTTCTCCTTTAATTAATTAAAGAAAATAGACCATAAGAAAGTTTTGTGTGTTGTTTCTTGTTATACATAATAGCAAAATTGATTTGGTTTTGCAAAGTTTTGGGGGCAAACAGCATAATAAGATGGTGTCATGAAGAACTATGGCTCCACAGTCTATCTCCTGAATGTTGCTCTGTCAGTTGGAACCCTCAGGAATATGGTGTTATCTTAAAAATACTTCAAATATAGACACTAATTATGAATAATTGTCCTGAATTAACAATCCTGGCTATAGAACTATCATTACTGAGTGTAAAAATTTCTAGATATTGGAACAAGTGTTATTAGAGATCATATCTGAATGATACCAGCCATCATCTTCAAAAAAGTATTCATCCCTTCCCCAATATTCCAAATCATGTGTGGATCTTCTAGATATTTACTTCTGTCTTAGCAATTAGACCAAACCAATTACCTTAGGTTGCACATATGTGTAAAATTGGCTCTTGAAATTTATTTCTACTTCCACTTAAGTAATGCCTTCCACATTATCATTCCATTGTTATCTAAAGATAGCTGCTTTTGTCAGCTTCCTGTGTAAGTTTTCACAGCAGTTTCTTTAGGAAAATTCTTTTCTGGAACAAAGATTCCTTGCAATTCCCTCTCTTGGCATAGGCCTCTTTATTAAAGGGCATGTCATGAGAGTTAGGCTATATAAGCTAGCCTCCAGATTGAATGCTCCTTTAGCCCAACTTACCCATTATAAAGCAACCTTTTTGATCATTCTTTTAAAACTAAGGTTCACGCAATCAAATGGAATTAGAAAGTGGCCATAGGTCATGGGTCATCAATTACTCCTTTCAGAATATTTTAGGTACACAATTTAAGCCAGAAAAATACAGCAAAACCCATTATAGCTCTCAAGTTTCATTTACTAATACTGATTTTTTTCAATGGGAAATTTTCATTAGAAATCATCAAATGACATATGTGCAGTAATAATTTAGGTTATATAAATTGGGGCCTCACTTTAACATTGTCCTTGGACTACATACCATGAAGTTATCTTTAAAGAGGGATCTTTTTATTTGTTTATTTTCAAGCCCATAGATAGAAGAGAACAAAATTGGCTTCTTTGTTGTCTTAATAGATAAGGAAGGGAAAAAGCATTTAAGGTATGAGGAGGAGGAGGAAGAAATGAAGAAGAAACATCCCAATTTAGTTGTTCATTTTGGTCCTCCATTAAAATAGGTATTTTGTCATTTCCAAGCTTGTGCTTGATAGAGCACAGGACTCTGCCTGAGAATACAGTGAGTAGGAGATGCACCCTTTTCTCTCAGTCTGTAAAAGAGCACACGAGACCTAAAAGTAGTCTTGCTCTCTATACAGTGAGCATGGGGGAATAAAAACAGGACAGGTCACCCAAGGGAACTTCAGTGGATGTACAGGATGGTAAGATGACCTGCCTGTGAGCTCTCCCACCCTCTGCACTTGTGAGTATCAGTGAGTGAATACCACCCCCTAGGGGATCAAGGAAGCTTACAGGAACTGATTTTGAAATTGCTCTCCAACTGGGGAGCTGCAAGAGTCACCAGAAGACATTTAAAAAACCTGTGCTTAGTAGAGTATAGGGATCAGCACTGGAGAACAATGGTGAGGGAGACCCATAACCCCACCCCTAGTCTTTAAAGGAGCTCACAGAGGCTGAAAGGTAATCCTGCTCCCTAGCCTAGGATCTAGAAGGAATGAGAACAAATGTATGGGAGTGCAAGACAACTACCTATGAGGTCCCTGTCCCTGAACTGGAGACCTGTGGATTTCACAGAATTCATAGGATCTGCTTGTAAACTTCATCCTTAGAATTGGAGATTTTCCATAAGTTGTACACAAGAGAAGAATTACCTGCTATTCTTATAGAAGTCAGTGCACACCACTAAAGGAACATTTGTGGTTCACCAAAAGTGAGCATTCCAGGGGGGGAACATGCTCCAAACCTTACATAAGTCAATTGGATGGTAGAAATCACACAAGGACCCATAATCGACACTTGGGAATAAATGTAACATGGAAGTAAAAGTCACAGTTGTAAATCTAAGACACAGAAGAAACCCATGAGGGAAGCAGTCACCCAAAAAGTGTGAATGGCCCAAAGAGGGGAAGAGGTCAGGAGCTTTCAGAGAAAACTCGACTCATATCTAATGGGACAACCTAACAGGGAAAGAGTTCCAAAAATAGTTATAAAATAGCTAATGAAATGCAGGAGGCACACAAATCACACAAAGTCAATTGGAAGATCTCAAAAAATAAATGACAGATGAAAAGGATTATTTCGCCAAAGAGATTGATTTCACAAAAAAAGTCCTAGAAGAAATGCTAGAGCTAAAAGTCAGGAATTGATGATAAACATGGAAAGCACCTTAAGAAGACTAAATCATACAGAAGAACAAATCTCAGAAATTAAAGATGACAGAAGTGACCCTCAAAGAAGAGAGAGAAACAAGACTGAGAAATAAAATGAAGAAATCCAATAAGAAATGTCAGACACCATGAAAAAAACACGTAAGGATCAGAGGTATCCCAGAAGGAAAAATGAGGGGGTAAACGTACAGAATACTTCAAGAAATAGCATAGAAATTCCCATTCTGTTATTAAAAGCAAACAGAGGTCAAAGAGGCAGATAGAACACCAAAATTTCTAAATATGAAAGACTTACACCTAGATGCATCATATTAAAACTAGCAACATCATATTAAAACTAGCAAAAGTCAATGACAAAAAAACTTCTCAAGGCTGCTAGAGAAAAAAAGAAACACAATCTAAAAAGGTATACCAACTTAGGCTCTATTCAGATTTCTCAGCAAAAGCATTGCAGGTCAGGAGAGAATGGATTGATGTACTCTAAATATTAAGACAAAAACTACCAGCCAAGAATATTCTTCCATGTAAAACAATCATTCAAATATGAGAGAGAATTAATGATATCCAAAGATAACAGAAGTTAATGGCTATTCCCACCACCAAACCTGCCATTCAGGAAATCCTGAAAGAAATCCTACAACAGGGAAAAACAAAGCTCCACCAAATTCAGAGAATGACAATAAACAAGAAAACAAATTCAGAAACAGAACCAACAAGAGGTAACAAAAATTACAAATGGAAATAAAACTATGGAATTCATATGAATATATAAATATGAGATGTTGAGAGTTCATCAAAGACTATCATAGAGATGTAAAGAGAGTGACGATCCACATGGCAACCAGAAAACCTAAATCTAAAAAGATACAAAGGGGAAAAGTCAATAGAAATGAAAAAAAAAAAAACATACAGGGGAAAAAGCAAATAGAAATAAATGTGAAACAAACCAAAAGATACAGAAAACCATTAGAAAGCAAAGTGTCAAATGACAGCAATAAAGCCCTATATGCCATTATTACCCTAAATGTGAATGCACTGAAAGCATCAATCAAATAAAGAGACTATCTGCATAGATCAGGAAACAGTAACCGTTAATATGCTTACAAGCAACTCATATCACATCCAAAGACAAACATAGTCCTAAAAACAAAGAATATGGAAAAAATGATCAAAGCAAGAGTGATGAAGGAAATTGGGAACTGCAATACTAATTTCAAACAAGATAAACTTATACCTGAAAAGGACATCTGGAGGCAAAGAAGGGCTGCTTGGTCATAGGGGTAATTCATCAGGAAGTAACTATCATTAACACAGGCATCCAAAGCTAGACTATCTAAATACATAAAACAAAAACTGACTAAGCTAAAGGCTGATATTGAATGTAACACACTAGTAGTAGGGAACTGCAATATTCCACTTTTATAAATAGATCATCCAGGCAGAAAGTCTACAAAGAAATAAGGACTCTAAATAAAAACAATAGAGCACAGGGACCTAACAGATATGTACAGTGTATTCTGGCCCAACAAAAATAATATACATTCTTCTTGAGGGTACATGAAATATTTCAAGACACAACTTGAGACACAAAAAAACTCAGCAAATTTATCAATAATGAAATTATAGAAAACATCTTCTCTGATCACAAGGAGAAGAAAATGGAAATGAGCCAGAACAAAACTGCAAGAACCACAAAGATGTGGATATTGAACATGTTCCTGAACACTCACCTATCAATGATGGAATTAAAGATGACTTTAGGAGATATTTGTAAACAAATGAAAATGAAAAGATGAGTGACCAGAACATGTAGAATTCAAAAAAAAAAAGGTTATGTGAGGAAAGTTTATAGCCATACAAGAGTTTATAAAAAACAGAGCCCAAATTAAATCCCTAATCTCACACCTAAGGAAACTAGAAAGGGAAGAGCAATAAAAACCAAAGAATCAAAATGAAGGAAATAATAAAATCTAGAGCAGCCAGAGGAGCCATTCAAAATATCAAAGAAATCAAGTGTTGATTCTTTGAAAAATTAAACAAAATCATTACACCTATAGACAGACTCACAATGAACAGAGAAAATGATAAAACAGAATCAGAAATTAAAGAAGTGAAGTTACAACTGGAATGAGAAAAATACAAAGGACCATGAGAGACAAGTATGAGCAATTATATGCCAAAATTCATCAATTATGAATAAATGGACAGATTCCTAGAAGCCTATAACTTCTCACAGCTGTACCAGGAACACACAGACATATTGAACAGACCAATCACAAGCACAGAAAATGAAGTAATAGTAAAGATATCTCCCAAAACAAAGAGCATAGGACCAGGTGGTTTCAGTATGACTTCTACCAAACATTCGAAGAAGAGATAATTTCCATTCTCTTTAAACAACCCCACAAAATCAGAGAGGAGGGAAAAATACCAGATACATTGTATGAAGACACTATTTCTCTGATCCCCAAACCAAGCACCAAAAAGAAAACAACATAACAACATCACTGATGAATGTAGATATAAAAATCCTGGCAAACCAAATTCTATAGCATTTTAAGAAAATAATAAAACACAACCAAATAAGATTCATTCAAGGGGTGCAAGGGTGGTTCAAAATATGTAAATAAATCCATGTAATACTCCACATCAGAAGGGTATCAAAAATTATACGGTAATATTAATAGATGCAGAAAAAGCCTCTGACAAGATACAACATCCATTCATGATAAACAACCCTCATAAAACAGCAATAGAAAAACACATGTTAATATAATAAAAACATTATACTGTAAAACCATTGCCAACATAATACCCAATGGTGAAAAACTGAAAGCTTTTTCCCTAAGATCTGGAACAAGACAAATTTGCCCTCTCTCATCACTACAATTTTCCATAGTTCTGGAAGTCTTGGTTGAGCAATAAGGCAATAAAAACATGTTAAAGAAATCCATTTGGAAAAGTAATAAAATTATCATTATTTGTAGATAGTGTATTATACATGGAAAATCTTGAAGACTCCAGCAAAAAACGATGGAAATAATAAATGACTATAACAGCGTCAGGATATAAAATCAGCACTTAAAAATCAGTCGCATTCCTATATATATATAATCTAGTAGAGGAAAAAGAAAAACCCATTTCTCAGTACCAAACCAGAATTTCTGGGAGTAAACATAACAAAGGAGGTGAAAGACCTCTACAATGAAAAATATAAGACTTTAATAAAAGACACAAAGAAATGGAAAATATTGCATGCTCATGGATTGGAAGAAATAAAATGGCAATCTTACCCATGAAATATACAGTTTTAAATAAATCCCCATCAAAACTACACAGACATTTTGTAAGGAAATTGAACAATCTACACTGAAGTTAATTTGGAATCACAAAAGACCTGGAATAGATAAACAACAGAGTATCACATGTCCCAATTTCAAAGTGTACTACCAAGTATCATCACTGCAACAGTATGACACTGGAACAAAAACAAACAGATCAATGGAATAAAATTGAGAGTCCACAACCAAAGTCAACTAATCTGTACAAAGGAGCCAAGAGCATACAATACAGGAAGGAAAGTCTATTCAATAGAAGATGTTGAGAAAACTAGAAAGACACCTTCAAAAAAATCTAGATTATTCATTATCACCATATGCAAAAATTAACTCAAAGTAGACCAAAGACCTGGAAAAAAGAGCCAAAACCATAAAATACTTGGAAGAATGTGTCAAAAAATGTTCCAGAACATATTATACCTGTAAAATCATCTACAGCAGAAGAAACCAAAGTAAGCCTAAATAATTGGCACTGCTTCAAACTTAAAAGTTCTGCACATAAAAAGAATCCACCACTAAAACAAAAAGGAAATCCACCAAGTTTGAGAAAATAATCACACAACATACTTCAGATAAGAGATTAACCTCCAATATATACAAAGAACTCATACATCTCAACAGAATGACCCAGTTAAAAATTGACAAAACTGAACAGACACCTATCCAAAGAAGACAGATGACCTACACATAGATGAAAAATGTTCTGCATCACTCATCAGAGAAAGGCAAATTAAAAACAAAAATACAATCATACCATCTCATACCATTGAGACTGGTCAATACCCAAAATATACAAAGAAGTGTTTGAGCAGATTCCAATAAAAAGGAACCTTCCCCGCTGTTGGTGGGAATGTAAATTACTACAACCTCTCTGGGAAAAAGTGTGGAGAATCCTCAAATAAATAAAGAGGGAACTACCATTTGATTCAGCAATCCCACTACTAGGCATATACCCAGAATACATAATCTCTAATCATGAAAACTATCTGATCTTTATGTTCATAGCAGCACAATTCACAATAGCTAAGACATGGAAACAATCTAAAGGCCTACCAACAGATGGCTGGATAAAGAAGCTGTGGTAAATACACTCAATGGAATTCTATGCAGCTTCTAAGTAAAATGAAATTGTGTCTTTGAAACAATCTGGATGGAACTGGATGAACATGCTAAGTGAAATAGGTCAGAAAGAAAAAGAAACGTAGGATGATTTCATTCATATGTGGATTATAGTGTCATGAAGCAAAAAACTAAACCCAACAAAAACTCGCAGAACATAAGATGATGGCTGCCAGGCAGATTGGAGTGAGAGGGAAGGAGAGAGGGAACAAGATGATGGTAAAGGACCCTAGAACTCTGAGAAACAAGTTCAACATATTAAAATACATACAGTCTTGTAAACAAAAAAAAATTAAAAAAGATCTTATGAGGTAGAGAGTTCACTTTTTCATTTAATTCCCTGCAGAGTTTAATATACTTTGACATTTTCTACTTGTTGAATAAATAATTAATGATTAATAAAACCTGCCCACAGGTCGTGTAATACTGAGGAGTGACTTCAGCTATTAAGGTACCTATAAGAATCCTTACTTTTCTAAAAAGCCTCTAGTTACTAATATGTACTACAAACAATTTAAATCTCACATGGTAGAGAAATTAGTGAGGCTCTCTGGTCTCTTGACTCTTCTTTGCCTTACACAGTCCTCTCCTCTGGTCCAGAGAGGGGCAGTTTTCAGACTCTCAATTTTGCATTTATATTAGAACCTCTTTCCATTCACAGTTGTAACTGAATTTATATTTCCAACATAATCTGTCCATCATTTACTGAGAGACAGCAAGAAAAAAAATCACACTCTAGAAAAGGAAAAGAAACATTACTTGGTACAAAATGACTTTTTACTATGTTCCTAAAGGATATTTCTCAGGACTGTTAATCTCAGTACTGTTTTCCATTAGCCCACATCCCAAACTGGCTGTGAGTGAAACAGAAATAGAGTGGGAAATCACATATCCCAAACTTCTCAAACTACCAAGAAAATAAACATTTACCTCATCATCTCTTGTTTCTCCATCTCAGCATACTTGATGGCATTCGATGTTCCAACTCATAAAAACACATACTTCAAAATTGTTAATTTCCCCCAACCTCATCTCTGCCAAGTTACACCTCTGAGAAATCTCCCAGCACGTTGTTAGTAGCCCAGCTACGCATCATGCAACTCACCTAAGCTCTCAATACAGCCAACTTCAATTACAACCAATCAAGAGCATACCAGAGACAAAAGAGGCTACCTCAATTATAATCAATCAAGAGCATACCAGAGAAAACACAGGCTACCTCAATTGCAACCAATCAAGAGCGTATGAAAGACAACACAGCCAAAATCAATTACAGGTAATCAAGAGCATACCAGAGGCTGCGGTTACCACCTACCTGATTTGTTGCTATCGCAGTGGCAAAAATATGGAATCTGGAATGTAGAAAAGTTGATTTGCGGACAATGCCCAATAGAGGAATTTTTGAAGTTTAAAACATGATATCATGAGTGTTAAATATCTGAGTTAAACTAAAGGCTTACATTTAAAGGGGCTATACATATTTGAATATAGCAGTGGTAACTAAATATTCACAGAAACTTTTTTCAAAATAGACTCTTTCCTTATATCTTTGGAATTTTATGATTCATAGATACAATGCTAGCTGTTTTTAATAAATTATACTTGTATTAATATAAAGTGAATAGGGAATATGCTAATATATTTACATTTTCAAAGATGTAGGAAAGCTATCAGTACATTGCACAAGTCTTCAATATCCACCTGCTTGTCATTACCCAAGTTGAAATACTAATACCAAAAGAGGTAAATATAATTTGGATGTACTGGCTTTTCAGACTTCCAAGTCCCATCTATAAAATGCAGAGGAACTTTCTAATTATTCATATTTTGCTCTGTGGAACAGAAATAGTTGGATTATAAAATTTATTTCATGATTAACAACTAAATGTTGTTTCTACTTTCTGTGTTCTTGGTTCATATTTTTATTTGTTTATAATCAGGTAATACTTTTTGTAGCAGAACAAAATTTGTAGTTTCATGAAAAAGTCAATTTTCCCCTTTAAGAAGGTAGAGAAAACACATAGGAAACTCCTGTGTTGGAAATGGTAAAAAAAATCAAGCTTGAAAGGGAATCAAAAGTAGCATTATTTGAAAAGAGAAATTCTTAAGAAATAGGGGAGCTTGTTACTTAATTAGATGAAGGATATTTTTCAGTTTTCCAGGTTGCTTATCCCTTAAGACACTCAGTGATAGCACAAAATAAAGAAGAGTTTAACGAGATAATATCTAGGGATAATTACAATGAAAATTCCATGAATGTATGACTGAAGAGGCTCCTTTTCTGAAATTAGTCAATACGTCAGGTATGTGTACAATGTGAAGAAAAATTAACACACAGTTTTGGATGGCTGACCACATCGTGATTCTCAGAAAAGTATTGGACACTGATTCATTTTCCTCTTGAGATTCCATATTCTTAGTATAAAAAACTGAAAATTCATAGGCCATATCTATCTATATGTGTATATATATTATATAGGTATGTGAGCTTGTCCCAAATAAAATAAAATCCATGATAACCTATCACTACATATAAATGTGTCTTGCTTCACAATAGATACTAAAAATCTTCACAGAATTAAACAGAATTTGGTTAAACAATGTTATAGAATATCTGATGTACAATGCGACATGGTACACAATGCTTTCTAAGTAAGTTGATCTTTAAAGCAAGTATCATGGGATAGTTTTGCAGGTAAAAGAAGAGAAATAACATTGCGGACTAAGGCAAAATGTTTCTGGTCAAATTACATGTTCCTGAATGAAATCATTGACTCAAGTGTATATTTATTTCTCATGAGTAAAAATGAAAAAAGAAAAAAATATAAAATTAAGATAAATTAACAAAGATTTATTTACAAAGAAATCACAAAGATGTGGGAGGAGAAGAACCAAAGAATCACAATAAGTAGCACCATAATTCTGGGTTAGTAGCAGAAAGAATTCTGGGGAAAAATCCACTTTGAAGTGAGAAATAAACATTGACCTTGTTTTGAGAGACAATTTGGCCAAAGAGATACAGTAAAGAGAGAATCTGTGGAATAATCCCTAACCACTCTTGTCCTCCTGCCCTTCACTCTCTTGAACAAAAACAGAACCAAAGAGCAAGACATCCCTACAATATATGGTCAGTAGAGGTCATTCTACCTGGACAAAATTTTGGTAAATGGTGGAGTAAGATTAGAAATGAAGGTCAAATAGGAAATATCTATCACATTTCCAGTTCAGATAACAATGTCAACAATTAGGAATGACAGTTTCAGCATTTGAATTCTTCACTGAAACTCAAAGGTATATTTATAGTTTTGCATTATAATGACTGAAGATATGCGTGCAAGCATGGAAACTGTATTATCTTCCACTTCATTTAAATGCACAATTGCTTTGGAGCAACTGTGTATAGTTCTGTTATAAATTGATTTCAACTTTGTTAGTTGTGTCATTATATTTTTTTAAGGACTTGAATACTTGCATTATGTTTTCATCACCATTTTACAATAGCGAAGGGGCCATTCAAGAATTTGCTATGAATTATGGGTATTGGATTAAACAGAGCTGAAAATTAATGTCTTAGACTATCAATATTCATTGTTGGGCTGAGGAAGGTCCACTGAAGCATAACGGCATTTAATTCCTGTATGAAATGAGAGTTCTACTAAACAGAAGCTATCTTTGTTACAGAGGTAATAATGTCTTCTATGTTGTATAACAATGGGCTCTTTCTATTAACTATCATTAGTTAAAAGTTAAAACTCCCTTTATGGGAAAGACATTAATAAGTACTTTGAAAGAAAAAATATGGTCCCTCTTTTCAAGTAGTTGTCAGTCTAATTATGGAGATAATAAATCTTTTAAAGAGCCTTAAAAGGCAAAGAATATAAGAAATTTGTCTCTAATGATAAAAAATATGGGCTTTCTGTGCTTCTGTTAAGAAAGCATTTTAACGCTCTATTAACTGACTAGAGAGCAACCTAAAAGATAGTCTATTATTTTCTGTATTTATTTATTTTTTGCCAACAAACATAAATGTTAGCCTGAAATACCCAAATTGTCTACACCTGAAACCTATTTTCGACAACAGTCAAGTGACAATGTAGGTTTGGCACAACTCTTAGTGAATCTCTGCTACTAGCTAATTATCTTAAGTGCTCTTCAAAACACCCATTTAATGGACTTCCTTAAAATTGTGCTCAGGATAAATATCAACCATTGTCATTTTTTGAAAATTATTATTTGTTTCTTTATTAAACCTTAGATACTTGTCTATCTTCAGGGTAATAGTATTTCAACCCCCCTCCATAACTCTCAGAATCACCAACATTGATTCCAACACCATTCCTAGAATATTTTTCAGAAGTATATATCTTTCTGATACTTGGACTAATGTATAGCATTGATAATCTAACACTAGCTCCCTCCACCCTAAACTCACAATTACACATCTTAGGTCATCATTGAATGGCCTTGTCCTTAAAATCAGAGATGCATTATTTTACAGTTTAGTCTAGGAAATTATTTAACTAGAATCTGGATTAATTTAACTGAAACCTCTTACTCATGTACTACTATTACCAAAATTACGTAGTATAATAAAAACTGAAAACTAAAAATTTCTGATTATATTAATTTGGAATTTTTTTCATAAATTGAGAAAGACCCTGATTTCTCATATGAAAACAGACAGATACAAACATTCAGGCTCTGATATATGGAAATACTTAACACTTAACAAGAACTTTCCTTGAGTCCTTTTTCTTAAGGTTTGTGTCTGATGAAAAGTGGTGAAGGTTTCCACCATTTTCTAAATTTATAAAGGCAAGTATCACTCTATACTGAGAACGTTATTTCCTCCTACTTACATGACTGAGAAGTGCTGCAAGTTGCCACATGCACACACACAATTAAGACATCTGTTGTATGTGCAGAACATGTCATGTACACCACAAATGGGTGGCAACATCTGTTAGTTCAAGTTCTTCATCCCCTCTGCAGCACTGCAACTAGATTCCAGGGGCCCAGGGAAATGTTTCTATATTGTTGAGACTTTTGAATTGGTTGAAATGTATCACTAAATGTTAACCATAGAGAGCGATGTGTTCCTAAGGGGTCTGCTTTCATTAACCCAGTTGTGTTCACTAGTCCCAAGCATAGTCACCTGGGTCTGAAATCCAATAGGCCTATGGAACATAACTTTCTGGTCTGAGGTCCACAGAATTGTGATAAAACTTCCTTGTAATACTGAGATCACAGAGAAGCTACTCAATTCAAGCTATCTCCACCAATTATGATATTTCTCCTGCTTTTATAGGAGCTGGTACAGGGCATCTTTAGGGTCTTTCTTTTCACCACTCTTCTTGGATTCTCCAAATTCATATCCAACAATCCCAACACCTCAGTCTCAGTCAGAAGTAAGTTATCTTCTAGCTCTTTTCTCCCTTTTACAAGCTAACAAAAGGCAGAAAATGTATCTACATTAAAATGTTTAGATCATGACCTAGGATTCACCCAAGAATTGACAAGAATTCGATTTATTTTTGCCTTATGCAATGTCATTCATATCCAACTTTTAAAGCTATATTTATAGTCCTGCTGTATCACCTGATATTGGTCTTTGCCATCTTCTCTCTTATTCTGGAAAGACTATGCCTCTTAGGATACATTTTTTAAACATTTTTAAATACTGTTTTTAAAGATGTACATGTGAATCTTGCTCCTTGGCTGAAAACCCAGGAGGAGCAAGAAGACATCAATCACCAAAAGGATGCATGGGTGTGCATTATGACATTACAGTGATCCATTATGACTTTACAATGACTCATTATAAAGTAAAACAACATTCCATTATTATATAACAATTGGCCTTTATGTCAAGAAAATGATCCGTTATGACACCACAATGCAGCATAGTGAATTAAAACAATATTCCATTATAACATCACAATTTGACTATATGACAAGACAATTACCTATTATGATATCACTATGCAGCATTACGTCTTAAAACCATGGCCCATTTTGACATCAAAATAGATCATTTTGACATCACTATATCCATTATGACATAACAATGATCCATCATGACATCACAATACAGCATTATGAAGTAAAGCAATACTCTATTATGCCATCACAATTATACACTATGGCAACACAATGTCTATTATGACATCCCTATATCCATTATGATATCACAGTGCTGATTTGTGAGGTATCCCAGTGGTCCCTAAAGACAACACAATTGGCCATTATGACATCACAACAGTACACGGTGATATCACATAGAACATGAATTTATAATTGATCATTATGCCATCACAACTGGACATTGTGACACCACAATATCCATTATTACATCACAATGATGAATTATGATTATGAATTCAGAATTTGATTTCATGGGGAGACAATTGTCCATTAAAGCAGAACATGCAGCAAAATGTATTAAAACCATGGTAGATTTTTATGTAATAGTTGTTTATCATGACATTGCAAATAGTCACTATGGCATCACTATGATCCATTTTGACATCACAGTACAGAATTATGAAGTAAAACAATGGTGTATTATGCCATCACAATTGAACACTATGGCATAACAATGTCCATTATGGCATCAGAGTATTCATTATGACATCACAAGATCCATTTTGACTTCAGAAAGTAGTTTCATTATAAAACAAAGGTCCTTTATAACATTGCAATGATGCATTTTGAAGTAATACAATTGTGCCTTATGACATTACAATTTCCATTATGACAAAAGACTGATCCTTTTGACTTCACAATGCAGCATTATGAAGTAAAACATGTACCATTATTACATCACAATTGGCCTTTCAAAGACAATGATCCATTATGACATCACAATACAACGTTGTGAAGTAAAACAATGTTCCATTACGTCATCACAATGCATCATTATAAATTAAAACACTGTTCCATTAAAACATCACAATTGGCCTTTATGCCAAAACAATGACCCATTATGACATCATAATGCAGCATTATGTATTAAAACAAGGTTCCATTTTGATGTCACAATTGAACACTATGTCATCACAATTGGTCATTATATCACATATCCATTATGACATCACAATTATCCTTAAGATTTCACAATGCAGCATTATGAAGCAAACGATAGTCCATTATAATATCAGAATTCACAATTGTCCTTTATGCCAAGTGATCAATTATAGCATCACATTACACCATTATGATTAAAAGAATGGTCCATTACGACAACACAATTGAACACTATGACAACATAATATCCATTATGACATCACAATGGAGCATTATGAAGTAAAACAATGGTCCATTATGTCCATACACTGTAGCATTATACAGTAATACATTAGTCCATTATGCCATACAATTGAACACTATAATCACAATGCCCATTACGACATCATAATAACTGTTAAGACCTCATAATCATCCTTTATGATGTCGAATTGCTGGATTGTGAGGGAGTCCAATGTTCCCTTGTGACACCAAAATTGACCATTAAGCCATCACAACTGACCTTTTTGACACCACAATATCCATTTTGATATCATGATGATTCATTATGTCTTCACAGTACAGTAATATGAAGAACAACACTTGTCTTTATGACATTGCAATTATGCATTGTGAAGTAGCAAAATGGTCCATTATTGCATCACAATTGACCATTATGATATCACAATATTCACTATGACATATCACTTATCCATTATTACATTGCAATGAATTATTATGAAGTAAAACCATGGTCAATTATGACATCACAATGCAGCATTATGTAGTAATATAATGGTCCCTTTTGACACTGTAAGCCAGTTCAGCAATAAGAGGCAGAGACAAGGGAGCCAGATGGGCTATAAGCAAGATTTTATTGTCCCATGTGCAGGCCAGGAAAGCTCCTTTCTGAGAAGAGACAGAGGAGCAATCCAAGGGAAGCTGTGAGAGAGGATTTTAAGGAGTCAGTCTCCAGCTAGTACAGTGGGGGATAGGTGTGGATGAAGGGAGCGAACTATTTTATAACTGCCTCTGTGAGATATTCTGAGGCAGAAGTTCTCTCATGTTCACAGAGCTATAAGCAGATAAAATAATGCCTCTGCAGATATCTCGAGACAGAAGTTCTCTTATGCTTCTAATTGTCCAATCTTTAAATATTCAAATGTTCCTTATAGTAGCTAATGTTTGCAGTCTTTCCTTCCTTTGCATTTCTTATTATCTCATTGCAACTCAGCTCTATAAAGTAAATCAAGGAGTCAAGGTCACCGCTTCTCAAACAGGGAGTGGTGTCCCACCTGGCCCCCACTTTTCTAGATGAGTGCTGTCTTACTATAGGCTCCTGTAGCCTCCTCTTGGGGACTCCTTTGATCATCCATGTGGGCTGTGGCAGGTGGAAACCAAACAGGGACCTCAGAATGGAGAAACTAAAAGAGCAGAACAGAGAGCCCGCTCCTGAAGGTGTGCTGGACAAGGTCCAAGGTCAGGTAGGAGCGTATTGAAATTTTGACTTGTATAAAAATGGGGAATGCAGTTTCTTCAGAGAGAACCCTGTACATGCAGATGTTGGAAGTCTAAGTTATCAGCCTGGGGCAGCAAGGTTCGCACTGCACAAATAGAGCAATTCTTGAATTTTATACAGCAAACTTGCTCCTGGTTTCCTGAGGAAGGAACTGTAAATGAGGCTTCTTGGATGGAAGTAGGACAGCAGTTGCAAGAGCATTATACTGCTGAGGGTCCACAAGCTGTTCCCATTACTACTTTTACTCTTTGAGCTTTAATAAGAGATTCACTTGACCCTTGGAGAATGCAAAAGCTGCAGGAAAGAGTGAGTCTAGTGGCTGCTGTAGAGGACTATTCCAAACTTCAGCCCACCGCACCACCTGAAAAATGCCAGGAAGTGGGTGGAGATTAAACACTGCCATCTGATATAGCTAGGGAGTTAGAAGGTGAGGCTTTGCAACTTGATAAACAAAAGCAGGCTGAAGATTTGGATGGAGAAAAGGTAATGTACATAGGTCACTGAGACAAGCTGCAGAAAGAGGAGAGGACATTACAGGGTTGGCCATGTACCCTGTAGTTAAGAGGCCAGATCCTAACAATCCAGGGCAGTCTTTGCCTTATCATGACCCTATCTCCTTTAAGACACTAAAAGAGCTTAAGACAGCCTGTAGCATGGATGGCCCCATTTCTCCTTTTACTGTGTCTAGTGGAAACCCTTGGGTCTGATCTTTTGTGTCCTAAGGACTTGACTGTTTTGGCCAAAGCCTGTTTGAGAGGAAGAGATTATTTGATATGGACATCAGATTGGTTTGAAGAAAGCAGTCATCAAGCTGATCCTAACCAGAGACAAACTGCAGGCAGCAGAGATCCTAGTAAAAGAGCAGTTAAAGGCAGGACATATTCTAGAAACTTTAAGTCCTTGGAATACTCCTATCTTTGTCATCCCTAAGAAATCAGGAAAATGGAGGTTGCTGCAGGACCTGAGAGAGATAAATAAAACAATGCAAGTTATGGGGCCTTTGCAGCCAGGTCTTCCACTGCCTACAGATATCACTCATGATAGTAAAAGAAATATCATTTAATAGTAATAGATTTGAAAGATGCAATAGATTTGAAAGATGCTTTTTCATTATCCCTCTTCATCCAGAGGATTGGGGGTGCTTTGCTTTTTCCATCTCAGTATTAAATCATCAAGCTCCAGAGCAGAGATATTGGAAAGTCCTACTCTATATCAAAGGTTTGTGAATCATGCCATTTAGCCTGTGCGAGGCAAATACCCTGAAGCTTACATCATCCATTGCATGGATGATGATCTTGCAGCTCATTCTGACTCTTCAGTTATTGACTATTTTCAGAGATTTAGAGTAGTCTCCAATATCATGGGTTAATTATTGCATCTGAAAAGGTTCAAAAGGAATCTCCATTCCAATATTTGGGGCAAATTATAGAAGGATGTACCATCCATCCACAAAAGGTTGAGGTGCAATTAAATCATCTGTGTACACAATGATTTTCAGAAGCTCCTAGGGGATATTAATTGGGGATAGCCCTCATTGAAACTGACCACAGGAGATCTTTCTCCACTCTTTGAAATCTTAAAGGGTGGTGCATCTCCTGGTTCTCCAAGAACCCTTATAGCTGAGGCCTGAAAAGCACTTTCTTGGGCATAAGATGCTATTCAAAAGGATCAAGATCAGCCTGTATGGGTGATTATTTGTGCTACTGCATATACTCCTACAGGAGTGTTGTGGCAACCACAAGTCATCCTTGAATTAACACATTTTCCTCATTCTCCAGCTCAAGTTTTAACATCTTATCATGAGACTGTCATGGGACTAATTGCTAAAACTCATCATTACCTGTGTCAGCTTATGAGCATGGAGCTTGAAAAACTTATTGTCCCTTTTACCCATCAGCAACAACGATAGTTATGGGGAAGTTCTGCCCCGTGGAAAGTTGCCTTGGCCAATTTTCCAGGTATTGTAGATAACCATTTTCCTGCAGATAAAACTCTACAATTCTGCAGAATTACTTCTTTTGTTTTCACAAAGGTCATTGCTTCTGAGCCCATTCTTCAAACCCTTACTGTTTTTACCTATGGATTAAGTAATGAGCACACTGAATTCTACATTGCTGAACAGACTTCAGTCCAACAGACCTCTTTTTCATCTGCTCAATGAGCAGAGATTTGAGCTTTGTGTGTGGTCATTTTGAACTTTCCTACTAGAGCTCTTGATATTTGTAGTGGGAGCCACCAAGCAGATCAAGACAGCTCTTTGGGGGCACACTTCCTCAGAGGAACTTTATCACTTGTTTCACTCTCTACAGAGTGCCATCTGGTTATGTAAACAACAATTCTTTATCGAACATATTCAACCTCACTCTCAACTCCCAGGACCTTTAGCTGAAACTAACGGTTTAGTTGATCAGTTAGTTTTCTCCCCTGTTCACAGTCCTTCTGTAGACCAAGCTCATATTGCGCATTCTCAATTATCATCAAAATTCCTAGGCACGTAGGCAGCAATATCAAATCATGCAGGCACAGGTTCGCCAAATTGTTATACAGTGTCCTCCCTTTTTCTTGCATGTGCCTACCCCTTCACCTGGAGTGAATCCTCCCGGGCCGAAGCCCAATCAACACTGGCAAATGGATGTTACCCACATTCCAGAGTTCAGCAGGATGCAATGGGTTCATATCTCTATAGACACTTGCCCTTGCTATATCTTTGCTATTTGTCAAACACGAGAAAGTGCTAAACATTTTATTACTCAGTTTAACAGTCTTTACTGGTATGGGGAAGCCTGGCCAAATGAAAACTGACAATAGTTCAGCGTATACCAGTGCTAGCTTTCAAAGCTTCTTTAAACAGTTTGGCATTTTACACAAGACGAGAATTCCTTATAATTCCTAGGGACAAACGATTGTAGAAAGAGCCAACCGAACTCTCAAAATGCAACTAGAAAAACAAAAAGGGGAGATCTGGAGGTTTTTATACTCTCACCCTCCAAGAAATTGAATTTAGTTCTTTTTACTTTAAATTTTTTAAATTGTGATGATCAAGGCACAGCTGCTGCCAAACAGCATTTTGGAGCACTGACTCAGAAAGCCACGGCACTGGTTAGGTAGAAAGATCTCATCAGAGGACAATGGCAAAGACCAGATCAAGTCATTATGTGGGGCAGGGTATGTGCTTGTGCTTTTCCTGAAGGTGCCAAAAAACCTATCTGAGTATTGGAGTCAGTCTATGCCATTTCACCTCAGTAAAAGACAGTAAGAAGGAAAAAGAAATTCTCAACTCTTTCATCTCAAGGAAGAGACACAATGCTCCTTTTGCTATGGCTAAGTATACTGGTTACTAAGAACCAGGGGGGAGCTTTATTGGGCCTATTTCCCAGACCTTTCTATGGTTTCTCTAGCATCATGGGATAGTCCCTTTATTTCGGCGTTTACCAATGACACACAAATGATGGGAGGTCGATTTGCTGTTCTTGTCACCCCGGAGTCTCAAGGAAGCTTTAACTTTTCTGATTTAAACCATTCTGTTCCTATTTGCTTTTCTTCTCATTCTAGAACCAGTTGTCTCCAATTGACTCAAGAAAATCAGACATCTTATGGAGGTGGCAATGTTGCTAATTTAACTGGTCCTTGGGACCTCTTTAGATATATAGGGATTATCTCTAAATGGGGTTTCTCTAGTACCTTGTGGGTAGTTCCACAACATCATCCTCCCATTCCTTACTGTCCTAACAGCACCAACATAGAATTGGGAGTATTTCCTCCACAGTTAGAATATCCTTTACCTGTTGAACTAAATATCATGGGAACTGACTACTCAGTGTATGACTGGTCCCATAGAGTGAATTCAGATCATTTTCACCGTTTACTTATGTCTTCTGGAGGATTTGGGAGTAATATTTTTGTCATTGGTGATCATATGCAGAAGGAAATTTGGCTCCTTGGAGCAGCTCTGAGCTTGGTGAACTTCACAACTCCTAGTACTTGAGATGTTACCAAGTTTTCCTATGGCCTCCAGGCTTGTGTTTCAGCCCCCTACACTATTGTGGTGGGTGACATCAACATAACTTTCCCTGCTTCCAGGTTATATACTATTTCTTGCATAAACTGTAATTTCACTAATTGTATCTCTCAGTTTAATGAACAAGATTACTTGCTGGTTATCTATCAACCTGCTTTTGTTATGCTGACCTGTTAACCTTTAAGGTCCTTGGTATGATGCTGGTCTTCTAGCAATAGAAGAACTTCCTAGAGCTCTCACCCAGCCCAACAGAGCCACAGGGTTCTTCATAGCTGGAATTGTTGTATTCATTACTAGTATTGCTTCTGCTGTCACTGCTGCTATGGCCTTGACACAGAGAATTCAGGATGCTCATTTCGTCCATGCCCTGGCCCATAATACCTCAATTGCCCTTAGCATCCAGCAACATATAGATAAATTGGAAGCTAAATTAAATGTTTTAGAAGCTGTAGTGATGAACCTTCGGGACCAATTAGAGGTGATAAGATTTCAACAGCAACTCTGATGCCATGCAAAATTTACCTCCATCTGCATTACTCAAGCTTGTTATAACAGTAGCTGATCTAATTGGACCTGAATAAAAGCTTACCTTTTAGGGGTATGGTATCATGTGAATATCAGCATCAAGTTGCATCAGCTACAGTCTGAAATCCTTGATATCCAGGAAGCCAAAGTAGCCATAGTTGATCCTGCTTTTTTGGTTCAGCAATTTCTTATAATGATTTAAAGAGTTTTAATCCCTTTAACTCATTAAAACATACATTTTGGTATCTAACAGGAATTATTGGCATGTTCTTGTTACTCTTTTGTGTTTTCTTCTTAGTCTGCTGACAAGTTCGACGAGAACTGAATCAGACTAGTATGCATGTTCACCGTCTGAGGTTAGAGAATGAATTAGAGGCAGAACACAGGGCATAGGACTCCTCTGCCTTTTTTCTCTTTTTCGCGGAATTGAGCTTTTGCTACTGACTGTGTAAGCTAAATAGAACCAGGAACGCTTAGAGCTCCTTCCACCTTGGCCAGAAGAATGTGACCCAGTCCTCCTGGAAGTTCTATCATAACACAGAAATATGACCCTTTTATGACCCCCAGAAGCCTGGTTAATCAATGAACAGGAAGAGCCCTAGAGAGGGATAACCTAAGACATGTACAGTTGCAGGGGGTCCAAAGCGGAGCACCATTGGTCTGTATCGAGCACTTTACTCCAATAGGAGGTGAAGAAATTGACAGAAACAAGGCCATAGGCGGAGCTCGAGTCCTGTTGCACACATCCAGTTATGCATATGCTTAATGACACGGCTTATTAAGAGAATAAAAAGGGGGAGATGAAGGGAGCAAACTATTTTATGCCTGCCTCTGTGAGATATTCCGAGTCAGAAGTTATCTCATGTTAACAGAGACAGAAGCAGATAACAAAATAATGCCTCTGCAAGATCAGAGGCAGAAGTTCTCTTATGTTTCTAATTGTCCAATCTTTAAATATTCAAATGGTTCAGAGAGTAGCTAATATTTGCAGTCTTTCCTTGCTTTGCAATTCTTATTATCTCGTAGCCCAGCCCTATAAAATAAATCAAGGAGTCAAGGTCGAGATTTCTGCTTTACAGAGAGTGATGTCCCACCTGGCCCCCACTTTTCTAGATGTATGTTGTCTGTCTTTCTTTAGGCTCCTGTAGCCTCCTCTTGGGGACCCTTTCAATCAGCCGCACAGGCCACGGCAGGTGGAATCCTCATAACACTACCTTTCCTGCTGTTGATTTAGGGGTAGGGAGCAGATGGCCTGGAATGTTAGGCAAGTGTGGAAGGGTGGGGGTGGAGTCCTTGAGTTTGGTAAACAGAATGGGGGTTGAACAGTATCTGGTCTTGCTTCAGTCTGCAAAACATTCTGTTTCATGCTTGGATGAAAAATGACAACTTTCAGTTTTTTGTTTCCTTTGTTTCCTGTACACATACACTGATGCAGCCAGTAGTCTACCACATGCACATACACACACAATAAATCTACACACAGTTCACCCTGTAGGTAAACACACATGTAAACATAGGTACATCTACTAGCAAACACATGTACACACATAAATACATATGCTTACAACCATGTGAACACATACACATGCACACATGCACATATGCTCACAAAAGACCATCCAGATTCAATGCATGCACAATGCACAGATGCACACATTCACAACACGTTCTGCATGCATGAACTCATAACACAATGCGCACACCAGCCTCATACATAAACACACATAGAATGCTGGGCACACACAGACACACATATATGAACACCATCACAAACACACGGAGTTGTACACACATACACACATCCCATAGGGATACCTTCTCACAAACATACACAAATATGTACACAGGAAATCCATGCATATGCACATAAATACATGCAGATACATGAAGCCAAACACATACTTGGTACACAAATCACATAACGCTGTACACACAAAAAACTTGTACATACATGTTGAGATACATGTGTGAGGACATGTACACACAGGAATGCACTCATTCACAATGCACACTGCGCACACAATACTCTACATAGTGCAGCCTTCTCGCATACACATGTGCACATATGGACATAAACACCCTTCAATCGTGCACACATGCATGCCTACAGCACACATCTATCAAGACACACATGTATGTGCACACATGATGCACACGTTCACTTTCTACACATAAGCACACACTCACATGCACACATATATGCACTAACACATATACCTTCACGAATACACAAAACCTTCACACACATGGAAAAACAACACATGAACACATTCATGCACCAACAAGCACACACCTGCACACATACATACACACAAACATACTCTTGCACAAATACTACGTGCAGGTACACATATACACACAGGAATTCACACACAAATTCACACACTCATCACACTCATGCACACACACGTGCTCACCCTCACAGCATGTTGTGGCACTAGACTTAACGACTGTGGCGTAGGCACAGAGGAGCCCACACACAGCGGTGGAGAAGAGCAAGATAACATGTTAGAGGCACTCCTCTGGCTCCCATGATGTCCTCCTGAGGATGTGCCCACAGGGCCCCATGGAGCAGGCAGGGGACAGAATATCGACCCCCAGAGACCCCAGGACAGGACAGGGAATACAGGGCATCCAGGCTCCCTGGGGAAGTGGCTGCAATGACCCTCCCAGGTGGGGTCAGACTCATGGTGGGAAACGTGTGATGGGCCACAGCCAGCACCTGGGGCTGTGAGGGACCAGGAACAGGCACTTGAGGCAATGAAGTTATTCCCTTGGTGGGCACCAGGCTTCCCTGTGCCCAGCAGTCCCACTGGGAGGTGGCCCTGCCTCCCCAACCCTGGACTCATTCCAACCCAAGATACTCTTTAGATGCTTTGATGGGGCAGACATCTCGGGCCTGCAGCTTCGGTCCTGAGCCAGGAAGTCTGCTTTGGAAGCAAAGCCAGGGCCCCAAGCGTCAGCCCCACATGTTCCTCTTCATGAAGTTGCAGGAGTTGCCCGGGCGTGACCAGGTTGGTGAAGACACACACTTGCTTGAAGGGGCTCCAAGGAGCCTATTTTCATACCAAGGTACCAAGGTCACAGTCTCTTTAGTCTCCTCCTGCAGGTGTGACAGGCAGTGCTGCATGGCGGAGGTCAGGATTCTGGGATCCAGCAAGGACAGCGGGAAGGATTCTGTTTCAGCCTGGCTCTATGAGCTGTCAGCACTCACACATGGAAGATGGGACAGGGTCAGGGGGGTCTTAGGTCCATCTTCCTGAAGTAGGGTCAGAGTCCCTAGTGCCAAAGAAGACTCAGCCCAGCTCCGTGTGAAGGCAGAGGGGAGAAGCCCCCCAGACAGAAGCACCAACTCCCAGAAGCCCCCCAGCCACTCCAGGCTCTGAAATGGAACCCAGACCCTATAAGGTGTCCCCCTCTCTTCCACCTGCTCTCTGCCCTCCCAGTCTTTAGGATCACTGTCTAGATCTAAAGGAGGACCAGAAAGGAAATATAAGAGGACATCAATTCATGTTGAACAAGAGTGTGTTTGCATTTCTGTGAGATTTGTGAATGCCAGTGCATGTGAGAAGCCTTCATTAACACAGAATTGGGATGGAAAATTAGTCTACCATAGTGAGGGAGGGTGTTTCCATATGTTGTAGTTACAAGAATCAAATCTATTTTATGTTAATAGGTGATCAAATTCATATCTTTATTCCAATAGACTATGTGAGAATTGTTCCAGGGACACTCTCAATTTCACTTGAATAGCTTGTGATAAGCCTTTATGTCTATGTTCCAAGTTATTTTTAGTCCTATCTTTAAAGACAGTTGGAAGAAACAATTTAACAGGGCAATATTACTGCTTTCAAGGTCAACCAAAATGTGTTTTGGTTTTAGGTGTTTAAATGAGAAGGTGAAATGCCAGAACTTTTATTCTGTTGAATGGCTACTACTGAGTTCAGATCATCTAAAGTCAAATAACAACAATGAAATCAAACACTGTGCACTTAGTTCCATTAGGAAGCCTTTGTTCAGGCTCAGATAGCAAATCTAAGTGAACCCAAAGTTGTTCAAATCTAAAACATGCCAACCTCCTCAGAACTTTGTTTCATGTGTTTCCTGAATCTCCAACAGGATACACTTCACACTTTAAAACAACACAAGGAAAAAACAGCAAAGTCAAGAGAACTTTAAAAAAGTGTAGCTATAAAGTTAAAAAGTTGCAATGAATTATTTACACCCTCATGTGAATCACACTGGATTTAGCACTATGGCATTTTTATAATCAACTAACTTCCAAACTGCCATTCTTAGTTGATGTCTTCAAAATGTCACTGAAAAATAGAAACCCAAAATGGTGTATATTTTGGTGAAGAAAATCTGACTACAAAAATACTCTTTATTTTCTTTACACAGACAGCTTTCAGTGCTATATTGTTATGGCAGAGCTTCCAGAAGGCAAGAAGACTGATAGCTGAGCATTCAAAGGTAGAGAAAAAGCACTTTATTGAAAGCACCTGTGCTGGCCCAAGGGATATTTTTCCTCTACACTGAGCAATGGGGGGCTTAGGGGAGCTTGTTTTATACTCCGAGGTAATGATTCATTTGCTTGGCTAAATGTAGTTTCTACTGGCAACACTTATTAGTCATGTAAAGCTGCAGAGTAGGGAGATGATTCTTGTTTGTACTTGGTCATGATAAAGGATATAGCTGCAGTTGCCATAGAACAGGACATAACTACCGCCTCCATAGTATGGTAACATTCCTAGAAGACTAACTTTTCCATTGGGGTCAGGGAAAAGGTCTGCTATCACACCATCACTGATACAATTCATGCCTATCATGACTCTTAAATTTTCTATAATTTCCTTTTCTACCTCTTACTCAGCAGAAACTCTCCTGTTAAGGATATCTAGAGACAAACACATATAGGAGAGAAAGTGCTCAGTCTATTATCATCATCAAACATAAAAACCTAACAAAAAAAAGAATTTTAGATAGGCTTGGTTGATATAATTTTGGGACAGTGTCATTTTGAGAAATAGGATTTAACTACTGTGCTTCTTTGGAGACAAAGTGACATGAAAAGAAATGTAACTACACATCCATTCATTTTCAAATAAAATGCTACTATACGATCAAAGTTCAGGCAGATTTTGAAAAGGAAGTGTTATGTGATCCCTGAAAATTACAACCAAACAACTGAAGGGAGGAAATTAAAAAGCTATTTGTTGATTTATCAAATTAGCAACTTGTCTTGCAACAGAAAATATTCTGCCATAATGAACACTCCTAAACACTTAAGATATGAACTCAGTCTCTGGTCACTCCACACTCCATGTGCTACAAGCCAAATACCACCACAGGAAAAGAAACCCTGATCAGAGGGCCTCATAGTAGCAGGAGACCTCTAAAACTGTCAGACCTTGACTCTCAATACTTACAGATCTTAATGGCCTAATGCCTCATCCAAACTCAAAACAACAACAACTAGTGCCCTTTATAAAGAAACCCCTTTCTGTGAGGGAGACTGAACAAATTACATTTTGACCCAGTTCCTTGTCTCAGGCCCCAGGTCAACATCAACAGCCCAGCTAAAGCTATCAGGAACCCAGATGCCGAATCCCCTCCAAGTTGCCTGGATAGCCTCTCAACAATAGGAAGACCACGTTCAAATCATGTGAGGAACTGAAAAATCTACACTAGAAACTGAGAAACATTTTATTTCCCAGAATCCCAGACTTTTGAGACTAACATTTTTGTTGGTAAAGTTAAAAAAAACACATTGTCTTACAAAAACCTGAGTGCATCTCTCCACTCACCTGCCACCCTAACCCAGCCTTATATCAACTAACCACTAAAGATTCAGTACTGACTTAATTCTTATAGTCTAGCACCCTGCTCCCTTGGAGAGTGAAAAAATCTTGCTCAGGAATCTCCCTACAGCTTATTTAATTGTAGTGCATTCTCTCACCCTCACCCCACTAGTCCTCTGTATATCCACATGACACTTTTCTTTCAAAGAGTTATCCTCTGATGAATCAGGTTTAGGATTTTTAAGGAATAGAGGGGATTCAGGGGAGATGATAACAAAAAGGGCAGACTAATAAAGGAAGCAGTAAGATTTGTCCTGAAGCAGTTTCCTATCCAAAAATTAACAAAACAAAAAATGATCTAACCCAATGCTGAAAGTTCCTTAGCAGAAACAAGGTGAAATAAGTCAGTAGAGATCCCAAATAATCCAGTCACAAGTGAAGAAAGGAAGCAGAATGTCATTCAGTTCATTTTCAGTGAAGCACTGCCCTGCAACTCTGACCTTGGGGAGGGTGCAGTCCATACCTAAACGCTGCTATAAAGTAGATTGTAACCTGATCCACATTTTGCAGTTTGAAGACTAACGAATACTAGAGAGGCACAAGACAATGCTCAGGGAAAAAAAACTGGCAAAGAAAATGAAGTCTGCATAAAGTGAGGGGTTTCCTCAAAGCAAAGGTCCTTCTTACACATGTAGGGAGCTTGGCTGAGGCTCTACACTTACTGTGCATACTGAGAAGACATGGTAAGCAAGGATGATCAGTCAACTGATCAGGGTACTTTGAGTCAGTCTGAAAGAAGATGACCACATGACAGAATCTTGAAAAAGTTACCTCAATTCCTCAGTGATAACTCCCCCTACAACTTAGAACTTCGGTATCCAGGAACTCACGTTCAAACATAAAAACTGTATGAGTTTCCCTATTTAGAGACACTCAAGCAAAGCACGATGTTCTCCTGCTGTGTCCCAATTCTCAGAGGTTCTGGGCCATGGAAAGCACAGAGTGAGAGACATTCATGCTCATGTAGACACAAGATACCTCTTCATGTCACTAGCCGATGACCATTTTAAAGGAAGTTCCCACAGGTAACACAGGGAAGGCCAGGTCAGCCTACTACAAGCCAACATGCAACTGTGATACAATCTGATAAGTCCTGTAACCCTGGTCACCTCTCATGTGTGCATGGGAGGTTTGGGGAAGGCAAGGGTTGAGGGTCATGACCTTGCTGGATCGAAGCAGGGAATTCGGTGTTGAAAGACAGCTGGGTGTCTTACGATCACACTCCGGATCATGGTTGTGTTTGCTGGAACTACACTCATTCTCCCATATGAAAATTACGAAGCAGAGAGTTTTCATGCTCCCCTCCATAACTAGCTATTATCCCCAGTGTCCCAGAGTGCCTGATCTGGGCAAAAGAAATCCTCAAGGAGTTCTTACTGTACATGGAAATCAGGTCCCTGTTTCTAGAACATTTTCCCACACATGGCCTCTACAGGCCTCCACCCAAATGGTAACTGAGGAAACTTTAGATGTGTTACACAGCCTTAAAGCCCTAGAAAAGTGGCAGGCAGCACACACGCACCTCAACAACATCCACTGAGTGTCTGACCTGACAACAGTGGCAGGGCTCTCCACATTCAAAATACTCAGACGGTATGGTCAGTCTTAGAGACAAACTGGCATCTGAGCATAAACCTGGTCAATTCCCATGCCTTTTCCCCATGAGGGTCATTCATACTCACTCAAAGGAACTGCATGTGCCTTATGCAGCCAGGAGCTATGAGGTAGGATGAAAGACATACTTCTCATATGTACTGCAATAGGAGAGAAAACATTTAGTGTTTGTGTGATTTTTTCTGCTTTTTAACAGCTTATCATATAATTGCATTTGGCTCCCATTTCTATTGCTGTGACCCTCACCCCAGCAACCTGTTTACCCTGAGATGGCTCCATTGTCTTTGGGTGCCTCAGGAAGAGTAGTCAACATCTGAAGTAAAAGAAGAAATATTAAGTTTATAATTTCAACCATGTTACAACCTACATAAACCATTGTTTATTTCAATTTCAGATGATAATAAATTTCACTTGCATAATATATGGTCCAGAAAAACATTGAAACACTATTCCTGTTGCTTTTCTCCAAATGATTCATTTAAAATTCTATATTTTAAATCAACAAAATAACAAATCACAAAAATTCAAGAATTCTTCCAAGATGTTTTATTGTTTACAGATTCATTAATTTAAGAAACAAAAAAGTTTGAAATGAGGTAAATGATGAAATTTTATGCGAGTAGCACTGCATATAACATTATATGGATATAATTGAGCATTATTATCACAAATCAATTCAGAATAAAGATTTTAAATACTTGAGAGACTTTCATTTTCCTAATAATTACATTAAAATAACTAGCTTATAACATAGAAAGTAGACATATAAGGGGAGAGGAGGTGACAGAGATCAGCTGTTACAGAAAGCCTCTGGAATGTGTTCTCTTTTAAATGTGTCTTTTATTTTTTAAGTCCAGGACAGAAAAAAATTATGTAGATTATTAAATAATCAAACATTGTATTGTAATATGGTTCTCTAAAGGCCAAGAAAGAACACATAAGTGATTGAAATTGGTTTCACTTGTCTCTAAAATTTTATTTTATTTTAATGTAGGCATTTCCATTTTTATGTTTCCTCTTATAATCCATATTCCAGTTACTTATAAAAAGAAGTGAAACTTCAAACTAAATTTGAGATTCAATTGAGTTTCTCAGGTAAAAAAATAGAAAAAACAAAACAAAATACACTGTATCAAAAAGGAATCCAAGCTGGTAAACATTTCTAGTCTTCAAGCAAAAGAAGAGACTTAGCTTCACAAATAAACCCGCTACAGAGACAATCATGTATATTTTAGAAAGATATTAAGCAATTAACATGGGGTCAATGTCTCATAAATTTGAATTATTTAAAAAGCAAGACTTAAGAATTACTGATGCTCTGACCTCATCCTCATCCTGTGAAGGAACAGTAACAGCAGAAGAAAACAAAGGAAATCTAAACAATCGGGACAACATCAAATTAAAAGTTTTCTGCATAGCATAAGAAACCACCAATATAATAAAATGATACCCATTATAATACAATGATACAGAAGATATTCAAAAGACATACATCAGATAAGTAATCTCCAAAACAAACAGCACAAATATCTCAACAATAAAAAATGACCCATAAAAATAGGCAAAATTACTTCATATATGCATATATAAAGAAAATACAAACATAGTCTATGGGTGACTGAAAAAATATTCTACATCATTCCTCATCAGAGAAATGCAATTTCTACAAAGACAATTCTTTGTAGAAAAAAATTCTACTACAAAGACAATAGTAATCATGAGACTATTGTAAAATGTCTAGAAATAGCAGATGTTGCAAGGGGTGTGGAGAAAAAGGAATACTCCTACACTGTTGGTGAGTATATAATTGGTGTAATACTTTCAGAAAATGTAAGGCGATAATTCAAGCAAATAAAGATGGATATAACATGTGAGCCAGCAATTCCAATCATGGGCATATACTGTGAGGATAAAAAAATTTCTAAACAGAAAAAGTATCTGTATCCCTATGTCCATAAAAGCGTAATTCACAATAGTCAAGACATGAAAACAACCTAAATGTCCATCAACAGATGACTGAGCAAAGAAGCTCCGGTATATATACTCAGTGGAATTCTGTAAAAAGATTAAATTGTGACCTTTGCAACAATCTGGTAGAGTTGGAGGGGTTCGTGTTAACCAACATAAATCAGAAATAAAGAGAAATACGTGATGGTTTGATTCATATGTGGAATATAATAAAACGAACACACAAATTCCAACCTAAATAGCAAGACACAGGACTGTGTAAGAGGAGAAAAGGTGGTGGTAAAGGTGACTATAACTCTGGTACTGAGTGTGGTGTGACATATAGACCAAGATTCAATTCACCATCCTAAAATGAATAGAGTGAACTAGAAATTTTAAAATGCTATTAAAAAAGAAGTGTATTTTTTCATTTTGTTTTACTTGATTTAATTGAATTGTAATGATTTCAACTAAGAGAGCAAAATTAGTAATTAGGTTAACTCTGAAGTTTCACTAACCTAAAAAAAGTAATTGCATCTATGTGAAAAGTTAATACATTTACAAGTGAGTTATTAGTATTGAATAGAAGAAATACATGGGCACACATGAAGTCAAACTTCAAAGAGTCAAAGAATCAGTTGAGAAAAAAATTAAAACAAGTATGATGGAACAGAGAAGGGAAGTTTCCACTAGGTTATGCTTAGGCATTTGGGGAACAGGCTTCACAAAAAGCAGCGAGTACTGGGAGTGACCCCAGGTTGCCTTGTTATGAAAACACTGTACTAACATTAGCCACAGGATTTCTAAGAACCAGGTAAGACTGAGAGCAAGAGTGAACAAGCAAACCCAGGGCAAAGGGGACAGGTGTGGGGACTACTCCTGGGAGACAGACGCTGACTAAGCAGATAACCAGATGCACCTGCACCACTAAAATTCTGTTGTGCCTTTTACAAAAAGTCAAGCAGACCAAGATAGTCAGTATATTTTCAATTAAATTCAATTTGTTCTCTTCGTGGTATTTCTTCTTGGTCTTAAAGCTTACTTGGAGTAGTCTGGTGGAGTAGTGGTTGGTCAATCGCCTCCAAAATAGCAAGGCACATACCCCAGGATTCTAGTCCAGGCCAAAAGGGAAGCACCCAATGTGAACAAATAAATAAAAACAGAACAAAGGTAACTTCTTCCTGCTCTCTCCTCCTGCCTAGGTACCTAGCCCCTTCATTTCTACCTGCACTCTTCCTATTTAAAAAAGAGGTAAAAATTTGGTTAAATAGTATTGGAACCCATTCCATTGACTAGGAACCTGTCTGGCCCATGGGCGCCCTCAACCCACATTCCACGTTTCAGATGGGTCAGATGTTTGTCTATCTCCTGAGCCACCTTTCTGGGTCCTTCCTGGGAGCTCCTCCAGGCATCCCTGCCATCAGGAAGCCTTTGGGTGACAGGGTGCTGGGAGCGGACAGGGAGATGTGGGCAGACCTTCCCCTGAGCTCTCTGGTCCCTGGGGCACCAGGGCGTGTGACATAACTAACGACAGAACCATGGAGCATAGCCGATGTGGGTGGCTGGGCTGAAGCGAGCTGCCATGTGGGAAGCAAAGCCTGGGATTGCGTAGGCAGCAGGGCAAAGGGTGGCGGTGCGTGCGGGCGTGGGGGGAGGCGGCAGGACGTGAAGCTGTTCATGCTTGCCTGCTGGGGGCGGGGCCTGCGTGGCGGCAGTGAGCAGACCTGGGTGATATTTGAGCAGCCTTGCCAGCAGTTAGTTCTGCTATGGGACCTGCGCAGACTGTAGGACTTGGTGCACCTGAGAGGTGGCTTGTTTGCGGTCAAGGAGGCAGGGATATTGGGCTCGCAAGGTACTCCTACACTAGCTCTGTGCACCTTGGCCACTGGACCCAACGTCTAAGGGTGGCGTGGGATGGCGACTGTCTGGTGTGCGTCTGTGATGGTCATGCATGGGCGGGACATGCATGATGGTTGGCTGTGCATGGACGCTGGGGCGTGGGCGGGCTACTAGGCTTATGGGAGCAACAGGTGAACAGGTGCTATTGGGTAAGTTGGGTGAAAAGGGGAATCCTGTGCTAGTTCTGGCATCATTATCCCTGGACCTCCTAGCTGACCTTCTCCAATGCCCTAGCCTGGTTGTGTCTAAGGATGGGGATGAGGCAAGGGTGAGAGTGGGAACCCGGACTGGAGGTGCCTCCATACTCCTACCTCACTCTTGGCATCGCCTCTGTTCACCATGCCCCACCCCACTTCACTTATTTCACCAAGGACTCCAAGTCCTGATGATACTCCTGGAGCTTAGTGGAAGCAGCCCATAAGGAACTGAGTTGCCCCTAAAGGAGACCGGTGTGAACTGGATTGAGACTGTTTAGAGCCTATCAAAGTTGGATCAGTCACACACAAGAGCCTGCCCTCCTGAACAGGTTAAGATTAAGTCAATTCCTATGCTGCATCTATTGATCAGAAGCTTTGCCTCTGCTGAATTTATCACCACTTTCTTTGTTTTTCTTTATTTCCCTCATGTATGTTAACTGGGCATACTATAATTTCTTCCTGGAATGGATTTTTAATCTAAATCTTCATATTCTGCTCAGGGGCCCCTTCACACTGTAAGCTGACAACAGATGATTTCTTAAATGAGCTTGTTAATATACTAAAGTAATGTAAGCTGGTAGGCCTTCCCTCCTTTCTCTGGTTCACTGAGTGGTGGTGTGTTTCAGGTTCTACAAGACAAATGGAAAACCAGTTAGTGAAATAAACTCTTGATTCTAAGATGGGCAGTCTAGAGGGTTTGACAAAGGAAGAGTTGAGGTCATGAATAAAACAGGATGTTTTTATGAACAGAAAATACTTGGAGCCAGTTCGAGTGTTATGTAACCACGAAAAGGCAATAAAGGAAAAGCAAGAGACTGAATAAAGTTGCCTAAGTAAAAATGCATGGTTCTAACATGGAATCAGTTTCCCTGGAAGCAGTCACTCAGAAATACTGTTATGTGTTTTTTTAGTGACAAATGGACCCAGGTATCTTGATTCCCCACAAACTTGGAAGCATGACCTTTGTGAAGGAGATGTATCTGAGGGAATCAGTGTTCCATTGCATCCGTGAGATAGAGTCCCATTTATTGAACAGCACCGTCTAGCTCAACTCATCTATTCAATGACCTCTTTTATGAGAGTATCACCATCTCTCATCTCACTCTTGTGTTAACAACGTTCAGACCCTGGTGGAGTGAAGCTACTAGATAAGAAACTGTATTGGTAATAGTGGCCACCTGACTTGAAAATCATCCATGACTATCACAATTTCACAAATGGAAGTAATTCTCTATTCTGTCACAGATTTGAAAAATGCATTCTGGTTTTGGAATTTCACATCAGAGAATGCATAAAAATTCTTGAAAAAGGTAATCAAGACTTAGTGACATGCAGATGGGAGTATGAACACAGGACAGTGAACCATGCATTTATGTTATAGATTACTCAGTCATAAATTACATGGCAGGCTGAGGTCGTTGCCTTTGATGAATCTAATAGAAATCAAATTTTCTGAATGTATTAAAATTTAAAAATGTTAAATTACTCAAAATATAAAATTATCAGTGGAAACACTAGTCAAATTCATTATACTGAACTGGGTTTGTATGAACTGAAACTGGATCATCTAGAGTACCACAGGAGATAGACTGAAGCTTTATTAGAGAAAAAATGACCATATTTTAATAAATAATTCCCATGGTATACTCTAATTTGCTTATTCAACAAGGGTGATAATAAAATGCTTCCCCTCCTTTATACAATGGTTGAATTTTAATGAGTATAGCATGGCAAATGATGCCCTTCAGATGTGTGATTATGTGTGATTATTACTAAGAAATATTTTTGGGGTTTTACCATGTGTTACTGAATTAAAAGCTACAAAATAACAAGTTTTATAGCAGTCAGATATTTTCACAAATCATGAAAATCAATCTTTTGATGACCATCTTACTTTCTGACTGAAGTTTTTTACCATGTTTATGTCCTGTCTGTTGTTTAATAAATCTCATCATAAAGAATGCTGTAACAAATACTAAACAATGCAAATAGACTCATCTTAAATTTTACTCATGCTCAGGTTTTCAAGTTTTCTAGAGCAATATTCATTGTTACTAAATCTGGGAAATGCTCATATTCAGTTTAATACTGATGAGCCCTTATGAGCAATTTGTCAAACTACTGCTTATTGGACAAGCTTTTTTCATTCCTTCAGTGCTGAATCATATTCTCATAGGATAAAGTGTCCTAGCTTGAAAATCCTCTTCTTTAAGCATATGTCATGCCATTTCCGTTGGGCATATTTCCATTCATGATTCCTTTAACAGTCTAATGGGGACTACTTTGTATGTGACTCGGTTTTCTCTGACTGTTTTTAAGAGTCTTTCATCATCTGATACTTTTGACATTTTGATGATAATGTCTAGTTTTATGTCCATTTTGGTTGTTTTTATTTGGAATGCTTTGAGATTCCTGAGTCTGGGGGCTTAAACATTCCTGTTTAGGTAATTTTCTAGCTATTATTTCTTCAAATATATTTTCTGCCCCATTTTATCTATCCTTTCCTTCTGGGACCCTAGGATGCAAATGTTGTTCCTTTTGATGCTAAGCCATAGGTAGAAAATATTTTCTCCACTTATTTCATTCTGCTTTTCTCTTTGCTGCTTTGATTGTGTGTATTCCTCTACTGTATCTTCTACCTCATGGATTCTATTGAATGGTACAGCCTATTAAGAGAAAAAGAAGAACAAAGACACTGTCTGTAACAACAAGAAGAAGAAAATTATGAAATGGCAATATACAAAAGTTCCATATCAATAATCAGCATAAATGTTAATGAACTGAACTCACCAAACAAGGCAGAGTGGGCAGAATTAAAAAGTGTAATCCCACTCTTGAGTTCCTCTACTGAAATCTTTAGTTCAGCTATCTTTCCCTTCATTACTTTGATATCTCACTCATTTATTGTTTTCTTTTATTCTCTTTCTCTTCTCTATTGTTTTCTTGATTTACACGAGCATGCTTATTACTGTTGCATTAAACCCAACCTCAGTTAGATTGCACATTTGTTGTATTCAGATTCTTCCCTGGGTTATTAAATGAATTCACCATTTCATGTATATTCCTCTGTATATTTATTTTGACATTATGTTTATGCTTCTATGGGCTAGATACCCCTGCACTGATGGCATTGTGTAGGGTATTGACTTGTACCACATAAGCCTGGACCTTGGTTCAACCACTGAAATTACTTTAGTTGTGTGGCATCATCACTGATTGGATTTGCTGATATTCTTAAGGGACCCTGCACTGTGACATGAGAATTCACCCTATGGGACTGGAGTTTGTTAGGGAGATGTGGAGCCTTCACCCAGTGAACAAAACAACCATCTTGTCACTGGCCCACAATCAGCAGTTAGATTGAAGTTCCACCTCCATCCACATGGTGGTGCTGTGGGTTGCACTGAAGGTTCATTCCTTCTGAGATGCTCTTCTTCCTTTAAGCCTGAGAATGGAATTCTGTGGGTGACTCTTGTGGCTCCAGAACAGCTTTGTGGGAGGGGATATGAATGGGAATTACCCATGATGCCTTCTGGCTATGGTGATGATCTATATAATTTTCCTTCAGGGGCTCTCATTCAGATCAACAGTGTGCTGGTACTCTTTATTGCTTACTCAAGGCCCTGTTTACCCTGCTTCACATCCTGGTTCCACTGGATGGGCTCTCTGCTGTCCTCAGGAACGTTAGGAAGGGTTGGATCGTCCTACAGTTCCAACCCCTGAGCTGCTTTTTTCTCTGAGACTGGAGTCCCAAATCTGTGCTTTAGCTCAGAATCCTGACACTTCACCTACACTTATGTTGGTGATTGTTGCCAATGTGTCTGCTGCCCCCGCACCTGTACTATCTTGCCATGATGTTTAATCATACTTTCTTAAAGTGAAACTTTATCTTTTCACAGTAAAGCAGTATTTTACAGTGATTAATGATTCAGTTATTTGGAATTTTCTCAGAAAAGGGCACCACATACCAAGCAGCTCTCACAATTTTGGAAGTATGTCAGACTTGATCACAGAACCATAGTTCTGTTATTTGGTTTAAACTCTCCCACAATATTTTCACAATAGAAACTGCTGAGTCTGCACAGGGAGGAGGAAGCAAGAGCAATATCAACTTTCAGGTACTCTTGAAATTTTGAAGTTACTGATAGACTTAAAGTAACTAATTTTTGAAACAGGTCAGGATGAAGATAAGTTGCTAAAGATAGGCCAGATATCAGATAACCACTGGACACATAAGATTTAAAAAATACACAGTACATTCACAAACCACAAATTTCCTCTCTCAAAACTGGTTGGATGCTTTAAATCAAAAGATAATTCAGCAAGATATTAAGGGAATAGCATCATTCCATGAAATTAAATGCAGTTCAGTTATTTTAGACAACTCTGTATTGATTCCAGATTATTTATCTGTCTGAATCATAAAACAACTCCATACCATATTCTTGTACTTAAAGGAAATCCAAAATACAACTTCTATTCCTATATTCCAGAAGTATCAGTGTTGAAAATTCCATCACAGGACACAGTTAACAAGAAAATTTGGTATCAGAATTATAACTTTTTTTCAGAGCCCTCTAGGCCAATCCCCACATGGTCTCTTCAAGTCCTAGCAAATTGAGAATTCCAGACATGTCATCACTCCTTGGGTGGAAGCAGAGCATCCTCACCTTATAGCACAAAGCTGGAGGACATTTGTGCTCTAAAGCAACACCTCATATGGTCATCTTGTGGAAATTTCTGGGTCATATGCTTGGGTAGGAGAGGTAAGACTCAGGTGTGGTGTGTGAGTTGGAAAGAGCACTATCCATCCATCCAAGTTATTGCAGGCAGCAAAATGTAGGTGTTCTGGGAGAACAAAATCAGAGTGTCCACACTGGTGATTCATGTAGGAAGAGGCTGAGAATTTGTACTTCCTGGCTTCAGAGCCTGAAGAACGAGCTCCAAAATGCTAGTCCAGGTCTATGTGTGTGGGTGTAGAAGCACCTGGACCCTCCTGCCTGCATCTTTGCTCAGAATCAGAACTCTAGTGCCCTAGTTCCTTCCCTTGGGTGTAAGGGATGTGGTGTGCTCTCTGGCCTGAGTCTCACACCAAAGAATATACCTATCATAGGGGCCAATCTAGGATATCTGATACCTGTTGTGAACAAATTCTAAGAAATATGTTGTAGCAGTAGCATACTCTTGCCAGCAGGGGTGGCAGCAGCTAGGTACTCCAGCAGCTATGGAAACAGTGACTTCCGGTGGGGCGGGGTTTGGTCAGGGCTATTGTGACCTCACGGGGTGGCCGCTATGAGACTGGGGAGGCTGCATTTGCAGTAGTGATGGCATACATAGTATTGGAAAAAAGGTGGCCACAGTGGACAGAGTATTGCATAAGGACGATACTACTTGCTGACTGTAGGCAAAGTCTGTTCATCTATATACTGGGTCATCACCTTAAAAAGAATAGATTGGATCATGAATCCTCAGTCCAGTCTTGCCACAATGTTTACTGTTATCTCCCTAAAATGTGCCTTAACCTTTTCTAAGTAGTCATATTTAGTTTGATTTATGTGCCAGTTTGGAATTTTCACAGACATTGAGGATCCAAGGGCACCTCATTCCAAGAAGTCACAATTTCTGAAGAATCCAAGGCATTATCACAGAGCTATGGCTTTGTTTTTTTGGTTTAAAATATTGCACTGCATTTTCCAATAATGCAGTACCTGGCTAACTTATCAAAATATGAAAGGCTTTATTAGAGTTTCTGAGTTCAACAGAACAATCTTCAGAGACAATCTTTGAGATCTAATCATTTTGCATTGTTTTTCATTGGAGACTATCTTCAAACAATAATGGAGCAATTTCCATTCCTAAATAATAGTTTTTTAAGTAACAGTGCGAGGCAGACATGACCATGTATGCACAGGGAGGAGGACACAGGAGCAATAGAGGCACATGGGTGCTCTTGAAGTCTTGAAATCACTGGGAGTCCTGAATTATTTCCTTATTGCAACTCGGGTCCCTTGTGGAGAAAAAGTATTCCAGATAGGCCAATATCAGATAACCACTTCAAAGACAAGTTAAAAAAAATTACACAATTAAATAGAAAAAAACAAAATCCATCTCTCCATAAGTGGCTGGATGCTGTAAATAAAAAGATAATTCAGCAGGCTGTTAAGGGAAATGTTTCATTCCATGAAATTTTAAGTTCAGATCGACTGTGTTTTTAGAACAATCTGCACTGACTCAGGAGGGTTTATAGGTCGGAGCCATAAGACAGTGCAGTACCCAATTCTTGCTCTTGAACAAACCCAGAATTCAATTATTGTTCCATTATCATGCCACTGTTCACAAGACTATTTGGTATCAGAATTTTAAACATATTTTCAAAGCATTCAAGAATAACCATAGCAGGTGGAGGCACAGTCTCCAACTGCTAAGGAATTGAGAATTTCTGAAATAGCCTCAGTCCTCAGATGGAAAGTAGCATAGCTCTCTTCACATCACCAAAGTGAAGAAAATTTGAACTTCAAAGTGACAGCTCATCTGGTCACTGTGGGGAAGTTTGCTGGGCCTGTCATGTCTAGGTAGGAGAGGCTCAGCTTGGGGGTAGAGGATAAGAGGGTCATGGATCCCTAGCCAATGAGAAGTTATTCCAGGCAGCTAAATACGGGTGATCTGAGGGAACTGAATCAGAGATTCCACACCACCACCTGCTGCAGGAGGAAGCTGTGAATATTACTTCCTGGGTTCAGAACCTGGAGAGGGAGCTCCAACATACTAGGCCTGGTCCTGGTGTGTTGGTTTGAGAACACCTGGAACCATGCAGAGGGTCTGGATTATTGCCCATAAGCAAGGACTCAAGTGCCCTAAGTGCCTCCTCTTGGAGGAAGGATGTGGGTGCTCTCTGGCTTGATCTCCATCTCCCACCAAAAACACATACCTGTCACAAGAGCCAATCTAGCACATATGACACATGGAAGACGTAGCAGACAAAGGTTGTAGCAGTAGGAACTCTAACAAGCAGGGGGCAACAGCAGCTCTGTACTACTGCTGCCATGACAATAATTGCAGGTGCTTCATGGACTTTGCTCAGGGCTATTGTGGTGTCAGAGGTAGTCACTATGAGTGTATGGGGAGTCCGTGGTGGTGATGGCGATGGCATAGACAGTATTGCTGGGGACACTGGGATCTTAGAGAATTCCAGGAAAGGTGCTATGTTGTTTTGGGAATTGGCGTGAGGGAGGTTCCAGTGGAGCCTCTGCACAAATACGGAATCTCCTCTCCCAGGCATCAGAGGACCACAAACTTGATAGAATATAGTATCATACAGTTACCACAAAAAACTAAAATTAGAAACCAATAATTACAATATAAATGTCCATTTAAGTCTTCATATGCCTATATCAAAATGAAATTCAGAGCCAAATGAAAAAACAATAACACTTATGTAAAGTAACATAAATGCCTTTATTCATATGAAGAGATATACAAAGAAGTAAACCAGTCATTTTTATTAAAATTGTTATTTTATTTAGTCAAACATATATTAGTAAAACTTTAAAAGTTAAACTAATACTGGTAATACTTTTGCATGACATGTGAAAATAAGGGGATGTTGAAATGGAAAAATTTGGCATGATTGAAATTAAGTAGATCATTGAAATACATTTTTATGACCTGTCCCAAAGTCATTTCTCTGAAAAAACTTTCAGTTTTTTACTTTTAAAAGAACCACAAAGAGGGATGTGTATCTGCATTTGATTTCATTATCATTATTCAATTTCTCTGGTGTATCAATCTCTTTGCTAAACAGATTTTGTAAGATTTATTAAATATTTAGAATAATTATAAGTAATACCCTAGTGACATGCAGTAAATGTAGTATTTATTAATATCAAAGGAATATTCTTGAAGTAAAATTGCCCCTTTAATGCTTATAGTTGTAAATGTTCTCTGTATTCTCCTGAGGAGTGAAAATTTTAAATGAAAAACCCAGTCGTCTATACATCATAAATTCTGCCATAGTAGCATGAAAGTAGCTATCAGTACTCTCAAATTACCAGGTGACATGAATTACATTATGAAGTGATTACCCCAATAAGTTTAATTAACATCCATCTCATAAGGAAATATTTTTTCTTCTGATGATAACTCTTAAGATTTAATGTCCTAACAGCTTTGGATTATACCATACACCAGTATTAACTATGGATACACAGTAGTGTTGTACATTATGTCCCCAGTACTTATTGATCTTACAACTGGAAAACTGTACTTTTGACTTACTTCTTCAAAGTTCATCACCCCACTACCCAGTCTCTAGTATTACAAATCTGATCTCTTTATCCTTTGCATATTGTTGTTTGTTTTCAATTACACATATAAATGAGCCTGAAGAGTATTTGTATTCATTTTCCTGAATTATTTCACTTAGTATAATACTCTCAAGGATGAGTTGAATTGTTTCATCTGGAAAGAATGCCTTTTTTGTGGCTGAATAATATTCCACAATATTTCCTATCTCATTTTTTACCCCTGAATTCATCAAAGCACATTTAGGATTCCTATGTCTTTACTATTGCAAATAACGCTGCTATGAACATCAGAGGGCATATATTTCTTCAAATTAGTGTTTTTATTTTCTCTTGATATATTCTGAATAGTGGAAATGCTAAATCATATGACAGTTTTATTGTCAATTATATCAAGAATAATTCTACTGTGTTCCAAAGTGGCTACAGCAATTTGAATTTCCACCAGCAGTGCAGAAGTGTTTCTGTTTCTCCACTAGCATTAGTATCTCATATTTTTGATGATAAACATTATAAGTTGTATGAAGTGATATTTCATTGTGATTTTGATTTGTATTTCCTCAATAATTAGCAATATTGAGTATATTTCCATGAACCTCTGGGCCATTCATATGTCTGCTTTGGAAAATGTCTACTCAGATGCTTATTCTGTGTTTAATGGGGTTAATAAGGGGGTTGATATTGAGTTATATGAGTTTTACATACATTTTTATATTAACCTCTTCATATATATATATGTATATATATATATGGTCTGCAATTGTTTTCTCCTATTCCATACATTGTCTTTTAATTTTGTTGATCATTCATTTTGGTTTTGTAGACACACTTTAGTTCTTTGTAGTACCACCTATTTGCTTTAAAAATTTTTGCTTGCACTTCAACATCATAAAAAATTTCATAGTAAAGACTCCTGACAAGGAGAGTTTTTCTATCTTTTATTTTTTAGAGGTTCTAGTCTCACATTTCAGTTAAAACATTTGAGTTACTTTTGTGACTATGAATGATAGGTCTATTTTCACTCTTTTACATATGAAAATCAAAATATACAAACATAATTTATTAAATACTCTCTTCTCCATTTAGTACTATTATCTCCTTTAACAAATATTAGTTAATGTTATATGTAGGGATTTACTACTGGATCTAAATTCTGTTACATTGATCTTAAGTAATTTTTGTGCCAGTACCATACTGTTTTTGTTGTAGCCTTGTAATAAAACTTGAAATAAATGATGCTTTACTCTTTAAGATTCTTTTCTAATTTTGTGAAAATGGCATTGGGTCTAGACAGGAACTGTATTGAATCTATCACTGGATTTGTCATATGGATATTTTAACAGTATCATTTTTTCCAATTCATTTTTATGTGATACCTCTCTACTTATTTGTGTCTTCTCAATATATTTAATGTTTTGTTGATTAATGAACAGATTTTCATCTCCTTAGATTTATTTCTAATTATTTTACTGTTTTGGATGCAAGTGTACCTAGGATAATTTTCATTATTTGTTTTACAGATAACTTGTTAATATAATAAACACTACTGTTTTGTGTGTTAATTTTGTATCTACAATTTTAAATGAATATGTTGATCAGATCAAGCTTGTTTAATGGAGTCTTTAGGATTTTCCATAAATAAAATCATATAATCAGAAAATGTCTTCTATTTTATGCTTCCTTTTTCTTTTCTGATAAACTTTATTTTTCTTGTCTTATTGCTCTATTTTTTTATGTACTTTATGTACTGTATTGAACAGGAGCAGTGAATCTTGTTCCTTATCTTAGAGGAAAAACTTTCCAAGTCTCATAATTGAGTATGATGCTACTTGTAAATGGTCATATATGGTTTTTATTATGTTGATAAACATTTTGTTATATACTTAATTTGTTGAGAGATTTTGTCCTGGATGGATGCTGAATTTTGTTAAGTGCTTTTCCTGTGTTTAATTAGATGATCATAATATTCATTTATTTATTTATTTTAATAATGTGATGCATCACATTGATTTACATATGTCAAAACCTATTTGGGTCCTAGGGACACATCCAAATTAACAGTGGTGAATGATCATTTTAATGTACTAATGAATTCAGCTTGTGACTCTTATTGAGAAATTTTGCATCTATATTCATCAGGACTATTGACCCATTATTTTCTTTTCTTGTGTGTCCTACTTTGGCTTTGGTATCAGAGAAATATTGGCTTCCTAAAGATATTTGGTAGTATGTCTGTTAATCATTTTTTAATGTTTGGTTAAATTATCCAGTAATGTTATCTGGTCATGGATTTTTCAACTTTGGGTTATTTTTGATTACTGATTCAGTAGCCTTACTAATAATTCATTTGTCCAGATTTTCTTTTCTTCCTTGTTAAGCCTAGGTAGTTCACATATTTCTAATTCTTTTTCATTGTTTTCTAGGTCATTCATTTTGTTGACTTTGTTCTCAGTAGCTTCTTATAAACCTTAGAATTTCTGTCATGTGAGATTTATATTGTCTTATTTTTCATTTATAATTTTGTCTACTTAGGTACTCTATACCTTGGTTAGTCAAACAAAAGCTTGCCAATTTTATTTATCTTTTCGAAAAAACAACTGTTATAAACTATAGTTAGCTTGTTTATCTTTCTGTTTATTAATATAGGAAGTTATTAATATAAAATTCCCATAGAAATGCTTTTGCTGTATCCCATAAATTTTGCATGCTGTGTTTTCATTTTTGTTTCTCTTAAGATACTTTAACGTTTCACCCTCAATTTCTTCTTTCTATCCGGATACATTTGTTGTTCAGGGGACAAATGCTTTATTTTCATGCTCATAAGTTTTCTCATTTTCTCCTGTTATTGATTTATATTTTCATAGCATTATTGAAAATACACTTAGTTTGATATCAATATGCTTGAATTTGTGAATCTTTTTGTATCTTAAAATCATAGATACTCTATTTTAACTTGTCAGGTACAATACTCTGGATATATCTGTCAGTTCTAGTTCATCTGTTTTGCTGTTTAAATATGCTTCTTCCTTCTCTGTCTGGATGATGTAACCATTGCTGTTATTGTGGTATTAATGTGCTCAACTATTATTATTGATGAGTGTGTACTTTCCATTCTGGATTGTTCCAGTGAAATTTAGTTGGGTAAAGCATAAGTACAAAAATAGCATCCGCTATTTTGTTTCTGAGAGTTCCTCCAGCTTCAGAAGTTCCACCAGCATAGCAACCCCCATTATGTTAAATAGTTTGCAATGGGACAGCATGGGAATGGTGAGTCTGCTGGCTTGGGCAAGCTACAGGAGTTCCAAAATGGCACCCTCCAAATTATTCCACTTGTGATATACTTCCTGTGTGGCACGACATCATGGGCAGAGATGCTTAGTGAGAACACATTCTATTCTCCTTTCTGTTTGATACTGCCTTTTGTTCCTTGTTTTGGAGAGATGTTCACCTTATTCTCTGATCTTTATCAGAAAGAATTGTTACACCTATAGCTATTTATTTAGTTGTCCATTAGAAGAACCCAGAATCTTTCTGTGATGTCATTTTGAATTGTCTCTGTATTGTCTTTTGTCAGATATGTGAATTTAAATATACTTCTTATCAGCTACATTATTTTCAAATATTTTCTTGGAGTATGTAACTTATATTTTATCTCAATTATTAGTTTATTTTGAAGAGCAGATGTTTATACATTTGATGAAGTTGAATTGATCAATTTGTTCTTTTATGGATGAAGCTTTTGGTATCATATCTAAGACATGATTTTCTAATCCAAGATCCTAAAGGATTTCTCCTGTATTTTAGAGGTTTTATAGTTTTAACTTTAACATTTATATCTATGGTCCATTTTAAAATAATTTTTGTAGATTGTATTAAGTATGGATCCATTATCTCTCCCTCTCTATTTTTAAGCCTATACATTATGTGGATATACGACTGTTCTAGCAGAACTTATTGACAAGATGACATTTTCTGCACAGAATTATCGTTTTTCTTTTGTGAAATATATTGACTTTATATATGTGGCTCTATTTCTGGATTCTGTCCTTTTTAATTGATGTATTTATGTTTTGATGGGTGTATCAACTGTTTTAATTACTATCTCTTTAAAATGTTTCTCAAATTTGGATAATGTAAGTCCTGCCTTTTTGATCTCTGTTCTTAAAATTGTTTTATCTATCTATCTATCTATCTATGACATGGGAGGATATCCACATATCTGTGGCAGCACTGACCAGCTGCAGGACAAAGTGGCATCTGGTAACAATGCAAATCCTCGGGTCAGGAAGTCCTGTAGGAGAGTATGGGATGAGAGAAGGGTCAGGGTCTAAGGAGTCTCCCTTTGTCAGAGAGACACTAGTCCTACCACTGGGAGACCTAGATTTTCTCCAAAGGTCCCCAACTTTAGCTGAAAATCTTCAGGACTTGAAGGAGTGATGGAAAAAGGAAAGGTGGGAAAAACCTCCCTCAGGTGCCCTGAAACACAGAATTTATGCATCTGAATTTTAGAAGACAAAACCAACTGTCCCATACCCCACTCTGGTAGACTCTGTGTGGTTCTCAGTCAACAGGAAGTCCCTGTCCCACCCAGACACTGCCATTCACCCCAGGAGAAACTGAGACCTGGGGTGGTCAGCAGCAGCAGCAGAGTTAATCTCAAGGAATGACCTGCATGTCCTCCTCTCACTTCCTTGTGAAGAAAGACAGCACCTCACTTTTCCTTCTCAGACCAATCTGGGAAAAGGCAAGGAAAAATCCATGTTTCTTCAGTACTTACTAAAAACCAGGCAATTTGTTGGCAATATACTGGGACTCATTGTTATTCGTGCAACTGCAATCGCAACAGCATGTATCACAAAGTAGCAGTTTAATATCACATCCTTATATGTCTTACACTATCATTATTAGTTATTCATACCCTTAACTAGAGTGAAATAGAGATTTCATGGAGGGGGTAAATACTAAGATCATGTGTTATCTGGGAAAACCAGAGCCTATATTCAAATAAAATTAGATGTGACTCTTAAATATTGATTCTTGTTTTGAAATGGTATAAAAGGCCAGAAATACAGTAATTAGAAAGCTCTTACATTCCCAAAAGTGGCTGAAAAGATCAATTTAATTCTCTTTCATGATATCTGGCAAAATAATGTTGACAACAGGAAAATAGTATGTGTGAATTCTTTAATTCTCAGCAAGGATTTAATTTCATCCCACCAGACATTTTTCCTCAGAATATGCTAGAGCCTTGTCCTCAAATCAGCAGCATCGCTACCAGGTGAGACCCTGCTAGAAATCCAGACTCTCTGGTCATTGCCAGGCCTGCTGAGTCAGCATCTGCGCTTCTCCAAACTCCCAGGGGGAGCCTTAAAACTTTAGTATTGAGGAAAAAACGGGATCAGACAGTGAAAGTATTCATTTAACTGAAAACTCAGTTAAAATAAATTTAGGAGTAGAAACAAAGAGGGGTGAGATCAAACTGAAGAAACAATAAGCATTTGATGTAAGGATCAACTTATCTCCTAGCAAGGTCATTGTGACTCCCCATGGCAGAAACCCAGCATATCTTTCCAAAGCCAGCCATGTCCATACAATTTAGTCCCTATTTGGCTCTTTTCTCCATAGTTTCAAATACCATTCATGATGAATAAGGCTTTCTTTCACTTTTGATTTCTAGTTTAACTCAAATAAGAACACAGACAAACTGATTTAAGGAGAAAGGAAGAAATGTACAAGTCCTAGTCTTTAAAATAAATTGCTACTGACATGTTGTCTTGATGTCTTATTTGGTCATGGATTGGGCCAAAAAACTTTCTAAGTTTTGACATCTGACTTAGAGATGTATACTATATCGTTAACTTCTATGTTCTCCCTATGAAGACAAAGACAACATGAATGCAGTGAGTTGCAGAGCTTAAAATATACTATCAATTAGTTTGGAATATTGAACTCTGGCATCACAAATGAAATGACTAGACCAGATCACAGTAGTGTTCTGTGAAACTAAGTGTTCATGAATTGCTACATGGGTAAGAGGATACCCAAAAGATTTACTGTTTATGGTTAACTATGGTTAACTATCTTCAATACATAATGTTTATAAAATGATGATAATAATGATTACTAATATGTATGATTTGATTAATATATGCCAGGCACTGTGACAAATGTCTTGAATGCAAACCCACATTCAGAATTCACAATAGTATAATTACATATGAAGGAGAACTTACATTAGTACTCATTTACTGAGTCTGATGTTTAGAAAAAATGTAAATGTTGTAATATTGCAAAATATTTGCTAATAAATTACAGAATAAATTCTTCCTCAAAAAATTAGCAATTCTCTTTAATGCCAGTATCCTATGCAAGAGCCAAAGTTTTCATCCATCCATTTTTAATTTATTTTCTCAAATATCCAGCAGCACAATTAAACTGATCTCAAAGTATAACTCTAAATTTAAGACAAGACACAGATTTCATGAAGTTGGTAAAATATTTTATCACTGTATAAGTTATAGGCAAAGACATTAATAAATGACTATCTGAAAGAATATAGAGTAGTTAACAAGTGAAAGAAAATCAGTAAAATATTGGTATGTTATTTTCTTCAAGACAGAATTATCTAAATATTACTATCCTGCCTTAAAAGAAAGATCTGGATTAAAGATTATCCTGCTCCAATTTAAAGTAAAATGCCAAAATTCTTAGGTGATAATATTTATGATAAGAATTATCATCTTTGCAATGATAACTGAGTTAAAATGAATACATTTTCTTGGAGTTTAGCTTGATTTTTTTTTTAAAAGTAAATCAGAAAACTCGCAGTGTGCTACAAAATTTATGGTGTTTGAAGTAGATTCAATTTTAGTGTGACTTTCTTCTAGTATTAATCCTGATCAGGTAAGGAGGCTCTCCTATTTTATTATTATCTATTTTATATAGGAAACAAATTTAATGCCTCTATGCTTGACCAATATCATGACCAGGTATCCAGTATGCAAGATACAGGTTTTGTTCTACAGCAATTGTTACCAATGTAGGATTCTCAAGTCATTCTAATAATAAGAACTTGATGAATAGTCAACTAGTTGGGAGAGAAGATTTTAAATCATTTATTTCTAAAGTTATTGAAAGCAATGTGACATCAGATACAGAATAATATCAGTAGCATTCCCTGAATTGAATATTTGGGGCTATCAATGTTTCTGTTTTATTTTAGAAAAAATGAATGCAACTGATGATGAAAAGTTTTCCTAAAAGCATGACATTTGTGCAATCATTTACTGTGAAGAAGATTTAAAAGACTGAAGAATATCTAGAACTATAAAACCAAGTTGAAAGCTACACTCTGCTCAAGTTATGGATGCTGAGTGTGTGATTTGTGGCACCACCCACAGTGGAAAGAAAGTTGTGATATCTGTGGGAACTCTGGTTACCGCCTTCAATTTACAGACATACCTGTTAGTGGCAGACTTTAGTGGACATGTTAAAGAAACACAATAAAATGTTTTATAATCAAAAGGTGAATGTGTAGGTTGGTCATCCATCACTGATGACATATATTTAAGTTGCTGTAACTCTCAAGTTGTATGACATATTCTTCCATATATTTATTCCACATATATTATATAGGATATATATGTTATATATATCCTATATATATGCTTCAATACTATTTCGCTTCCCTTTTCTCACTGTCTAACAAGGGACAGAAATAGGAACAATTATTAAATTTGACTTCCAGCAGAAAATAAAATGATTGGTAAAATGAATTATATGATGATTAATGTACAGTTTTTAATATTTGCATAAATAATGTGACACAATTTTAGCTGAATGTTCAGTTAGGTGCACAGGCAAGTAAAAGTTATAATGCTTAACCTAGGATGTCTGTCAGATTGTGAAGATTGGATGAATTAGATTATATGCAACTATATATACACATGGTAGTGTGAGGAAAAATTCAGAGTTTGAAGAAAAGTATAGAGAGATCTTTGGGGAGATATGTTTTAATAATGATAATGAGGAATACCACAAGCAAACCACTGTACATCCAGGGTGAATAAATTTTGAGTAAATGGATGAATGAATAAAGCATTTAAGAAAAATAAGTTAAATCCTCCAAATCTGAGAATGCTTTAAAATGCTTAAAAATGTGTGAACACAATATCACTGGACATATATTTCCACATGTATGGAGAAAAACAGAATCTTTCATCTGAATACATGTGGGTATATTAGCTGAAGTCTGAAAAGTTCTAACGCAGCAGAACATTTTCTGCTGTAGAATCTGGTCAAATATTAGCCTTGGGGAATCTGTCCAGGAATATCTTTTTCACCATTTTTGTTTAATTCTCTCTGCAACTCAAAACAAGTGCTGGCCACAATCACAGGCTCACCCATCATAATACTTGGCCAAATAACATGCATACAGAGGTATAAACAACCATAATCAGTGTCACCCCACCTACCACATGTTCACATGGACCATGTAATTTCTACTTTGTCAAAATCGATATTTCATATCATGTTGAGAAAAATAAAGGCATGTTTACTATGCTTATTAAAGTTTTCAAATAATACTAAATTGGGTGTTTAAAATGCAAACAAAAACTAGGACAATAACTAATTACAGTAAAAAGCTAATTAAGAATAAATGAGAAAACATCTAAAGAGCAACAAGTAAACATGGTTTCTTTATTCTTAATCCTATACTGTGTAATGTTTTTGTCATAACAACTTCTGCTATTTAAGATATTCATTAAATTATTGAATGGTTTCAATAGCAAAACATTCATTTGAGTAAAGGAGAAGTGACATCAGCTGCTCTCTTTTAGAAAAGACAAACTGAAAATATAAAGACAAATAAAATGATTAATAATACCTGGTCATTAGTTGTATGGAATTCACTGTACAGAGGAGTAGATATACATACAATTAATTATATTACCTAAAGAAAGAGATCCATTGAAGGTAGTATAACACAGAGTGGAAAATATCTAACTTCTAACTTCTAGATGGCTTCAAGGCTATAGGATTTGAAAACACATGCAGACAGTGGGATCTGAAAGAGAACATAAACTTCACAAAACCATACATCATTCTTTTGGGCCAGAATTTTTTTTCAAAATTTTGCATATTTTTTCACAAGTATGAGACTCAAAATATTTTGTTCTACAAAAAAATACTCTGAATTTGATTCCACAGGTGAGGGAGAGATATCAAAAGTATCTTATATTTCAGTTTAGATAAATCATGCTGGTGATAAGTGAGCAAAGGATGGAGAAAGACAATACTGAAGGCAGAGACAGATCCTTAGAGAAAAATGGTTAGGCAAGTGAATTACAAAGCACGATGTGTGGGGACAGCTCCTGTGATACAGATAATCAAAAAGGTACTGTGAGCTGAGAATAGAGGAGTAATATAACATTGCTCTCTATGACTTAGGCAGGAAGGTAATGTTGTTTGTGTCTCTAACAAAATGACATTTAACTGGTAATGTTGAATTTGAAGTATCAGTCCCAGGTATAAAAATCTAATCAGGTATAATTTTGGGAGAAAATTCAGGTTAGAGATATTTGAGGGCCAATCAACCAAAACTCAAGTAACAGAAATGGATAAGTGTGCGCTAGAAGAATGGATAAACAAATAAGTCAAAGAGAAAAATTCAGTATAAACCTAAACTATGGATAAGACAGCAGAGTCTAGCACATATCACTCAATAAGTCATTCTCACTGTAATAGAAAAGTGAATGCCATGCTTTATCCTATATTTGGGAGGCTTGAAGTGGGTGAGAATATGGAATCAACAAAACTTACATTTCAAAATCTTCTCTAGTTGCTGATATAGCACAATAAGAAATGAAATTCAGACTTGTTCTATATTGGCTGGGCATATCACTTTGAAACTTTCATCTTAGAGGTGATATTGCAGAGGAAATCAGAATGATTAGGCAATGGAACTGAAGAGATGGGAAGAGGAGGCAGATTCAGTAACAAAAAGAGACAGAAACCCTTAAGATGAGGTAAAGATGAGATCAGAGTAGTGTCTTAGAAAACGAGAGGAAATGAGGAAAAGGTGTTACCTGTTAGTGTACCATATTAGCTTGAGACTGAGAATTGTATACTGGTTATATCACCTTAGAGGTTATCTATGATCTTAAGACATTCCCTGCTGTGGAGTGGAAATGGTAGTGAACCTTTTTATATAGACAGACTTAAGAGAAAGTGCTAATGGGGGAATAAGAGAAGAGAGTTCAACAAAAAATCCAGGCAGAAAAAAGTAAAAGTAAAAAATCGTGTGCACTGGTGGAGTGGTGGTTGGTCACTGTCCACACACATCCCAGGGTAAGCACAAGTGACCAAGATGAACATCTAAATAAAATAAATAAATTACTTCCTCCTCTTCTCCCTGTCTACCTACTCACTTTTATTCTGGCTTGCACATTTCCTTAAAAAAGATAGAAATTATACCTGGAACTCTGAAACATGCCAACTTGTACTAACTAGTTCTCCAGTTCAATAAAAATATTTCACGTGGGTTAAAATCCACTATGAATTAAGGCACCAAAATTATGTGCATGATTTTCAGAGTACCCTTAATATAATTGGAGCTTAATATTTCAAGGGGGCATAAGAACACCACACACACACCATACACATAACACAGAACACAGACACTAAACTTACACATACACACACCACCACACACACACATTACATATGCCATACATCACAGTGCACATACACACTTCAAATGAATGCACACACCACACCACACACACTACCCAAACATGCATCACACCACACATATACATACATCTCAAGCATCGCACATATACCACATACCACTCATATCACACATAACACACTCCACATTACACACATACACACCACACATACACCATATAAACCTCACAATGACACACAATGGAAACATATATCACTCACCACGAAGACCACACACATGCATATACTACACACAACATAACACTCCACACCACACACACACATTACACACATAGTAACACTACACACTCATGCACCACACACACCATCGCCACACATAAAAACCACATATACCCCTCATACACACACTGGCACATCACACTAACCACTCACACAACACACATACCTCACACATGTCACATAAATACCACACAACATATATATACCACACTTATACACCTTACTGGACACATACAACATGCATAACACATCTCACACACACCAGACACAAACCATACCACATACCAACAAAACACAAAGCAACACAAGGCACACATCATATACCATGTATGTACACATTGTGCACACACATACCACACATATGCCACACACTACACATAGAAACCATACACGACACACACACATTACCTTAAACATACACCATATACAGTACCCAGTACTCCCAAAATGCATATATATCACACATACCACACACATTTGATACACAGCACATACAGGCATCAAACACACCTCATACAAACTATAATGCATATAGCACAGAACACATACATACAATGCATAAAACATACAACAAACCACATACATATGCACATCGCATCACACAATACACATAATACACATGTGACACACCTATAGCACATAGCATATAACCCACACTATACATATCACACATATATACCAAACATATCAAACACATACACACAAGACACATGCACACCACACACATCAAAATCATACTGCTAACTCGTTGTTTGACTCTGTGCATGCAGCTTGTTCCCCTGGTATAAGGACATACACTCACTGAACACCTCATTAAGGGACAACAGGAGGTGTGACCACTTCACACCACCGATGTACTATACACACTAGTTTCCTTTTGAAGTTGGAGTTTTCCTGAATTTGAGTGAACCTCACCAAATGGGGGAAAGTTCATTTTTGATAAAGAAGGCATTGTAGATGTCCAGATTTATCAGACCTCCTGGCTGAAGGAGAGGTAGTATATGAGAGGGTTAAGACTAAGTCTGCATCCAGCCTTCACTGACTGGTCACTGACCATGGGAGCCTGCAAAGTTCATGTCCTCTATCTAAGGGTGCAGATTGGTGTGGTGGAGATGATGTCCCCTTGTTTCTACTTCATTTTGTGCCTGGGCTATCAGTGATGCAGCCACCATTTACTGAACACTCATGTCTTGCAGAATACTTGACTACGTCTTCCCCCAACCTTTCTAACCCCCTATTCAGCAGAAACCAGTGAATGAGCCATTGTTCACAGGCTAGGGATGGCAGAGTTGAGGAGAGGGGTGCACTGTCTCTCCACTAGGTGGGATATTGGCGATTCTATGACCTGGTTCTTTGATAAGTCCAAAGCATGGTCTGATTTTTCTCTCCTCATTGCACAAGTCTTCGTGGACATCGACTTGAACAAATTCCAGGTGAACAGAGCAAGTGTGGTAAACTTTCAGGTGAACTAGACAGACACCTTCCCTGCCAAGGTCGTGCAGCAGAGGAGAAGCAGTGACATGTGGTATTATACCTGGGGGACTCAAGGAGATCCAAGGTGATGTGGGGTGCTGTTGGCAAAGCAATAGCCTGATCCCTCTGATCCCTCTGTCTGCCCAGATTTTAGGGCAGAGTGAGTACTAGAAAAAGATATGCTTTCTCAGAGGAGTGAGAGAAGTTGCACAACATGTAAATTTATCAGACCTGGGCTTGTGAAAGGGGTGAGAAGAATAAAATATAAAATACTAGAAAAGCAAACTGAATCCTTCTGCTACATGCTCTAAATGAGACATAGGGATCAGATCAAACTTTCTGCTGTAAACCACTATAAGACAGACCCCAGGGATGAGACACCTACTCTCAGATGGGAACATCAGCATATCTGTTGTCCGCAGCAAAGGGTACATGGGGCATCCAGCTCATCCAGCTCTCTGTGGGCATCCCCTACAACAACCCAGAGATATATGGCCCAACATAGGTGTCAGTCCCTGGTCCTCAGTTCTTCCCTGTGTGGCCTCTCCTCCCTGTGTGTGTGCCCTCCCTTCACTCTGGTTCCCCCAGAGTGGATCCAAAGGGGAATGAGGTGAAGGTTGTGGTCCTTAGTGATTGACTTTTGACAGCTCATATGGTCATGTTCAAAGAAACGTGATAGGACCTGAAAGCTCTAAGGTGTCCTCCATAATGACCCAGACACAGTAAGAAGAAGAGAGCACCCAACAAAAAGAAAATGTGTTCAAAATAATGAAAAGATGCAATCAATAGAAATTCAACCTAAGGTGTCTTGTTGTCAAGGGCCTGTTTTTCAGTGTTTTTTTAATTGTTGAAATTTTTATATATCTAGATACATTCCTTTATCAGATGTATCTTTTGCAAACCATTTTCCTGCCTGTAGCTTGTCTTCCAATTTCCTTGGCACAACCTTTATATTTTAGCGATGCCCAGCATATCAATTATTTCCTTCACAGATTATTACTTTGATGCTATATCTAAAAACCATTACTAAAGCTTAGGTCATCTAGATTTTATACTAGGCTGTCTTTAAGGAGGCTGGTATACCTCATATATCCTTTGCTGGGGGTGGGAGACATGCTGCTGTTCCCATCTAAAGTCCGGTCTGCACTCTGGACACTGGCCATATCTCAGCAGAGTGCCTGAGCAGGCCTGGGCAGGTGGAGGGCAGGGAAATTTACCCACTCACTGCAGGGCTCAGTGTAGGCTTGGTGTTAGGGCCAGTGCTAGAGAATGGGGTCCTGTCCGGTGCACAAGAATAGCGACAGATGCAAATGGGCGTCAAGGCAGCATTTATGGGTTGGGGCACAATGCAAGTGGGGAGAGTTGGCAGGTGTTTATAATGTCTGTAATTCGAAACAGGTGGATAGAGTGGAAGGGTGAAGAATGGAAACAGCAATATCCTTTGTTTCATTTTACAGTTATCCCTGCCCTGGGTGCCCTATATAATTGAATAGTCATTTGGACTGACAAGATGATTTGCTTTGGGCAAATGTGATGTGAAATGTCTTTTCTGACTAGAAGTTCTAACAGTCATTTGCTTTAACACATGGCCTTTTCCATCCCTGATCATGGAAACAGGAATGTATGTGTATGGACGTGGAATAAAACTTTGGACTGAGTCAAGCAAGAAGTTGTTGAATATGAATTTGTTACTGCACCATAGCATGGTCTTATGGAACTCAACCTGGATGTAAATTGTATCTCCTGAGGAATGAACTCTAGAGTGGGCACTAGAATCAATTCTGATAAGTCCCTTATTGGATTCTGATGCCCTCAACATTGAGGTCCATGGCCTTGAGTTCCCTGATTGATTATCCTGTTAGGATATTGTGGTGTCATTTATGGGGAAATAAAGGCCAACATGAGGTGGTTGGTGTGGGGGGAAGTAGGCATGCTCAGCTAGGGAAGATTCTGGAATAACACTGATAAGGCCTGTATGCTATGTGAGAGATGTTGGGGGACAGGTGTCAGTGATGACACTAAATTTTGCTTGACAAAACCCAGTGAATGGGGATCAGATGTTCTTTGTAATCATTTATACTTACTTTGGTATCAGGGTTCACGTACGTGAAATTCCTGTAAAAGTATTTTGAAAGATTTTTATTGACTCATATAAGTTTCTCAGTGAAGCCTTCTCCTGAAATTATTCCCTCTCTTCTCTCCTGGTGCTCTCAAGCTGAATTGTTCTTCACCAGCAGTCATCACTTTTTTTCAGGCCCCACATGCCCACCCACTTGAACAGAAACTCCATGAAGTCATGGTACTTGTCTTTCCTCTCCATGTCCCTAAAACCATGCTTCTGTGTTTGTGGTTCTTGTATGTCTAGCATCTACCTTTGGAAGCTAAGCTCACGTGCATTTCTCAGATACCTGTGTGCTTGCAAGTGCTTTAGGGATGATCTCTGGGAATTATAGATTATATAAATTAGAGTACACACACATGCACACACACACACAGAAAAGATATCAGGAAAGGACAAAAACAGTGACACCAGCTCCCTAATATCACAGCCCCACTGGGTCAGAAAGGTTTATTGCGGAGTACCTCCTGATTCAGGAGTAGGAACAAACTAGTCATTGCCTTCTTCATTTCCTTTGTATAATGACCCTGGCTACTTTTAGGTTGATACACTTGTGAGATAGAGGAAATCTGTGTCTTGGTGGCCCCTCCTTACATTAGAAGTAAACTTTTGAAAAATAAAACCCTGCTCTTATGTCACATTTTTTGTTGCAGGAGGACAAGGTGACTCTTTGGGGTCGAGCTACTGCAGAGGAGGGCATGCTCAGGTTGTGTGAGTAAAGTTTTGGGCAACACCCACTTGTGGGATTCCCTGTCTCATAGAAGCCTTTGACTGTCTATCATACCCTGATTGCTTCTGTTGCTATGCTATCAGCCAGGTGTCTGGAGCTGGTACTTCTGAATCTGCAGATATAGTTACCACCTCTCTGCCCCTCCCCTTGACACAGGGATTACAGGTAGAGTGTGACATAACAGACACATAGTTGTTAGTTCCATCCTAGAGTTGATAGAAATCTTATTTTCAAGATGCTTTTTTCAAATATATCATTAAACAAAAATTGAAATCTTAATGATTATTTCTAACAAATATATAATTCAGAAAATATTAAATTGTATAATTCAGAAAGGTAAGACAGAAACTTTTAATCTCACTAAGCAAAATGCTTAGATATATTTGCATTTTTTTCTTTTCCTTTCTTAAACTAAAACTTGTCCTCTAAAGACCATTTGCTCTGTGATGATCATGGCAAAAGTGACATCCCTTTGTTTTGCTCTACCCTCCCCAATCTAGCAATGCAGCTGCTTTACTCTTTCAGCTGTTTTTATAGTCTCTCTTTACTTTAAAAATAATTTGCTTCTTTTGCTGAATTGAAAATGTTTAGAGACCACCTTTCCCCTGCCCCACATCTTCCCACTGTTGTGTAATTTTAGTTATTATTTCTAAGGAATAAGCCACTCCAGAACTTAGTGACTGAAACAAAATTTATTTTCCTAAGGTTTTGCAATTTAGACTGGTGGGTCTGCATCGGCCTGTCTCATTCTGGTGGCTACTGTTGTATTTCCATTGAGGCAGCTTGGACTTTCTCACAGGTGGAATGAAACCTGCTGTCCTGTTAAAGGCAGGCTCAGAGGTATGGTATGGCATGGTATTGCTTGTGCCATATACTGTTGCTAAAATCTCTCATAAACCAGGTCAGATGTGAGGTGGGGAGATAGACTATCTCCTTTTTTAAAGGAAAATTGCAGAAAAGTATAAAGATGTGTTGGCAGGAAGAGAGAGAAGAAGAAGCATTTATTTTATTGTTAATCTTGGTTGTTCTTCCCGACCAGCCCTGGGACATGAACCCAGCTCTTTTGAATGTATGTAGACTATACCGATCAAAGGTGACATATAAAGTCACTACTCCTCCAGGGTGTTCTGACTTTATCTCTAGGTTGGAGGAGTGATTGAGAATATTTGGCCATCTTTGCTCCACAGTTTTATAACAATTTGTGGGTTAAATGAGTATTTATCAGTTGCTATATTCAATCAAACCATATATTGTGGTTATACATACTCTCCTGTGTAACTTTTCATTTTTCCAATGCAGGTAATTGTTTATTTTCCTTCCTTTGTTAATTCCTTCCTCCCTTCCTCAACCCCACTTCTTTCTGCCACTCCCTTCTCCTTCCTTCCTTCTTTCCTTTCCTATACAGGTAGTAGGCAGGAATCAATGAAGTAAATAGGCAGGCAGGCAGAAAGAAGAGGAAGAAGCATTATTAATTAATATATTTCATAGATCACCTTGGTATTGCCCTTTGCTCCAGGTTTACAACTCAGGTCCTTGGGCTTTACATGGACTATGCCACAGTTTCAGATTTATACCTGAGATACCAGGATGCACCCTTTGTTTAAGAAAGGAAGAAAGGGAGAGGATGAAGAAGCACATTTATTTTATTTTATTTATTTGGTTGTTTCACAGGTGTTTGGGCTTTGCATGGTCTACTGTGCAGCAGCAGGTTTAGCAGCTGGGAAACCAGGGCAGGCTTTATTTATCTATTTGCTTAGTTTTCCATACATCAGTTAGTAAATCAGCCCCAAGTTTTCCAAACAAAGTGTATAAAGAACCTCCATCTGTGAGTTCTATGTTCTCTAGCCTTTCCTTCTGGAGCTCTCAACCACACTCTGTACAGGTCTGAGAAGCAGCTGCCTGCTCATCTTCTGAGACCACCACCTGTTTTCCTCAGTTTACCTTCATGGTTTAGTGATAAACTCTATGGTAGCCAATCTTTTTTGAGGCTTTCGTTCCAAAGTATTTGTTTATACTTGATTGATACCTCAACTGTGTATTTAATTTAGATTGGAAATGCTTTCTCAAAAATTTGAAGGCCATTTTTTCTTTGTATTTTCCATGTTTGTGTCTTTCTGAGAAAGCCAACACTACTAGAATTTCTTATTTGTTTCATGAACCCTGTTAATGTCAGCACCCCACCCCAGTCCTATTGAGTCCTTTCACCCTGTTGAACCTGAGGCATCTGAAGTTATTTCTTTCATAGTTAAAAAACCTTGTGTCCATTTTATATTTCTCCAGCTTAATTGAGTTATATATGTTGATTATATTTAAAGTTTAGCTTGAGATTTGTTTTATGCACACACACATTGTGAAATGATGTCCACAGTAAAACTTATAAAAAAATCCATCTCTACTTTTTGTGTGTGTTATAAGAACTCTTTTCATCTACTTTGAACAAAGTTCCAGTATATAACACAGTATTATTAACTATAGTCACCATGCTGTACATCCTTGGAATGAAATCATCTTTGTATTGGAACCTAATCATCTGATAAATGGAAGTTTGTGTATTTTGACCAACAGCTCTTCATTCTCTACCACACACCCCCAGCACTCACCATTCTCCTGGTTTCTATGAGTGGGGGTTATTGTGATTCCAAATACAAGTGAGAGCATACATTATTTACTTTTTTTCTGACCAATTTCACGTAGCCTAATATGCTCTGGTTTCATCACAATGGATAGTGTTATTTTTATGGAAGAATGATATCACATCTATAAACATATTTTCTTTTTCCAGTCATCCCTTGACTGACACTTAAGTCATTTCCATGTCAAGGCTACTGTGGATAATTCTGTAATGAAAATGTGGGTACAGGTATATCTTTAGGAGAGTGATTTCATTTCCTTCAGATTTAATTATCTGGCAGTGGAATTTTGGGGTGATATGGTAGTTCTATTTTAAAATCTTTGAGGAACCTGTATAATGTTTTCCATGATGATTCTCCCAATTTACCTTCAACCAATAGTCCCCAAGAGTTCTGCTTTCTCCCCGTTTATCCAGCACTTGTTATCACTTGTCTCTTAGATAACAGCCGTTCTAAGAGGCATGTGGTGATGTTTGATTGTGACTTTGTTTAGAATTCTTTGATGGTGAGTGATGTTCAGCATCTAATCATGTACCCATTGCCCATTTGGATGTCTTCTTTAGAAAAATGTCAAGTCTGTCATATCTTTTTAAATTTTATGTTTATGTTTGGAATTCCTTGTATGTAGATATTTCATAAGTATAATCTTCAAATTTTCTTCTTTTCCCCCCTCATTTCCTTTCTTGACTGCTTACATACCTCTCACCACTCCTTCCCCATTTTCTGTCCTTAACCCCCTCTTTTTCTTTCTCCCTTTTCACCCTCCCTCCCTACTTCCCTCTTCCTCCCTTCTTTCTCCTATCTTTTGGCAAGACTGTGGGAGATATTTCTGGTTGTCTTTTATTGTCCCATTAGTAGTTGTAGAATGCTGTTATAGAGATTTCTGCAATGATTTTGGATACAATTTTATTGTCTTAAATTGTTCTAAAAATCTAATGAAAGCATGATGCAATATTCCTTCAATAACACAAAAATTAAAAATTATATTTAATATAAAAATCAAAGAAAACCATTAGTTACTATATTTACATGTTTCAAAAAGAAATTATGCAGTAAAAATATATTCCCAAGTTACCTGGTTCTTTTCCCTAGATGCCACTGGGTGCTAGAAGCAAGCAGAGAACACTTATGTTAAAGTATGTGTGTTTTAACTACAAATGGGAGAATAATTTTAAGTCTCTCATTCTCGTTTGTGTTCCTATGAGTTTCACATTTTTTACTTCTTCTACTTTGTCTCCTAACAGTAAGTTTTTCTGAGATGTCAAGTCACCTTTGACCTACTGATGCTCATGTTGGAGCACTAAGAGAGTATTAGTAGGAATTACCCTCCAGGCTGGTGCCTTCGACTGTGTTTATTTCGCTACTAGACTTCTGTGGAATCCACTGCTTTGCACATACTCCAATCGGCCCAGAACCTGACCAAAATGAGGTATGCTGCTTTGGGCAAGGTTGGCTGTCAGGAAGCTCAGAACAAGCAGGCTGTGACCTAATGGATTGAGGTCAGTTCTTGGTTCACTTAAATGGACAGTTTCACACAGGTAGTCCTGCTATCTACAGAGAACTATCATAATGCAATCTGCATGTATTAGAGGGAAAGTGAAAATATTTTTATAGATTATGAGTGACACAATTTAATATCTTTAATATTTCCCAGTCAACAAAGATTTGATATGTAAAACAACATGAATGTCATGTGGATTTTACCACTTTAAAATGTATAATTCAGTGTTTTGGTAGATTATAATTGATATAATACCATCAGCACTAATTCCTGGATACTTTCAGCATTCTTGCACCTTCTGAGCAGTCACACACTAACCCCTTCCCCAAACTATGGCACCACCATTCTACTTTTCTGAGTTTTCCTGTCCTTGACAATGCGTATGAGCAGAATTGTGCATCATGTGGCCTTTTGCTATAGGCTTCTTTCACTCAAACTAATGTTCCTGAGGCTTATCCATTGTATAGCATGTACTTCATTATTTTCATGGCTTGTCCCCACCTGCCCTCCCTCTCTCTATATATCTCTCCCTGCAACATCAGGTTCACTTTTTACCTAAAAGTAAAATAACTTTTTTTAGAAGTTCTCTTTCTTTTGAAGTCATTATAGTTTAATCTAGATTGTTTGCTTTCTACCTCATGTGAATGCTATCATGCAGTGGTTTTATTTCTTCTACTGACTCATCTAGGTAAGTGTAAGTCTCTACAGGTTTATCCATATTGCCACAAATTACAAGATTTCTCTTTTTTAGACAACTGTGTGCTACTCCATTGTATTTATATAGCAAATCTTATCCTCTCATCTTTTGATAGTCATTTAGATTATTTACTAGTTCTTGGCTACTATATATGATGCTACAATGAACACGGGGTATACATATCTCTGTGAATAAGTTTCGTTGTGTTTTAAAGGTAGATATCCAGTTCCTGAATTAAATGGAGTTTCCATTCTCAATTCTAGGAGAAATCTCCGTATTTCTTTCCATAATGGTTGAACTATTTTATATACTCCGACCAACAATGTATAAGAGTTACATTTTTCACACATCCACACCAGCATTTATTTACATTGTTTTGGATGATAGTCATTCTCACAGGTGTGACTTGATATGTAAATGATAGTTTTATTTGTATTTTCCTAATGACAAGAGAAGTAGAACATACTTCCATGTATCAGTTGGCCATTTGTATGTCTTTAGAGTAGTGTCTATTAAGGTCATCTGCCAATTTTAATCGGTTTATATTTTAATATAAATTTTGAGTTCTTCATATATTTTGGATATTTAACCTTTGAGGTGTAATGGGTAAATATCTTCTCCTATTCAGTAGCATGTCCTCTTGGTTTGATGCAAGTTTCTTTCACTATGCAGAAGCTTTTTAGTTACATGGTATCCCATGTGTTTATTTTGGATTTGTTTTCCCTTACTACTGGAGTCAAGTTACCAAAGACCTCTCTTTGGTCAATGTCCAGTAATATTTTCCTTAAATTTTCTTCTGTGGTGTACTGCCTTAAATATGTTATTGATCCATTTTAAGTTAATTGCTGTGTATGATGTTAGGTGGTAGTAGTCTAGTTTCAACATTTGACATGTGACTGTCTGGCTTTTCCAGCACCATTTATTGAAGAGGCTGTCCTTTCATCCTTATAATTTTTTGGCTTATTTGTCAAAAATAAATGTCCATTAATGTGTGTTTTTGTTTCTGGGTTTTCATTTTGTTCCATGGATCTGTATTTCTGTTTTTATTCCAGTACCATGTTGTTTTGATTAGTATTGCTTTGTACTAGAGTTCTGAAGTCAGGGAGCATAAATCCTTCACTGTTCTTTTTCCTCAGGATTGTCTTTACTATATTGGGTCTCTTGTAGATCCAAATAAATTTCATGATTTTTTGTTTTATAGCTGTGAAAAATGTCATTAGTGTTTTGATGGAGAAAGCATTGATTTTCTATATCCCTTTAGGCAGTATGGTCATTGTGACTTAATTCTGCCAGTCCATGAGCATGGAATATCATTCCATTTTTTTGTGTCATCTCTATTTCTTCTAGCATTACCCTATAGTTTTCAGTGTGCAGGTCTTTGAATGCTTTGGTTAAATTATTTACAAGGTATTTCATTCTTTTTGATGTAATTTTAAATGGTGTGATTTGTTGTTTATATTTCTGCATATACTTTGTTATCATACATACAAGCAACCAATTTTAATATTAATTTTTAATCTGTACTTTACTATATTTTTTACTTGTTCATATAGCTTTTTACTTGTCTATATATTATCATGTCATCTGCAAATAGTGAGATTTCCATTTCTTCCTGTCCAATTTAGATATATTTTATATATTTTGTGTATAATATAATATAAATATATTGTATATATTTACACTGGCCAGAACATCTAGTACCACATTAATTAGGAACCATGAGAATGGATATCCTTGCCTTGTTTCCTGAAATATAGTTTTTATCAAGAAATGAAGAAAAGTGGTGAATTAGAAAAGATTAGTGGGTAAGATTTGAATATTTCAGATCACTTCAATCATTAATAAATTTAGCTATACTATTACTTCATTACCATGTAAATAAGAATTTATATATGCTTATATTTTTATAACAAATTACATTTAAAATTTTACTTTTAATATTCACAGCATAATCTGTAACTTTCTGAATGCCAAAATTTATACTTATTCTTTAATTATTTCTAAAACAATTGTGATAATGCTGTTTTTGAATATAATGTCGAATGTACTTTTCATCATCTACCGTGAATTTTAATTCTGCAAGGTAGGTTTGCTCCTTCTGGTAGTATTTCCATGTGTTAGCAATGTTATTCAACATTCAAATTTTTTCCATACAAAAAATCTACCTTTCATTGTTTAACATCAAAATTATCTTAATTTGACTTGTATTTTTTGCTTCTCTTTTAGCTATAATATATACACACAAAATCATTTAATGACTTAAAGGAATAAAGTGAGTATCTATGCTTTTATGACACTTAAGAGAATGGTCTATTTTCCAATATCTGTGAAGTCACAACAGGGCTTTATGACTTATCTTTACTGATTGCCTAAGTTTGTTGTTTAATTATCTTTCATTGTTTTTCACTCCTTTTATTTTGTTAAGCTTGTGCAAGCAGAGCTTTGCAGATATCTTCTTAAAACAGTCATGATGACCTATTATACATTTTTCTTTCTTCAAAAGTTCAGCCTCTTTCCTTTTCTCCTAAACTCAGATTTCAAATATTTCCCCCTTTCTATATTGATTGATCACTTTGATCTTTTTCAAGTGTGTACTTCTTTAAAAGAATTTATTTAGAAGAAGGATGCAGGCAGGATTGAAAATAAGTACACAGACAAGAGACAGGGTGATAGAGGAAAAAGCCTGAAATCATCCATTTAGTTGTTCATGTGGGCTGTTCATCCCACCTATGGCTATGAACACAGGTCTTTGATTTAATATGAACTATGCCAGAAGCCACAGAATTAATCACTGAGCCACCAGAGTGCTACAGTGTGTATCTAATGTATTTTTGAAATATATGATCTGCAGGATGTAATACTGGAATGTATTTCTTATCTTTTCAAAATATGAATGTGTAAACATGCATTTCTAATTCATTCTGGCTACTGAAATCTGGGATGTTGCTAATTTTTAATAATAGGTTAATGTTTTATGTGGATATAATAGAAGTAGAACTTTATATTGTTATAATATTGACTTTAACTACCATAAATGTCACAAAATTTTTCTTCATATTGTTTACCTAAGACTAATTTAGATGACTTCAGAAAGTATAATTTCAAACAATTATAGGTGGAAAGAAATTACAGAGATGATAATTTATGGGTTTTTTAATTTTCTGTGAAAGAGATACCTGCATGAGTAAATATTAAACATTTACTCTTTACAAACTTTACTTACACATTTTGTATTTTCCTACAGATTGAAGAAACTCTTTAAAATGATAGAGAGGAAGTCAACTGACTATGCTAGTGGAAAATTTGGATTCCTAAGATTTTTTAAAATAATTACATTGAAATTGATATTTGAATTAAATGTTAAACATATTTTTTATTATTTTGAGACACACTCAAATAATTTAATTTTAGAAACTATTTGTATCTCCGTAATTTGAACAGTTAAATTCAGATTTTTTTATGTTTATTAGAGAATATGGAGGAGAAAGAAAGCAAAAGCAGGAGATAGTCTCCTGAGCATAAAGGAATGCCAGATTTTTTCACTGGTCTTACAGACTTGATGCAAAACATGTGATATTTCTATATATTTTCTTTAGAAAAGTATGCACTGTTAACTTTCTTAGGACTTAAACCCTGGCTGATGTAAAATGAATCAGCACACCACTACCCACCCGAGAGCACTAGTACCAAAATAATTTTTCTGGTCATAGCTCTCATGAGATGAATAAATATACCATGACATTAACTCATTTAAAACTGAATAATACTTTGACTTTTATTATAGTCAGAGAGTTATACATTCAGCTCACAATCAATGTTATGACATTTTGATCACCTATTAAGAATATATAAAGAATTTGTATATGAATTTGAATATGAAGAATTTGTATTTTTTCAGTCTAAGAAGATATGATAAAAGTTCTTTACATTTTCTTGACTTTCCTCCTGAATATTAACATCTTAGCAAATGATCAATATGATGAATTAAAACCATGAATTTGTAAATAATTGAGGCAAAAGAGATATGAATAGTTACTGTTCGCCATCATGTTATTTAAAATTAAAGTGATCATGTAAGTTATCTTGCATGAAGAAGTCTTTGACAAAAATAGAATCTGTTATTTGTTGATCAGTTCTTTCAACTTTCCTACCCTCTTTAGAGACTGAGGTCAATATTTGTGTATAACTGCTATATTTCCAGTATGTCTTCACCTTACTCTAAGGTTTGAATGCAATACAAATAGAAATAACGTTTAGCAGATAATATTAACTGTGATTTATTTCCATAAAGTGTCTTAATATCTTATTTCAATTACTTTTTATGTGTTAAAGTCTGCTAACTTCTTGTATAAGAGTAACAACTGAGACAGTAAGAACCTACACTGCACTCCAGATTGAATGAACTATAAATAAAGTTAAATTCACCTTTACACACACACACTCTCTGTCTCTCATTTCTCAGAGTCTGAAAACATGTGGCCCAAACCAATGCAGATATACAGAAAATTTTCTTAATGGCAGTGATCTTAAAGAACTGTCAAAATGTCAATGTGATTCACAGCTTTAACCATGTGAATATAATTTTTTTTGCCAAATGTAGTAAAATGAGGACATTGTGAACTGTGTTCACTTATCCACAATGAATACTTTCATTCCAGGTGAAAAACAAAATATCAGAGAGGCAATTGTGTGCCTTAAAGTCTTCTTCAAATGAATCACTTTGGATAATTAAATATATTTAATGTAAATAATTCTTTACTATTTTCCAGGTCCTCTGCCTCTGAAAGCTCATGCACGCTAGGAAAATATGTATTCTACCTTTATTTGTTATAAATTTCATCCATTACAATAAAACTTTCTAAAACGTCCTTGTGTCTTTATTGTTATCTCTGTGGAAAGACATCCTCTTAATGTGTTTTCCTCTTAACTATTGTCTTCTTCATTTCCACATATTTTTTGTCTACAGAAAGTAGTTACGTTTTGTGGTTATGTTATATAAATAAAATTTACTGTATACTTTAGAAAATCTCAAAACAATTTATCCATCAACCTGTGACAGTTTCCCTTCTCTTTCAATTATATGGAAATACCATTTGTCCCGATCTCTATAAGTTTGCCTGTTTGGACATTTCATACCAACAGAGTCATACAATTTGTGGTCCTTTCTAAGGGCTTATTTTACCAAGCACAATGCTTTCAAGGTATATCTATTTTGCATCATGTAACTCCTGTCTTCGTATTGCTCTATAATCCATTGCATAGACACTCCAGATTTCCTTTATCTATTTAACAGTTACTGGACCTTTGACTTTTCCCTACTTTTCAAAGATTGGTAATAATTTTGCTATGAATATACATTACAGGTTTCTGTGTGAATGTGTAATTTCATAGCTCTAATATATATATTTAAAAATGGAATTTTTAGATCATATACTATCTCTTAAGTTTAGCCTTTTAAGGAACCGCTAGATTGTTTTCCATAGTGCCTGTACCATTTTACATTTTTAATCAGCAGTGTATAAGCATTCCAATTCCTCCATATCTTGTAACACTTGTCATTATATGTATTTTATGATAATTAGCCTAGTGGATGTGAGGAGGCTTCTATTGAACTTTTTGATTTGAATTTTCTGCTGACTAATGATATACAACATCTTTTCATGTGCTTATTATCAATTATGCATCTTCTTTAGAGCTCTATCTCTTAACTTATTGACACATTTTAATTAGGTTGAATCGTAAGAATTATTTACATATAACATATATATATATACATAAATTGCTTATCCAATATAGCATTTCAAATGTTTTATCCCTTTAAATAGCTCACCTTTTAATTTTTTCTGTGTCATATATGGAAAATAATAGCCAACTGTAGCCATAAAGATCTAAACCTATGTTTGCTTTTAAGACTTCTAAGAAATATCACTTGGAACACCAATACATGGACTTACAATATGGACTGAGATTCACAATATTGTGGCTGGACTCCAATGCTGAGCTTCCTTAGAGAGAGAGTGAAATCGAAGTGCTTTCACAATTTCTGACCTAGCTTTAGAAAATTCTGAGGACTTCTGTCATATTCTAGTCAGAGGAGACCAGTTAATAAGCCCAGCACATAATTAAAGGGCAGGCATTTCATTTAGGAAGTTTCAGTTAATTATTAGAAATGATTATGAATCACCACATTCACTCACTTTACCTTACCAAATAATAATTATAACTATTAGTAATATTCCCAATTCAGTATAATTAAAATTCTTGAAAATATTTTGTTGCTGCTTAGTGTGTTTCCTTATTTAGTGGACAGTAAGAAAATGTAGTTACAGGAAAGGCTTATGGAATTATAAAGCATTTAAAATACTAATTATAGGCTAATTTTCAGTCTTATTTGGGAGGCATTTATTTACTGAGGCCTAATTAACTCTGCTATCCCTAAAACACCTTTTGAAATGATGTGGAGTTAAGATGGAGGGAAGAGGTAAGAAACTTCATACTAAGATGTGACAATCATTTTGTGGAGGAAAGATATGAAACTATCATTGCAAAGTAAGAGTATAATGTCAATTACAAATATTGTGTTGAAAAGAAAATGACAGGAAAGCCGATATTTTGTGACTCCTGGTGATTTTGACTATGTCCCTTATTTTCTGAGTCATGAATATGTTCACATTTTAAACTCTTCAGTATAGATTACATTTTTACAACTGAATTTTTTTCATTTTGATACTTATTGAATCAATTTATTTCCTTCATTACTCCAATTACTCTTTTCTTCATACAGATTGATAATCTGATAGCAAAACTGGAAGTTGTATCTTCAGATTTTCAGATCTGAATGCAAACAGTCATGTTCAACAGGAGTTCTCATCTCTGAAAGCAAGGCAAAAGAAATGGGCAAAGCTATAGAAGAATAAAGTTTGGAACAAGCAGAGCGATAGATCTCAAAAGCTTTATAGAAATAAATATGGTTGAACATAGGCGAATAGAACAATATAAACAAGAAATTGAAGAAAGAGCAAGACAGAATATAGTAGAAAAGTTCAAAGGAGTCAATATACTTTGCAAGTTAATTGATGTGCAATGTATTTTAATTCATTTCATGGATAATTGTATACACACTGTATGTGTTTATGCTACTTCCTTTATATTAATTTGTTTTATAAATTTCCAAACAAAGGTTACATTTTGGTTCTCCCTTTAAATATTTGTTTCTATTATTATCACTAAAGTGAATTTAGTACAATCTTCTCCAAAGAATAGTTTCATTTAAAAGATAAATGTGTCTCATAACATTAAGAAAAGAAAAACTGTGATTTTAGTATTGTACCATCTTATTCTTAATATATTGATCAATTTAAGAATATTTAATTTTATTATATTTGAATTATTGAGTTACATAGATACTAACATAATGGTGACTGATTTATTTATGCATTTATTATTTATTTTTATTTTCTATAATTTATAGGAAAATTGAAAGAAGTACTGAAGGTTAGTAGGCAGGCAGGAAAAGAATGTAAGAATTAGTCTTTTTATTTGTTTTATTTAGTTATTTATCATTATTGCTCTCCCTGTCCCCAATGTGAACCTGGGAACTTGGAATGTATGCAAAGTTCACCAACATGGCTTTTATGTCAACATGATTTTTGTAACTCAATGTAATTCAGCTGGCATTCATGATGACCATTTTAAACTAATATCTTTTTCAGAATTTAAATTGCTCTATGAATCATTGACTGAAACATAAAATAATCATATACACTATAAATTATTTAAGTAAAATTATCTTATAGTTTAATCCTTTAACTTTGCATTATAACCAAGCATCATGTCAAGAATACATATACCAAATAACAGAACAACAATGCTTCAATAAGAAGTTAAGTTGAACTCCAAATTAAAGCTTGAAATCTGAATACTCCAAAAATGAAAGTTTCTCAAGGAAGTTCTAAAACAAAATTAGAAAAATATAAGCAATAATAAATAGAAGAATTATAAGATAGAGCATCAATGATAAGTAAACAAATCAAAGCATAGGATTATAGAAAATTATTTTGATTATTCATTTGCTTCTAAAGGAGTATCCAGATTCTAAAGGATCTAAAGGAGGATCCAGATTCATGCAATTTGTAGATAGTGAATGTAATTAGGAAATACACTTTTGCAAAGTGATGTTATTAAATAAACCTGCCTTATAATGCCAATACAATGGCAGTTTATCTCTCCCACTTTAGGTTTACAGGACTCAACTTTTTCTCCCCCTTATTTTTTCTGTTAACCTGATCCCATTCTCCTTTAAGTATTTTGAAGTTTTTTAAATTTGAACTGTGATATTAATATAAAATTGCTTTTCAGAATCACAATAAATAGTAATACTAACGTGTTTTACTGTTTTTGGTAGATTGCAACTTAAGTCCAAAGGGTCAAGTACTATTACTTTGGCTCCTTTGGCAATTGGTAGATTCTTTTTAGGTTGTGAAATTTGGTATTGTCTCTGTAGAATGACTTGAGACAAACTTTATAGTTTTCTGCTCTATATAATAGCACTTGTATGAAATAGGGAACTATCTTATGGGCAAAAAGCTATATAATTTATAAAGTGGCTAAAAATAATGGTGTTGTCTACCTGAGGGTGTGAGTGAAAAAAGTGCAATCCCAAACTCTTGTGACTCCCATTGCTGAGATGCTCTTTCTAGCAGTAAACTGCTTGGCTAAAATGCTTTTGTACGTGATTTTGAACCTGTCCCCACTTTTTAGTCCAAGCATAGTGTTCTTTCAGAAACTCTATGTAGATTTTCCTTTGTGCACCTGTTGTCATATTAAGGCCATGGAGGTTATACATGACCATTGTTGCCAAGAAATGCATCTATTTCTGTACATCTGTAATAATTTGCACCATAGTTTGCAGGCTATAAGAAAATTCATGAGAGTTTATGATATATTAGAAAGGAGACTTTATTCCCATTATCCCTATGGGGACCACGACTGTTATTCTGAGCCCAATAAGGAGAAGTCTGGGTTAGATTATCTTTTTTTTAATTTTGTGAAAGGAGGACATATTCAGGGCCATGTTTTAAAAGAGTCATAAAATTCAATCCGGTTGGAAGTACATAATGATCTGTGAATTCCCAGAATGCTGTTGTATAATTAATTAATTAAAAATAATTAAAAGGTTTATGTGCAATAACTTATCTTTTGCTTTCTTGAGGAGGTGCTTTAGATCTTCACTGTTTCACATGCACACTTATTTGTATCAGTGTTGCCCTGTGGAGATAACTTTGGGACAAGTTTACTCCTTAAGAAATGGGTCCTACTATTTTGGCCTGATAATTTTACTGCAGAGGGTGCACTCAGAATTACTTGAAAAGGCTCTGTCCACTTTGGATCTAGTTGCTCTATATTGCCTATTCTCCTGGAGTAATTGTTAGCATGTCTTGAGGAGCATATGGATAAGGTTTTGGGAGAAACATTTTTTTCATGTGGAAGTTTGTGTTTTACTCACATAAATATCATATTTTAAAGGGACATTATATTGTGATTCACAAGCCAGTTCTGTTTTAAGAAAAGGTCTTTCATAATCCTTTTTAAAAGGCTTAAGTGTAGTATTCCCTTTGAAGTTATGCAAGTTCTGTGTGGGCCTATCAGGAATAAAGTTGCCCAGTCTCTGTGGATCTATTGACATAGTCTTGTGAAGTATCTTTTGATTGTGTCATTTTCCTTATCACGTTCTCTGATGATTGTATATGCCAAGGTGAATTCAAATGGTAGTTGTTGAGCTTCTTAGCCACTCATTGAAATATTAGAGCCATGAAGTATGCCCGATTTTCACTTTGGGTGTAAAGGGTAATCCAAGTTTTGGAATAATTTCCTTTAATAGAGCTTAATACTTTTGAGGCCTTTTGTGTGTTAGTTGGACACCCCTCGGTTGATACATCCTATGAAAGTATCTGTAAGTAAAAGGATATCTTTATATTCCTCACAATGGGGCATTTGAGTGGTCTAGTTGCCAGTCATCTCCTGTTTATATTCCTCTATGCTAGACTTGTTTTAGTAGGTGAGGTGGTCTGGATTCACTTGAGCACAGACTTTTGTGACCATGTGAACTATATTTTTAAATCCTGGTCATTCAAAGTTAGGCCTAATAAGAGTTAGAAAACATTTTCTCGTTGCCTGGAGCAAACCTTGGACTCATTTCCACTGTAGGTTTTGTGGCACTGTTTTCTCTCAAAGTTCTGATACCAACCTCCCCATGTTAAGTTAAAACCTTCATTCATTATTTTACTCTTTTCTTTTGCTAAATAAGAGATGGTTCAGTTAGGGGTGGTTATTTGGTTAGGGACTGGCACTATTTGAAACTGTTGGCATGCTGCAGACTTGGAAGCTTTATCTGCAAAAGTATTACCCTAGGCTTCAATAGTTATGTTTCTCTGACGGCCTCTACAATACAGTGCATTTTCTTTGCCATGAACACAGCTTTAATAACTGGAATCTCTCAGATGAGTATTTAATTGGTGAGTTACAATAGATTGATAATCTTTCTTTCTGAATAGCAGCATAATTTGATGTTCTTGTGGCAACCCTGAAAGAACTGAACTGTTACTGGGTTTGAAGCAGGAACTTAAGTATAGATGTTTCAGACTCCCAACTTCCCCTCTGCCTTCCAGTGTGCTTAGGATGTCTGCCAGTGCATTTAATGAGGTCTATGGCTACAAGATCCTTGCAGCATCGTGCAGGACCAAGACTTTCCTCAGTTGGGCATTCCCAAGCAAAAGAGCCTTTCCATGGGCTTTGAGGTCAAATCCAAGAGGATTCAGAAACTTGTCTCCCCTCTTCCCCTCTGTATGTACAGAAGGTGACTTCCAATAGGACAGAGTGAGCTACTACAGAAGAGATGCTATGGTATAGAAATTGTCCCCTTATATGAAATAGGTTGTACTCGGTTTTCAATATATGAGTCTGCTTTTTTTCCTTTAGATTTCTGTAGGGGGAATGAGATCAAGGAGTTTCAATATGGTAAAAATGTTTACCAAATTATTTTGCTGGCATTATTATATGTCCCAGACCTCAGATTTCTGCAGTCATATGGGAACAAGCAATTCCTAAAATGCTTGCCATAAATTTTCCTATAAAGGGAGGCCTTAGGAATATGTAGTCCCTCAACAAGTACAATTTGGATTAGATTTTTGTATGCCAATTCCTTCTTGAAGTATCTTATATAAAGACATTTTCCTTCTAAACCCCATGACAAAGAAGTCCCTTCTAGCATCTTATAAAGCAAACAGTGGCTATTTAACTTATTTTCCAGATAGAACACTAGCTTACATATCTGCAGAGAATAATACATGAGCATAGCACAGCTTTATATTATTACCCAGTTTATCCCTGAAAGTGCAGCTACCATCTAGCTACATTTTGGGTAAGCTTCGTGTACCATTCTCCATTCCATAGGCTACAAAATACTTCAGCGTGGGAGGGTTGCTGTGGAAGCATAGAAAGCCACCCTCAAAAGGAAAGGGTCTGAGAGAAAAATACAACAAACAATGGGAAGGTGTGTCACTAAATTTGTAGCCAAATTTTTCTCTTTCTTGCTAGCCTGAGAATGCAATTAGTTCAATGGGAATTCCCCAAAATAGAGAAGAGATTTAAATAATAGTGACAATGATTTTCAACAAACTTGGTTTAGAAGAAATAAAAATAATTTTGTGGCTATACAAAACAAGTTGGATCAATATTGTTTCTAAACAGAAAGCATTGGGGAAGTGAACAATTAACAAGGGTGTCTGTTGAATGAGCCTTGTTTTTAGATTGGCAGGGAAAATATAACCCTGCTCATGTACCATCTTATCCTCTCCTGAGACATTTTTATAATGTGACTGCCACCCATTCAGGTTTTAAGATGTTTACATGGTCCCATATAGTTTGGTGATTTTTCCCTTGGAGAAAAGACAGAGAAAGGAGAATCCCGAGATAACACAGACTTGAAATGATTAAAGTTGAGATGAGGGCAGAAAGAAAAGAAAGAGTAGGAGTCAAGCTCTCTCCACTTAACATGGTGCATGGTGGTTTGACCTTGTAGTGAGAAAAGGGAAAGCAAGAATGAAAGATTGACTGAAGATATTTGGGGAAACCTAATTCTCTTTCCAGTTTTACTTAGTGCCAATACTGTCAAAGGTTTAAATGGAAAGAGAGAAAGATAAAAGATAACATACCAATGTTGTGGATTAGCATCTTTACCCTGTATGGGCACACAAAAGATTCAGGTGCCTGACACCAAATGAGTACAGAATTCAGTCAAAAAAGAATTCAATGATAGATACCTCTTTCCAAAACCACATGGCAAGTTTATTGGTAAGCAGCTAAAGTAAAATGATGCTTACCATTTGGTGATATTACAAAATATGAGAGCTCACTGTTAAAATAGTGTCTCATATACCTGGGGGAAATACCTCCCTTTGGTTCTACCCAGGAGCTGCAGCTCTCATGGAGTTGAGTGAGCTGGTAAGGTTGCCTAAAGTTCTCAGAAGAGCTGAAGATCTCATAAGAGTTCCATGGAGTTCAAAGGATGGAGTTACTAGGGTGTGTCACTAGACACAGGTTGCTTGTTATCTTGACCTGTTATTACTTATTTTAGCAGTCCTAAGTTTTGCCAGTCAGTTATTTTACGGTATCCTCTCTCCTATCCCACATCAAAACCTTGTGCTGAAAATAGTAATACTTCAGTTCTCAATAGTAATCTTACTCCAAGAAAAAATTTAGTTATTCCTGCCTGAAGTTGAAGATCTTCCAACAGCAGAATGGAGACTTACTTAACCATGGATATATTATATTTTATTTTGTGCTTCACATTTCTGATGTAATCTCATATTATTCACTTGGTGAATTTCTGAAGTTTTTGACTTCTAAATCACATGGAAACAGCATAGATTAAATTCTATTCAGCATATATGGAAATGCATGTATGAGCAGAAAGTTTTTAACTAGCAAAACCTGAGATTTCTAAGAGAAGGAACCCACCTTAGTAACACGATCAGGGCATACCCCTCATTTCTGATGTCATTTACTCTAGTTAAACTTAACAGCTAAGGAGAGCTCCAGTCCCCTGAATACATGCATGAAGTGAGGAGATCCCACCTCTCAGATACATACAAGAATCAGTTTTAATCTGTGAAAGATGCAGGTAGCACATGTGGCAGTAAAAATACATGTGTAAATTCCCTTAATGTAACTTCCTCAATCTGTAAGGAGCTTAAACTCCCTGTTAATGCTTTTAATTAACTTTCTCTGTGAGCCTGGTGAAATGATCCTCTTCACAAATACTTTCTGAATAAACCAGTGTCTCATGGTGTATCTCAGATTACCATCACCCATATCATATTTGGCTCCTCCTAAATGCCTGGTGATGATGCCTGCAGCCACCACCACCAGTAATTTTACTCTTACTTCCTTTTTCTGCTTTCCCTCTATGGACACCAGTCACTATTTGCTAGCTCTAGCAAATAAGACCTGTCTATGGCAACCTCAGACTTTCCTCCTCTCCCCAGAGGCTGGACTGGGAAAGTACACTTTTTCAGAGAGATCTCTGACACTCATTTGAGAACTGAGATGCAGAAAAGTCTTATAACCAGAATGACATCAGGCAAAATCTGGGATAAAAGAGTCTGCCTTCTCAAAGTTTCTCCTCACTCTTGTTTGCTCCCTTCCTCTGATTTTTGGTGTTTTTATTTTGCTTTTCTCTCATTTGGAGCACAATTTTTCTACTAATATTCAGTTTCCTTACATGAAAACCTTGTCTTTTCCTGATTTGACCATACTTACCAGTAAAAATGTACCCCAACCATTTTAGGAACTGCTTATTTCCATGATAACTGCAGACATTTGATAACTTGGGCTCCTAATAAGGCTGGCAAAATAAATAGGTAAACATTTTACCACATTAGAACTCCTTATTCCCATTCTCCCTGCAAATGTCTAAAGGCAAAAGTATTAAAAACTTTGTTAACTGTTGCACTACAGAGGCCAAAATTGAGATTCTAAAAAATAGGGAAAAATCAAAATCATGCCAACCTATCAATTTAAGTCTGTCATTTAGAATGTGGACACAGATATCAAAAAATGAGGTACAGCATACTCAAAGTTAAAGGCATAGATCTACACTCAGGCATCCCTACTGTGGTAGTAGGTAACTAGGTTCTGTCAGTCAGCACCTGCACAGGCAGAGACAAAGTGGGAAACAATTATCTAATTTTTCTTGGTCCTGAGCACATAGACTCAGGGAAAGTCTTTTCAGACAGAGTAGTCTAAGTAGGAGATGGTTTGCTCCTACAGGACACTGCATGCATCTTGTGGCCATGGACCTCAATAAATCTCATCAGTGGCCACCCACTACACCAGGAGAGGCAGATGAAAATGTGGAATCTGACATGACAACTCTCTTGTTAATGGGCTTAAGGCCTAGAACAGTACTTGGTTCTTGAAGGGATACAACAAGAATACCAAATTATGCCACAGAACTAGTAGTAGCCCACAGTCACTTTTCATTACAGGTTGGTGCCATAGGAAACACCCAATCTGTTCTTAAGGAGTCTTAAAAATAACATCTTACTGGTTTTTAATGTTGATTTTTCACTCAGCCAGTCTGTGAAGAACATGAAAATATGAAAAACTAGTTTCCTAAATGTCTATTATTCATTCTGTTTTTACAACATATTTTTAAATAAAAAGTGGAATGTCTTTGACAAATGCATATTTTTCCTCTATGTTCTAAAGTTTATAAAAGACTTTTATCTTAAAATATTTTCGTCATGAATTTCTTTCTTGGGACTTGCTCTTTACCCTTATAAAGTTATCCATTTATCATTTAATCATCAAAGACTTTTATGTGTTAATAAATTCAGGGTATAATAGATTCATGTGAATCTTTCATTGGGGTCAGAAAGTAAGAGATATATATCTGCACGTAAAGAAACTAAAATGTATGCAAGAAAATACATTTGAAGTGAAATAGTTTATTCTAAAATGTGGTAAGATTAAACAGAGTCTGATACATTTTAAACAAAATCATATATGTAAAAAGAAAAACGAGTTCATCTACAAAATGGACAAAATGTATTCTTAAACTCTGGCCAATTTTACAAGCAAATTATTGATTGTCTAGAAAGTCTATCTATAAAAAGATTGTATCTCAAAACAAATTATCCCTATTATGTCTCTACTAAAGGTAAAAATAAATACAGTTCTATCAAATGTATATGTCTTCACAAAATTATATGTTCTTTACTGTTTTAAGCCACAACTTCTCAAATATATCTAAAAGCAAATTCTGAATAGAAAGGTGATTTTTCTTATTTTTTTAAAGAAAATATGGAAAATCTTAAAGATAACCTAGGATGTAGTATATAATGAAATTATTTTCTCTTTTAGAAATCTGTCTTATACAGATTATGCTCATTTGGTATGTTGAATATTTTGGTAAGTGTTGTCCAAATAAAAAGTAATGTCTACCCATTTAGTATGTTTACATGAAAGTCTGACAACTGATGTGTGTGGTGTGTTATATAAAATTCCTAAAAGGTCTAATTTGTTGCTTACTATTCTGTTCACTATATTAAAACATTATAAAACATTATATACCACAAAATCAAGCAAACATCTTCAATTGTGTTATAACCAAATCTTTATCTATGGTCATTTTGAGAGTTATAAGATTCATAGAAAGTATTGTTTGATGATGTTTTCATGTATAAACATTTAAAAAATAATGTTTAAATATGTTTCCATGCTTTAACACTGAGAAAGATATTTTTCATCCTTTAAACTATAGCTTTTCTATAAGACATACCAGCTGGCATGTGAAGCCATGACCCAACTTCAAAATTATTGCTCTCTGCCATCTACTGTTCTGTCCTAGCTGCCCTCTATACTCTTGGTAGCTGCACTCTCTCTTCCTGTTAAATCTAAGGATTAATATTAACCTGTGTTTTTCTTTTATAGATTTTCTTAATATGAATGCATTTGCCTTTCTTAGTAAATTTTATTCCTTAATGCCATTAAAAGTCCTTAATTTCTAAAATGTAGAGGAAGTTATGAGTGGACTAGAGGGCTGTAGGGTCAGGAACAAACACATCCAAAATTTTAGTTGGCGGCCTTTGTCAGTAACTCCAGCCAGCTTACCAAAGTATCAACTAAGAAGACTATGATGACAACAAATGTACCTGAATGAACAATTATCATCTCTGCTATCATCATGGCAAAACTATTCACTTGAGCAAAATGGTGCTCTCAAACTGGGAACCCAAGTGGGCCATATCTAGTTCAAAAAAGGATACGAAAAGTGTTCTTGTCTTCAGAACAAGAGGAGTCTATCTGTTTATAACCCATCCCATATGCCAACTAACAAAGCTCAAATGATGGGGCCAAATAAGCAACCCGAATTGCAAATATTATTCCCAATGGTTGAGCTTTATTAAATCTTAAATGTTGGAGGTAAGTAAATTAATTTTTTATTAATGGAAGTGCCACTTTTTCCTCACTCAGCACTCTAAAACTCAACTTATCCTTATCCAATCAGGTTATGAACATTAATGTAAATTACCATGCCTAGTTTACTCTGCTTACTTGTTTATTATTCTATGCTCTGTAATTTTATTAATGTAAGAAATACCTAAATTACCAAAATTATTTAATCTATGTTTTAAGTATTTAGACAAAAAGATGTATGTCCATTCGATTACGTCACATAACCCATGTATGTGTAAAATTCAGGTAATAAGAGGTCCTCTGCCTATAATAAACCATTCTCCTGGCCGAGTCACTACACAATTTAATCTCAGTGGCAGCCTAAATATTACAACAAAGACTCAAACTGACAACATAATCCTTATATAGTCTTATCTTTGCAAATAAAAATTACTCTGAAAGATATAACTTGCTTTTTGAATAAACTTAAGTATAAGCAGTAATCTTACAATGTCTTTAATTCGTCCTTTGAACTCTACTACTTCAAAGAGAAAGTAAATGAAATTGATTTCTTCCACAGCCCTCTTTCACCAAGTAATAATTTCTGCTCATTCATTGCCTTATCTAAAAGGGTTTCAGTGTCAAATAGGTATTATTATTGCAGTGAAGTGTTGTACATTGCTCTGTATTCTATAAGCATACTTAAGTATATTTCATGTAAATTCATAGCTGAGGACAGCCTCTTTGGTGATCAGTTCTTATAACTTTCCTACCCTAGTTAGAGACTAAAAAGCCAAACTTCGTTAGTATATAACTGCTGTTTTTCCAGTATGTCTTCAACTTACTCTTAACTAAGGTTTGAATGCAATACAAATAGAAACATGATTTAAGAGATACATTATTAACTGTGACATTTCTTTAAAGTATTTTATCTTATTTCAAATTCCTCTATGTAGTGAAGGTTGTTAACTTCTTGTATATGAGTAACAACTGAGACAGAAAGAGCCTACATTGCACCCCAGGTTGAATGAACTATAAATAAAGTTAAACTCACCTTTATACACTCTCCCTCTCTCTCTCATTTCTCAAGGTGTAAAAACATGTGACCCAAACCAATACAGATGAACAGGAAAAATTCTTAATGGCAGTGGTCTTAAAGAACCGCCACAGTGTCAATGTGATACACAACTTTAATCATTTGAATATAAAATTTTTGCCAAATATAGTAAAATGAGGACATTATGAACTGTGTTAACTTATCCACAATGAAGCCTTATATTCCAGGTGAAAAACAAAATAGCCAAGAAGCAATTGTAGCCCTTCAAGACTGCTTCAAAGGAATCACTCTGGATAATTAAGTATATGTAATGTAAATAATTCTTTATTATTTTCCAGATCCTCTACCTCTGAAAGCTCATACACAATAGGAAAATATGTATTCTCCCTTTGTTTGGTATAAGTTTTATCCATTACAATAAAACTTTCTAAAGTTTCCTTGTATCTTTATTGTTATCTCTATGGAAAGACATATTCTTAATGTGTTTTCATCTTATCTTAACTATTTTCTTCTTCCTTAAGGGTTACATATGCTATAAAGGTATCAACTTAGTCTTTCAAACTTTTAAAGCTAAACTTGCAACCATAAAAATTCTAACCATTTATACCTTGGGAAAAATTTTATAATTTTCTCTGAAAGTTAGGCAATGCCCTTGGGGTTCCCACCAGATCTTTCATTGATAACCCCTTTTAGGAACCCTCCTCCTCATATTTCAACTGTGTTAACTAATCTGATAATAAAATTTGTTTCTTCTCATTAGAGTCTGTTCAAATGTAAATACTTCAGCAAATATACATATGTTGTCTGTCTGTCTGTCTGTCTGTAGGCTCCTGTAGCCCCCTCTCAGGGATCCTGCTGATGTGCAGGCCCCGGTAAGTTACAGAATCTGACCTTCATCCTTCATCACCAAATAGATTTCGACCCTATTCTGTCAGAGGGAGTGATGTGGGAAGAGCATAGCTTAAAATCTATTCAGAAAGTAAGTATAAAGATGTACAAACAGAAAAAATAGCTACTTGACAAAACCTGAGACTTCTAAGAGTGAGGATCCCAATGAGCAAGGACCCCAATTTAGCAACCTGGGTTTGGGCTGCACGCATAGCTTCTCACACAATTTGCTCTAAGTACCCTTACCAGGTCTCAGAAGAGCTCCAGTGCTGTACGTACACCAAGGAAGGGAGGAGCCAGTGTGTGTGTGTGTGTGTGTGTGTGTGTGTGTGTGTGTGTGTGTGTGTATACACACAAGAATCCATTTTTCCTCTGCATGAGATGCAGATAGCTCATATGGCAGCACACACATGAGTGCATTCCTTTCTGAATGAAAGTCCCCTAACCCACAGGAAAATGAAACTTATTAACTAATGAACTTGCTGTGTTATTCTAGTCAAGCATCCCTCTCCGTGAATTATTTCTGGATAGACCCAGCATATTGTGAGGTGTCTCATACCACACTCACCCTCACTACTAAACACTAATTCAATCAGTGTGTACTATCATATTTTTGCTGGTATTTTTATGGTCTTAATGCAGATAAATATGTAGGTTTGTCTTAAATGAGGACTCAACTTTATTTTTTTCATTTGGCTTCATGTTATAGTCAAAGAACAAAGATAAGTTTCTTAGGTGACATTGGTAGACCAGCAGGGTCTAAATATGTCATAGCTGTGAAGTTGAACTGCTAGGTGCAGACATAAACCGTTACTTCCACAAATCATCAGGAATGATGGAAACTTAAACTTATCCTCACAAAAATTAGACAGCATTTAATTTTATAAGGTGGTGCATGTAAGTGCAGAAGTAATGCAAGAGAAAATTCGAGATTTTCCTGTAATTTTTTTCATAAAGAGTTTAATTTTAAGTATTTTTAGATAAGTTGAGATATAATTTTTAAGCCTAAATTCCCAATGTATACATAATCCCCTTGTAGAATTTACCACGATTCTGAATAACAGGGTACTCTCATTAAGGTACTAAAATATGTCTCTGTAGAATGGCAGAATATGCCTCCTAAGAGTTACCATAAGAGTTTTTCCTGATAGAATTAGACTACAGAAAGATGTTGCCTTCTAGAGCTATCAGAATTTATTTCTAGGAACACAGAATATCATACTGAGGTGAAAATGTCTAAATGATATGAAGGGGTAGAGTTTTAAATGTGGCATTATAAAACAACAGTTTTGAATAATACGTTTTTAAGGAAAAGTGAAAGTAGGAATTAAAGCAGGTAGGCAAGCAGACAGACACGAAGAGAAAATTAGAAAATACATGTATTTTTTAGTTGTTCATCCTGGTTGTTCCACATGGCTCCAGATTGCGAAGATGGTTCTTTGGATTTCTGTGTACTGCATCAGTGAGAGACTGTGGACTTACCCCTGAAGCCACCAAGGCACACCTTAAAGAATTTTTGTTATGATTTTAGAAAATAATATGCTAATATATTACTAGTGAATTTATCCATTTCTTTGTTTTCAAGATTTTAACATTTTGAGCTTTTTTCATATTGATATTTAATCTTATTCAATATTTTTCCTAACTTGAAGGAAATATGTACAATAAATTAATGCTGTGGTCCATGATTTCAGCTGCACTGGTTACTGAAGCAAGTTTTCTCCACATTGATAGCAGTTAATATATGTTGTCTCCTTCACCAATTAATGGAGTTTAGCCTTGCACTTGACACCACTTAGAAACAGATGACTTGCATGTAAATTTGGATAATTTTTACTTCAATTCCTATATTTAAATTTAACTATGATGTATTTTGTCCTATACATCAGAAGTAATACTACTATATTATTTGAATTGTGTTTTTCAATTCTGGTTTTGCAAAATTCAGAGTTAAAAAAACCTAAACAGATACATCTCTAGTTAAGATACTTGTACATAGAATTTTTTTAAGAACCAAAACTTAAAAAAAATTATTCCAGATAATTTTACATAAAATAAAATTTCTTTTTTTAATTTTGTTGTGTTCAATTTTTGGCACATGTTTCCTTAACACTGTTTAAAACAACAATTACTAAGCAAATGTTCTTGAAATGTTTTATATAAGAAGTCTAATTTTATATTTACTATGATTTTGGTGTATTATCACACTTAATATTTTCTGATGATTTATTTAAATATTTTTTCTATTTCCCAGCTGTTCATTTACTTAGCAATTCTTTTCTAAATGTGGTTATGGAGCGAAGATAAAAAATTAATATTCTTAACACTAACATTTACATAAGAGAGCATCATGTCTAAATAGAATATTGAGTCACATTTATTCCCCAGTAAAATTAATTCTGTTGAAATCACCAAGAGAGTACCAGTGTAATATCAATTTGATTCTAACCAAGTTAGTAATTATGCTGATATCTCATAAAACAAAGATGGAATTTAATAAATATTTTCTTATATCAGACATGTTTCTTATATAATCAATATAATGTTCCTGTCGTAACTTCATTTTGCTCACTTGAGCAAAGTCTAGTAGTCATTTTACCTTTAAAAGATTTAAGGAATCTCTCAACTTCTTTTGTTCTCTCCAATTATTTTGTTCATTGTTTTTCTCAGTAACTAATTAATTTTTACTATACTAATTTTATTATTTTTTATTTACAAAGCCAAACACATTTTAAGATATTGAACTCACTTTTCAGTCTATGTATTACACACTACACTCACCATCAGAGTTACCATTTCCTTTGCCATCACCTAAACTAATTGTTTAGTACTTTCATGAAAGATATGCCCTCAATTCTTTTCTTTGTACCAAACTGCATGTACTTAATACTTAAAAACTGAGAAGTGTAATCTCCTTCATACAGTAATGTTAACAACTGGATAATGAATTCAAGTGTTTTAATGGACAAACATATTACCTTTATTTTTGTCATGTTTATTATAATATTTGAATACCACTTAATATAAGGAGCCTTATCAAATTTTAATTTAAAACTATCAATAGTTACTCAAAATACATTAACTTTGGAAGTTTCTGTGTGTTTGTTGTATATGTGTTTATGTGTGTTTATCAAATTAATACCCCAAAACAGATGCAACATGATTTTCTAGCCTGTATTCTCAAATAGAGTTTAATAATTTTAAATCAATAAATTATTGAATAAACATGTATAGTGTTTGTTGTCCAGTGCCATTGTTATTAACTTTATAATATTTATCTTTCTAAAACTTACATCCTATGTAAAATGGGAGTTGTTATGAAGAAGGTATATTAAAACTATAAAGTCAAGAAATAAAATATATTTGTAAATGTGGCATAGTCATCATTCTTGTTGGAACTATGGCAAGTAGTAGCAAAGGCAACCTACCTTCCCTTTCTGAGTTCAGAACATAGGAGTAATATTATTGGGGGCAGACATGGTCTTTTTAAGAAGAAGTTTGGAAACAGTAATTACAGTCAGTGCTTTCTCCTGATTTCACCTGTTAGGGAGGTCTCCACTGCTCTCATGAAAAAAATGAGTGTAAGTCCTCACATGGAGTCATGAGGTCTGGAGAATGCATGATCTAAAATTATAGGAGAATTAATTTTAAACTGGAATTAAGATTATAATGGAAATTCAACTTATGTCATTTGAATTTACAAAATAATGTTACGAAGTTGGGTAGAAGTATTCTAGTTGATAAAGATAAATATAAATCTGTCTTGTGTTTTAAATTTCCAATTAATAAACCACAATATGGAAAATTAATTGGGTGACTGATTTTGATAACCCAAAGAATTATTTTAAGGAAGAATTTTCTCTTTTCAGCTTGCTTCATTCAAATGAAGATTTTTCTCTTTCATGCTCTGTGTCCTGTGGTTTAAAAATATTCTTTATAAATGGAGTTTTATAAATCCTGCTTTATAAACTGACTACTACTAATAGGAAATTATAATACTCAATTTGATTTTTTTACTTTTGACTTTAAAACTGACAGTTTCTTAGAAAGCTATTATTTCATGTCTCATATTTAAACACTGACATTGAAAAATATGACAAAATCTGCATTCACTTTCTATGACTTATATTTAAGATGTATGTATTTCTAATGTGTCACATACATAACTAATTACAAGGAATATTACATAAAGATTGTCACTCTTCTTTTAGGTGCTGCTGAGTTGGAGTCTGGATCATCAGTACTCATCAAGTATAGACTGATGAGGAAAATCTAACTAATTCTGGTTGCTTAAATAACAAGAATATTTACATATTTTGAAGAAAATTATATGTGAAAGATAAATAGTAGTAATTTATGTACTGGACTGCTTACATAACAATGTAATAGTTTCCAATTTAACACTCTCATTGCACATTAAGAGTAAGGAAATATTTTTGTATCATATATGTAAATTAAAAATACAGTATTTTAAACAGTATATCTTTTCCTCTAATATACCTAAGCATATTTAATGAATGAAAATTAGCACTATGAAATTTTACATACTTACCATGTCCTAGTACCAGCTGTTTAAACAGCACCCAATATAAAAAGTTGTCATTTATACTTTAGAAATGTAAAGTAATAGCTTTTTATGTTTTTAAGTTTTATCACCTAATTATTTGGAAAAGTATCACTTTGACATACTATAAATGACTGGTCAGATATTTTGAATATGTCAAAATTGGTATAGTGCCATAAGAGATTATGTCTTATTTTAAATACCAATTTATATCTTTCCTCATAGAAAAATATGAGAGCTATATTTTTTAGTCTCCTTCAATTCCTCAGACTTTCCTTGACTCCAATCATTTTAAGGCTATATTCCAGTAATGCAGAATGTACCTGATTGCGGATATTCCTTGTGTTTAGTCATAAGAGTCAGTGCCTTTTTACAATACATATATTTTAATTTACTTTTATTGTAGCAATTATTCTACACATTAAAATAATTTCTTATGTATAGGTTCCCCATTTCTTAGATTTCAACAAATCATGCCCTCCACTAAATCACCATGTATTCTTCCCCATTGTCCAATGGGCTTCACCAAAATTTGTCTGCACTTATCCTATTCCCTTTTGGTAGTTTTAGGCTATTGTGGTCAGAGAAGATGGTCAGTATGATTTGTTAAGAGGTATTTTCTGTCCCAACATATTATCTATCCTTGAGAATGTTCCATGAGCACTTTAGAAGAAAGTTAAATCTGTTATCATTGGATGAAGTAATCGGTATGTCTATTAGAACTGTGTTCCAGATAGTCATTTAAAGTGACTATTTTCTGCCTTGTTAATCAGTCTATTGTTGTAAGTAGAGTGTTGAAGCCCCGACGATTATTTATATCTGTTATGTCTCTCTTCACGTCTAATAATACTTGCTTGATATAGTTTGATGCTCCTTCATTTGGTGCATGTGTGTTAATAAGCACTATGTATTCCTTCTGGACTGATACTTCAATCTTCATAAAGTGTCCATCTGTTCTGATGCCTTTTAGATGGAATGTGTTTTATCTGATATGATTGTAACTGTTCCTGCTCTTTTTGTGATTTCCATTCAACTGTAGGCCATTTGACAGTAGTATACCTTCTAGCCATTGACTTAGAGCCTCCATTTGATAGTAGTATACCTTCTAGCCATTGACTTAGAGCCTGTATTTATGTTTTGGAAGAAGGTGGGTTTGCTGAATGCAGTAGAAGTTTGGGTTATGCTCTTTAATCCATTCAGCCACTCTGTGTCATTTGAATGGTGAGTTCAGTCCATTAACATTTAGGATGATTATTGATATATAGCTGTTTAGTGTCATTTTTTAATGTCTTTTGTATGTTGCTTCAGATGATGACTTTGTTCTCTTTCTCTTTTTAGGCCACCCCAGACAAATGTTTTGATTGATTTTGCCTTTTGTTCTTTGCTTTCTCCTTGGAGATGTATTTTGAGGTTAACCTGAAGTTAGCATTCAGGGTTCTATGTTTGCTGCCTAATTTTATTCAAAAGCATGTTAATCTTCCATTTATTCTAATAGCCACCTTTTTTCTCTTCTATTCCTCCCCACTTTTAATATTGTTGTCTTACTCTTTTTCTGTGAGGTTTCTTTATGCTTTATAGAACATCATGTAATTTTTTTGCAAAGCTGGTGTTGTGGTGATGAATTTCTTTAATTTTTCTTTAATTTTTGCTTGTCTGAGAAGGTTTTTATCATTCCTTTAGTTCTGAATGATATTTTTGCCAGATATAGTATCCTAGGTTAAATTCCTTTTCTTTTCAGTCCTTCTATTGAATTATTTAATTCAATTTGTCTCTTACCTATTTGATGTCTTGTTTTAATTCTTCTCTTGTTTCCTGACATTCTCATTTACTGCCTTTACTGATTTCTGGATTCCCATGAATGCATATGTTTATCACTGTTACCCTAAGTTCCTCTTCAGCTAATTTACATACATCTACTGTATTAAGATAGTCCCCTGGGTTTTTTATTGGAGCCATATTTTCGCATATATTTCTCTGTGCCTTTGCTCTACTCAGCATTCTGTTTATATTTCTGAGGGTTTGGTTTCCCTGGTATTGTGTAGGTATGACTTGTCCAGGATTGACAGTTTCATCTCTACACACAAGGTGGCGCTTGTGAGTAATGTTGAGGTTTGGTACTGTATTTCACTGCCTTCTCACTGTAACCCTGGGGTTAAGGTATCTGATGGGCAGACTATCCAGTGGGTGGGATATGTGGTTGGTCGGATATCTGCAGTGTATTCAGTGGGTGGGATATCCACTTGGTGGACCCCAGGCTTTGCTGTGAATGGTTGTGGGAGGGATTCAAGCTTGAAATTTCTTTAGCTAATTTCCAATTATGGTGATGCCCAACACAAATTTGCCATGTGGGCTCCAGCTCAGCTCCTGGTATGTTGGTTCTCCTTTCGCCCCCTCCCAAGTTGGCTCTCTGTGGTTCTGCATCTCAGCTTCACTGAACCTGCTTCTTGCTGCCTCCATAGCTGGTCCTGATATACCTAGCTTATGTTCTACTACACATATGGAGATTCCTGAGCATTGTTCCAAATCCAAATCCTTGGTTTAGGTGGAAACACCACCGGGTGCCCTCACCCACTGTTAGTCATCAGTAGTTCTATCTCCAGCTGAATTGCAGTTGTTCCTTGATGTTTGTCTCAGGAAAAATAGATGCTTTTGGGTTGTTTTTTTTTTTGGTGTCTGTGGGGAGCAACCTGAAACTGCTTCCTATGTGTTGCCATCTCTAATAAACTTGTCAGTATTTTGATGCTGGTTTTTTGTTTATTTTCTTTTGTTTTTTCTTTCAGAGTCAACTTATCTTCTGTAGATAGTTCATTGTTCTATTGGAAGCGATATACAGAGTAAGGTATGAGGCAATGCAAGAAGCTTCTATGCTCTCTCCAAGCATTTTCTCCCTCTCCCCATCTCCATGTGTTCAGAAAACTGGAAATCTCTGAATTCTAATGGAGTTTTAGAGTTCTCTACATATACTATCATGTTACCTGCAAATAATTAGTTTTACTTCACCCTTTCCAATTTGGATTGATTTTATTTTTTCTTCTTCCTAAAGCTTTGGTTATAACTTCCAGTGCAATGCTAAATTGAAGTGGTTAGAGTGAGCACTCTTATTTACTTCCTGACCTTTGAGAAAATGCTTTCAGTTATTCACAACTGAGTAAGAGGCTGGCTATAGTTTTGTAATACATGAACTTTATTGTGTTGGGGTGTGTTCCTTCTACCCCATTTTTATGTTGTTTTTTTCAATAAATTGGTGCTTATCAAAATTTCTTTGAATCTATTGATAAGATTATACGATTTTTCTCATTGATTTTGTTGTGTTGGTGTATTATATTAATAGATTTGAGCATATTAAGCATCCTTGGATCCCTAGGATACGTCCTAGTTCGTCATGATGGGTGATCCCCTTGATGCATTGTTTGGATTTGGTTTTCTAATATTTTGTTGAGAATTTTTGTATCTATGTTCAAGAGAGTCATGCATCTTAATTTTCTTGATTGTTGATGCCAACTTTTGGTATCATGATTATATTGGCTTCATAGAAAGTGTTTGGAAGCATGCTCTGTTTTTAATTTTTTTGGACCACTTTGAGAAGAATAGGTATTAATTATTCTCTCAGTTTTTATAAATATCACAAATAAATCTATCTGGTCCCAGGACTTTTAATTTTGTAGAGAAATGTGATTACTTCTTCAATTTCCTTACCTGTGATAGGCCTGATCAGGTTTTTGTTTCTTTGTGAGTCAGAATTGGTAGGCTTTGATGTTCAATGCCTGTGAAAATCCCAATGAATGGGATCCTGAATGAATATGAAATACTCTTTTAGTTAGGAAAGTTTAAGGCTTATATTATGAGGGCAATATAAAAAACATTGTAGTGAAATTGGAGACTGTTAAAGATACAGTATATTTGGTTGGAAGGCCATGGCCCAGAACACAGAGGAACATACCTACTGAAAGAAGTTTGCCAGCAGAATCAACTTTGTCTATTGGAAACCCATTGTCTATGATCCTCTTTCAGTTATTGGTGTCATTGAATGCAGGGTTTCTTGACCTTAACATGCATGGTATTTCTTCTGTGAATGGACCTGATACTAAACTTAAAATGTAGAGTGAGTCAACAAAGTAATTGCATTGTGGAAAGTACAAATGGGTGCAGAGAGTAAAATTGTTTATTAAAATAATTTTTATATTGGTTCAAGGTGTGCATCATAGGAATATAGGAAATCTATATCTGTATATATTAGATTAAACATACTGACACGTATTTGACACATTATAGAAAGGTGACTTGGACATGTACACTTAAATTTATTTTTGTAATTCATGAATATTTTATGTATGTTGATACATATGTATATAATATCCATGTATCTATCTATGCATCTATTTATCTTCCTACCTGTGTATCACCCACCTCCATCTTCTGGCCATCTATCTTGAGTACACTACAAATTATCTGTGCCATGTTTATGTGTGTGTGTTTGTGCACATGTGCATACAGTTCTGTCAAAACAGTGTGAGATCACAGGACCAGAAGGTCAGCCTCTATTACCATTCATAAGTGTTACTTTTATGAATGGAACTCCTGAGAGGATAGACAGTCACAATGTGGCAACACGAATAATGTGGGAATTGGTGTGGTTTTACAAACCACCTGCCCCATTGATGCTTCTAGCCCAGGAGGAGCGTCCAGGCTCTCCTGACTTCTAACTTCTGGACACTTAGGAAACTATTAGTCTGTGGGACAACTGTTGGGCAAAGCAGGTCAGGAGTGCATTGCTCTTCAATGTCCTGTGGAAAAGGCGCCTGTCCTTCTGAAATGGGTCTCCATCCCTCTCGGGTATGCCCGTGTCCACTTCAGAGATGTGGAAGGCCCAGGTGGGGCCTGGAACACCCTCAGGGCTGTGGCTGGAAATGGAGGTCTTCTAGCAGGAGGCCCCGCCTGAGTGCAGGTTGTCCTTGGTGTCTAGTCAGCCACCAGAATCAGAGCTGGGTGGAGCTTCCAGGCAGCCCACAGAGTCAACGCCCACATCAGTCCCAGATCAAGCCATCCTTGGGGATGTCAGATGCTTATGGTTCCTCTCTGCTGTTACCGCTGCCAGAAAAGCTATGGTCTAGGAAGCCCTGCTGCCACACCAGTTGCCTGGAGGCTTCTCTCTCCAGTGCCATGGGGAGATTGGGCTGGCAGGTGGGCTCACACCCCTGGTTCTCCCTGCTGGTGGCTGTGCTACTGACAGCCGCCCTGGGCTCAGGGCTGAGATTCTTGCCCCAGGAAGGAAGATGAGGACCTCAAGGAACAGTACACACTGAGCAGGAGCCAGGCCAAGACAGAGCGGTGCCTTGTGCAGGGACGTTTCACCAACAACGACTCTGATCGCTTTTCCGCTTCCAGACAGAATGCCAAGCTGCATTCACTTCCATACTAGTGGTCTCCAACTCGGCCTCGCTGCTGGTCCTGGATATCTTCTCAGATATTAGGGAGCTGAGAAAACAGTACCCTTATCCTCTATACACAGGTGTGTGATTCGATATCAGAGTTTCTGCGTGCCCACCAAGCCACTCCTATCTGCCTGGCAGGTGAACAGTAGCATCGACCTGAAGGACATGACCTTACCCATCTACAGCCAGTTTGGAGAGCCGGTCCACCTGACTGGAGTCCTGGTAGGACTATCTTAGGTGAAAAGCATGGAAGGAGCCAGTTACTCCAGTAAGCCAAAGTCATGAGGCTGCTCTAGTATTTCAAGACCTAGGACCCAGAGGAAGAAGAGCAGAGCAAGAAATGGCTGATCCGGTTCCTGGACCAATTTCCTAGCATTGAAAAGAGGCTGGACTTGAAGAAATCCAGGTACGGCTCTGAGTTGACAGGGAGCAGGTAGATGGAAAGATTTGTTCAAGGACTATAGCAGTGGCTCTCCCTGATTCTGATGGGGGTTTGCCTTGAAACTGCATGTTTTACTGCATTGGGTACTTAAGTCAACTTTCTTAAAAGAACACACTGAAAGATGTCAAAAATCTGAAATCCTTGGTAGCATCCTGTGGAAAACACATGCCCCATACTCCAGATAGGTCTGTTTAGTACAGATACTGATCTGCAGATTTCTTTTAGGGAATTTCTTTACTTGTCAAACTACTTTGAAATGATTAAGTTTAGTGAAAATCTTTGCTGATTGGGGGTGCTCCCTACAGCTTGTTTGGATTTGGAATTTCAGAGAAACAAACTTTTAAAATTCCAGGGTGCTGAAAAAGATAAATAGATTAGTAGTTTTTAAGGGAGTGACAGCATTGGGCCAGGGACATGTTAGATTGCTGGGTCAATTCCTGAATACTTCTCAGGAAGCCTGGTTAAAGAGATACCTCCTCGAAAAATCCTTGAAATACAAGGCCTTTCTAAAATTATATTTAGGAAATTGAAATAGTTAAGAATTAACAACCTAATGCGTATTTAGAAAAAAACAGTATTTATACTTATTAATGATTTAAAAATTTTATATAGAATTCAGAGTGCATATATTTAGGAACTTTAAGCTTTGGGTTTTTGAAAAAAACTTTGGAAAGCATGACAGAGATGTTCAGGGAGAGCAAATTTATATTATCTGTATCCTAAAATCATAATCCATGTTTTTTGTTCTTTTACTGAATTTTAACATGTTATTTCAATCAATAACCTAAAGTGTTGCAATAGTATTTGCAACTCACATAGAGATATTGAAATTCTAAGCTATTTACCTGATTATATCTTTGTGACAGGTGGTCTACTGTACATCACTTTCTAGACAACTGAAATTTGAGGCAACTTCTAAGGCTGTGTTCCCTTTGTTCCACATATCATATCTTTTAATCAAATTTTTTAGAATCATGTGACAAGTAGAATGCTTTTGTTATTTTTAAAAAATTGCTTTACAAATATATTATGGTCAATAAATATATATTATATTTATAATACAAAATAAATTCAATTGTCTTTTCTTCAAGTTTCTGGTTCTCCTGCCTGATAAACCTGTTGCTTAACTTCTCTAAAGGTGTAAATTTTTGCAGTTACTGTAGTTTTCAGTTCCAGATTTTCTGTCTATACATTTGTTATCTCTATTTGTATTAAAATTTTGTTTATGCATTCTTATCCTTATTTTTTGTCAGTGTTGTCCTTTAGCACCTTGAGTGTATTTATAACAGTGTTTTATAGTCTATCTGCTAATTCTTACCTCTGAGTGTCCTCAGGATAATTTCTGTCATTTTATTTTGTTACTTTACCTGAATCACTTTTCCTGTTTCTTAGCATGTCATGTGATATTTCTGTTGTTGAAAAATGTTGTTTTACTGTTATAATGTACACAGAAATCAGATTTCCCTGCTTACCAAGGTTTTCCATTGCTTTTGTTTATTGGAGATCGTAATAATTTTTCTTTTTTTAGTTACTTTCCCACATTATTATTCCACAGACTGTATTCCTTGTTTTTGTGGTAGCAAAGTCTGTTTTTCTTAGCTGGGGCTTAGCTAATATTTTGACAGATTTTCTTGGATGTCAGGAGCTCCTTCACACTTTGTAACATGATTCTGTGGTGAACTTTCTGACACATGACAGTGTGTGGGAGGAGATATGGGTATTTCCTTGTTCACCATTCTGCTGACATCAACACTATCATCTAATTTTTGAATCCTGATTATTTCTTTATGTTATTTTCCTTTTTTGCTTTATAGCAATAGTATGAAATTTCAAAAGATTAAAAATAAATAGTGATCAGTTTTGTTTAATTTGGCTTATGATTTGACCTCTCTCTTATGATGAATTGTTCTGTCTGGAGGCAGATATGATGACATAACTTTAAAAAGTCCTTATTTTTATTATAAAATTGAGAAAGTACTTTTAATTATATGAAAATTAAGCTCTAATTTAATTGATTTGGTTGTCTCCATTGTTCTGATGTAGAATGTACCTTGAAGAGCCCTTAAACACTATTTGGGTTACTTTGAACTCTCATAAAACAAATCAAGATGTTATAGAATACATTCCACTGATTCTCGCATTGGAGAGAAAGTGTATGTGAGTGAGACAGTCCTAGAACTATATATTCTAAGTCCCTGAGTTATTGAGTAAAAATGTTTGTGAGTTAAATCTGTTAAATAAATATATGAAGGAAGGGAGGGAGAAAGGGAGGGAGAGAGAATAAACAATGACTTGTTAAAGTTAATAGAATGAAAATATTTTAAAGTTAGTATGCAATTTAAAAGATACCAGCATTTAATTTAACAAAATGTTTCTACTACATAGTTGATTCTATCATAAACTTTATATCAATCCCTGCTTACTTTATAAAGGATTGTGGACAATAATGCTGAAAATCTTACACTGAAGGCAATTAGAAAATCATTTATATTTGTCTTTGAAAACTTTTTTGGTTATGTAATTAACATGTTGAAGACACATGACTCATGGGGTATAAACTTAAAGCAACTTTATTTTTGTCTCTGTTTGCTCCATTTAAGTTTACTAGGAAGAGCAAGCTCTTTTTCAGCCCCCATGAGAACTCAGGCAGGTCCTTTAAGTTCTTAGGTAAGAGAAAGCCCTTAATTCAGAATTAAAATGGCCATGTCTGTGTAATAAACAAAAGAGGCAACTTGATTCAGAGCAAATGTCTCTCTGCCATGCTATATGGAATAGACTTCAAGGAGTAGACAAAAGTTTGTTAACTGAGTCTGTGAGCACTTTTTTGTAAATTCCTCAGACATCTCTGGCACTTTCATCTCTATTAACACTACCCAATACTATCTCATATATACTTATATATGAAGTTTACTCCTTATCTAAATGCATTTACCTCATACAAATGCTTTATTCAAATACATTTTAGGTTTTCTATATTTATTGTCTTACAGTAAAGTTACTTGAACTTATTTAGAAGCTCCAGTTGAACTTCATTCTATAGTAAATTAGAGGCATATTGAGCCTGTAGACTGTATAAAATTTTTAACATATTGGAAATGACAGTAATCACACCATTAGATTAATTTCTGTTAATATCTGTAAAACCCTTTCTTTCTCAAATATGCTATAAACTATTTTTACTCATGATAGAAGTGATTGAATTTCAAGAAACATATATCTCCCTCCCCACACATATATATTGTTTTCTAAGTGCAATAATTTTTATTTTAAGTTTTCCCAACTAAGTCAAAACAGAAAATCAGAATATTAGTCATTTCCCTGCCTGTGGTGACTAAATCTGCCTGAGTTATATAATTTTATGAGGAAATTGGTAGACATAAATATTCTGTAATTTCATGCAAACCTACTGAATCAGGATCTGCAGAGCTGAGTTCCAAAAAATCTAAAATCTAAGACTCTGCTAGTCATCTGATTACACCAAGGTCCTTCTTGGGATCTAGAATACCTGACAGTGCCTTAACTCAACTTCTATAATGTTCCATTTTCATTTTTCCTCCTGTTGTTTACTGAACATTGTCTTTAAAAACATGGGTCATTTATGGAAAATCAGTGCAGCAACTTACCAAAGTCACAATACACAATAGTATGCAAGTTTCCCCCACCCCATTCGAGGAAAAATGTACACCAAGAAATTCAGAAAATTTAAAGAATTTCTTGGGAATAAATGTAAAATTGAAATTTAATCCTTATTAGTCCTTCTGATTTCAAAATTCATCTTTCTTACTTTCATCAAGTTCTATAGACAAATAAGGTTTTAAGTAAGTTATAGTACATAGATGTACTCATTACATTTTTTGTTGTAACAGAAATTTAGTTTTTCTCTGGAATTTGTGCATGTGTGTGATGATTTGGGACCCTATGTTTAAATCATAGCATCAGCGGGTTCAGAAAGTTTGTAATTCAACCATGTTATATAACTATTTTTTGATAATAAGGAAGTTTCACTGTGTTAATGTGGTCTTTTCCTCAATGTTGTCTTTGGTTATGTTCTTATTGTGTTGAAATCAGCTCCATTTCCATAATTGACTTTCCAAGTCTTCAATCAAAATTTAGTTTCTCTCTCTACTAATAAATATCTAGAGTCAGGTATCAATCATTTATTTTGAATGAGTTAACCAGAGGTGGTTGTTGATAATTTAAAATTTAATGTTATAGTCACCTGAAATGTAAAGAACTGAACTCATACTTTAAAATTAGCTGATATGAATACATTCCCATTTCTTTTGCTGCAACAAACACGCATGCAAAGATTGTATTATTCAAAATGTACCACGTGTCAAATTGGTTTTGCAATTAGTAGCAATTTTTCTAGAACCTCTTTACCAGCAGAGGAGAATCAAAAAATACTTTGGGAGGCTTTTATACTTTTTGGTTAAATGCAATATATATTGAATTAACTTTAAAGTATAAAAACTATTTAGGATTGTTTTTATGACCAGTAGGAATCAGGGAGTGGGGGAAGTAAACGAAGATGTGTGTTTTCTGTACTAAAGTTGCATTCTATTTGCTGTTATTTTCCATTCACAGAGCCTAAGGAACAGAGTGGAATGAACCATCTTCAATATTTAAGTACACCTGTATGCTTCTGAAATGGTAATCAGTGGATTAATGCTTGACTAGCTGCAGAGAATCTCCTGGGATAGTTTGCTGAAACTGCAAATTCCATACTTTTATCTTCTCTCTTTTTTTTAAGTTGGCTTGGGATAGTGAATGAGAAAGGTCTCTAGGAGACAGGTATGGGAATTATTGTCAAACAAATTAGAATAGGTGTCCAAATCAAGAATGTTATAAATGGATGGGATTTAGTGTGGAATCTATTCCCACAAATTCCATTTTTCCCTCCACATAACACATGGAACTGTATACAAAACTGCCACAACCCATGTGGCTGATCAACAGGATCCCTGAGAGGGTGCTACAGGAGCCTAAAGAAATACTGACAGACAACATACATCTAGAAAAGTGGGGGCCTGGTGGGACACTTCTCTCCTTCTTTGAGACAGTGACCCCAGGTCTGGCTCATTGAGTTAATTTATAGGGCTGGATTACAAATGAGGTAATGGGAATAAAGCAAAGATTCCCCTGCTATTTGGAACAGTTGAAGGTATAGCAACATTGAAGGTTGTGGCTCAGTTTGCAATTTGCTATTTATCTACTTCTTGCTTTGCTGATTGTGAGAAATTCTGCCTTGAGAAACTGTGCAGAAGTGGCCAGAAAGCAATTCACTCCCTGCATCTCCCCAGTTTTAATCTTTTAAATAGGCAGTGTCAATAAGTGCAAGCATAATTAGCTGTATGCAACAGGACTTAAGCCTTGCTTGTGGCCTTGGCATTGATAAATTCTTCTTCACCTAATGGCAGCACAAAGCGCTCGATATCAAGCTATAATGCTTTGATTTGGACCCCTTGCAACTGTGCCTGTCTTGGTTTGGCCCTCTCTAGGGCTCTTACCTGTCATTGGCTAACCAGCATTGTAGGGATCATAAAGGGTCATATTTCTGCATTATGACTGACTTTCTAGGAGGTCTAAATAACATTCTTCTGGCCAAGGCAAAAAGAGCTTTATGCAGTCCTGGTTCTTAGCTTACACAGCCAAGAGCAAATGCTCAATTTTGTAAAAAAGAAAAAAAAGGCAACAAGGGAGAGCCTTATGCTTTATATTCTGCTTCTGATTAGTTCCCAAGGCTTATTACCACAGATTCTAAAGCATTCAATTTTGCTTCTAATTTTGCATCTATATGTACTTGGGCACTAACGGCAATAAGGAATGGAAGGGTGACATTATGGAACTACCTGTGGGGTATTAGGAAATCTCCATTTAGAGATAGTCTGTGTACATTTTAAAAATTCCAAGTACCAGTTAAATTGGTAAACTTTCCTCCTTCATAAGATGCCTGATTTTCTTGAGTCAATTGGAGACAACCAGTTTTAGACTGAGAAGAAAGGCAAACAGGTGCAGAATGACTTAAACCAGAGAAATTAAATCCTCCTCTAGACTTTGGGGGTGATATGAATAACAGGTTAACCTCCATTCATGCATGTGTCATTGTCTCATGATGAGATCTTTCTACTTAGCCATTGCCATGGCTTTCTGAGTCAGTGCTCAAAAATGCCGTTTGGCAGCAGCCATGCCTGGATCATCACAATTTAAAAAATTTAAAAAGATCTAGATTTAAAATCTTGGAAGGTGAGGGTGTAAAAACCTTTAGGTCTTCTCCTTTTTATTCTTTTAAATTGTGTTTTGAGAGTTCAGTTGACTTTTACTACAATAGTTTATCCCTGGGAATTATAAGGAATTCCAGTCCTGCGTGAAATGCCAAACTGCTTACAAAAGCTTTGAAAGCTAACTCTGGCATAAGCCAAACCATAGTCAGTTTTGATTTGATTAGGCTTTCCCATATTGGCCATTGCTGTTAAACAATGAGTGTTTAGCACCGTCTCCTGTTTGACAAGCAGAAAATATATAGTGAGAGCAAGTGTCTATAGAGACATGGACCTATAGCATTCTACCAAATTCCAGAATGTAATTAGTAATCATTTGACAGAGCTGATTGGTGGGGCTGATTTAATAAAAAGCATTTTGAATGATCTTGCATCTCTCAACCTCCTGCAATAGCCGAGGCTGATAGTTGGCACTTCAATTGCTATTCTACCACTATCAATTTTACTTTTTCTATTTCTTGGTACAGTCTGGAGAATTAGTCACAAAATCTGAACTTATACCAAAATGAAGATGGCTGCGTTTACTGCCATTGTTACTACTCAAGTTGTAAAACCAAAAACTTATTAAAAGAAAAAAAAATGCTGCTGCTCAAGCTGTAAAACAAAAGACTTAACTGTCGGGGGCAGAAAACAGAGCAAGGTTGAGTTGGAGTTGGCAGAACATCAAGGACACCAGGCAAAAGCTTTTATGGGAAAGAATTTAGGAGCAGTGTTTTTGTAACTGTTTCACTCCCCAAAGCAAGATAGACAGCTATGAAGTTAAAGAGCAGAGGAATGCATACCAATGTAACTACAAATTTGCATAATTTTATTTATCTTTCTTAAGTCCTGCCACTACCTCCATTTTTCTGATTTTGTAGGGATGGTAAAGATAGGAGTATTCCAAGGACTTAAAGTTTCTTGACTATGTCCTGCCTTTAACTACACTTTTAATAAGAGCTCTGCTGCCTGCAATTTGTCTTCAGTTAAGAGATAGGGTCATGATAACGCAAATACTGTCCTGAATTTTTAGGATCTGGCCTCTCAACCACAGGGTATACGGAAAATTTGGGGATGCCCTCGCCTCTAAAACTGTCATTTGCCCCCATCAGTCTTCAGCATGCTTTTGTTAATCAAATTACAGAGCCTTATCATTTTTCTAGTCATGTCTGACAGCCATGTTTCATCCTCTCCCACCCTCTGACATTCTTCAGACAGCACAGTGGGCAGAAGCATGACATAGCCCTCTACCGCAGCCACTAAAGAATTACTTTTACCTGCAGCCTTTATATCCTCTCTCTGATGGTTAACTTAATTCCTTATTAAAGCCCAAAAAGTAAAATTAGTAATAGGAATACTTTGTGAGTCCTCAGCAATATAATGATCTTATAATTGCTGTCCTATTTTCATCCAAGTATTCTCATTTATGGTCCCTTCTTCAGGAAACCAGGGGCAAGTTTGCTGTATAAAATTTAAGAATTGCTCTGTGTGTTGCCAATCTTGCTGCCCCTAGCTGATAACATAGATTTCAGCATCTGCACATAGAGGATTCCCTCCTAAGAATCTGATTGCTCTATTTCTGCAACTTCTGTACATAGATGGTTCTGAAGAACCTGATTGCTCTATCTTTGCAGTGTGAAAGCAATTTGTTGCCTACACAACACAAAATGTGGGTTTTGGAATTATTTCTACCACCTTGGCAGTTGCAAGTGGCTTTGGACTAATGTTGTACATTGGTGTGCCATGTGTGATGATAATTGCAAATTCACCATTTCTCATTCCAGGTGAGTAAAACAAAAATTGAGTGCATATACTCTGTGTTGGAGGGAGTTGGTAAGTAAAGGAGCCTCTGTCATATTACACAAAATAATCTGATTGAAATGGCTCTACAAATTAAAAATAAGGCACCAGGAAAGAAGTTTAAATTGAATTATGCATATTTACAGTGGGAAAAATGTAACACCCCAATGATAAAAGATAAGAGATATGAACAGGTGTTTCACACACACACACACACACACACACACACACACCAACAAAAACATAAGGTACTGAAAATAAGAAAAATGTCGAATCTCCTAATTAATATACAAGTTAACTCAAAATTTAGATAACTTGTTTTCTTACTAGATTAATAAATATCATCAAGGTTGAAGGGTTTAAGAAGGGTGATGCATGTGAACTCTGTCTACTGGGGAAAATTAGAAAATAGTACACATTTTCAGTCTAATTTTGCTACAAATAAAAAAAACATCAAAAGGGAATACCACTTACATTTCTAGGAGACATCACAATTGGCCATTAAGAATCACAGTTGACCTTATGACATCACAATGTATGTTATGACATCACAATGATCCATTATAACTTCACAGTGCAGTACTATAAATTAAAATAATGGTGCTTTATGACATCAAAGTGCAGCATTATGGAGTAAAACAATGTTCCATTATTACATCACAAGTGGCCTTCGGACATCACAATTTGTCACTGTAACATCACAATATCCATTATGACATTGCAAGGTACTGTTATGACTACACAATGCAACTTTATGAAGTAATACAATGGTCCATTATGCCATCAAAATTCAACACTGTGATGTCACAGTGTCAATTTTGACATCACAATAATCCATTATGACATCACAATAATCCATTATGACATCACAGTGCTTTAGTGAAGTAGCCCAATGGTCTCTTATGTCAGCACTATAGTTCTTTGTCATCACAACTATACAGGATGATATCAGATTGAACATGATGACTTCACATTTAACTATTATGATATTTCAATTTTCCAATATGAAATCATAATATCCTTTATGACATATCAATGATCCATTATGACACTACCATTTAGTACTATGAAGTAATACAATGGTCCCTTATGACATCACCATTGTCCATTATGACATATCAATGGTGCATTATGACATCACAATGCAGATTAGGGTTAAAACCATGCTCTATTTTGACATCACAATTGACCATTATGACATCACAGTAATCCAAAAGATTTAATAATGCAGCAATATGGAGTAAACATGGTCAATAAGACATCACAATAGGCTTTTATGCCAAAAGAGTGATCCATTATAACATCACAATGCAGCGTTATAAGTAAAACAATAGTCCATTATCCTATTACAAATGAACACTATACGTGACAATGTCCATTATGGCATCACAATATCCATTGTGACAACACTGTAATCCATTATGATATCACAGTGCTGTATTAAGAGATAACCTGAGGGCTCCTTATGACACCACAAATGGCCATTATGACATTACAACTGTACATGATGAATTCATAGTCGAGTTTTATGTCATCACAACTGTTCAGCACTATGTATTAAAACAATGGTCTGTTTTTTATGTGTCAAACACCATGACATCATGATTGCCCATTATGACATTATGATATCAATTATGATATCAATGATTCACTATGACATTACAATGCATTATTATGAAGTAAAACAATGGTCAACAATGTGACATCTCAATGTCCACTATGACATCAAAATGTCCATTATGACATCACAATATCCATTATGACACCATAATGATCCTTTATGACATCAGAGTGATAGCTGTGAGGTAGTCCAACAGTCCATTTTCAAATCACAATTTGCCATTATGGCATCACAATTAATCATTATGGCATCACAATGACCCATTATGACATCACTGTGCTTGATTGTGTGGTGTCCCAATGGCCCCTTATGATACTACAATCAGCCATTGTGATATCACAATCATACACGATGATATCACAATTGAACACAATCAACCTCATTAAATCATTATATGAGATTGACTTCATAATCAACCTCATTACATCACAATACAATATTATGACATCACAATTGACCATTATGTCATCACAATATCCTTTATGACATCACAGTGAAGCATTGTGAAGTAAAAAATGGTCCATTATGTCAACATTTGCAGCATTATTAAGTAATACAAAGGTCCACTTTGCCATCACAACTGAACACTGACATCACAATATCCATTATGACATCACAGTGAGCCACAATGACTTCACAATGCAACATTATGAAGTGAAACAGTGTTCCATTATGACACCCTAATTCTCCTTTAGGCAAAGACAATGATCTATTATGACAGCACTATGCATCATTATGTATTAAAACCATGGTATATTTTGACTTCGAATTGACCATTGTGACTTGACAATGATCCATTATGATATCACAATGCAGCATTATGAAGTAAAACGATGGTTCAATATGCCAATACAGTTGAACACTGACATCATAGCAGTTCATTATGACATCATAATGCAGCACTCTGAAGTGAATCCGTGGTACATAATGGCATCACAATTGAACACTCCGGCATCATAATGTCCATTATACCATCATGATATCCATTATAACATCACAATGATCCATTATGACATAAAAGTGATGGAAATCAGGTAACCCAATAGTCCCTTATAACACCAGCATTAGTCATTATGACATCAAAACCATACATGATGATATCACAATCTAACACATGACATCACAATCGGCCATTATGACATCGCAATTGGCCTTTACAATATTAAATATCCATTATGACATTACAATGATATATCATGACTTCACAATGCAATATTATGAATAAAAAATGATCTATTATGACAAAACGATTTTTATGCCAAGAGAATGGTCCATGATGCCATCAAAGTACAATATTATTATTAATGGAATGGTCCATTATGACATCATAATATAACACGATGACATCACAATAGGCCATTATGGCATCACAGTGTTTATTATGACATCACAATGCAGTGGAAATGATAGAGACTCAAGTGGTTTAGTGTGCAGGCAAAGAGTAGGAGGACACAGATCAATGTTTAAAAGACTGAGGTGTTACAATGAAGAATATTAATATGATAACATGACTGAGTATAACCGAAAAGTCAGGAGGCATTGATCCAGCTATAGGGAGGTTGGGAAATTCTTGTACTGAGGAGTTGATGTCTCAATTGAGATTGGAATGAGAAAAAGGGGCAGGTATTTTAAAATTTCAGAGTATTTTGAGGGGCAAATATGAAGATTCTAAAATGCCTACATTTCAAATCAGGTAAAATTGGACAATATGGTAGATATATGGATATTCATTATATTATCATTATACATGTGTTTATATATTTTATAATAATAGATATTTGTTTTATTATTTCACATCACTGTACATTTTTAAGATATTGAATTCACACCTCAATCTGTACATTTCCCACCACATCCACCATCAGAGTTCTAGTTTCCTTTACCACTCTATTTTTTTGATGACTTTTGATTTCATGTTATTTCAGGCTAAGAAAAGAACATAATTTATCACATTAAATATTTATTTCAAAAGAGACTCAGAAGATTACACCATATTGAATATTCATGAAATAATTATACTTTAAAATGAATATTGTAGCATATACAAAAATTTGTAATGTAAGCTTGAGTCACAATTCCTTAATTTAGAAATTAAAAACTGGAATTATCAAGAATAAGGTAACTATAAAGAAAACAACTCAGCATGATGAAAGTAAAATTCAAAAATTTTGATTAGCATTAACTTTTCAAGCAAAATAATATCAATAACAATAAAATTAAAAAGATAAAATATTAATATAAAAGCACGCAGGATTTGGGCATAAAAGATAAATTTAAACCTTGGATCTAGCACTTGCATACTATATAAACTGAGACAGATTTCTTAGCTTTGGTTTTCTCATCAATAAAATGGGGATAATAAAATCTACATCATAGGTTTATCTTAAATAAGATAATATATGCCAAGGTGTTGAATAGGTACCACAGAACAATCACAAACAAATAAATTGAAGAGATAATTAAAAGTCTCCCTAAAAATAAAATCCCAGAACCAGTTGGCTTTTCCGATGAATTTCACCAAACCGTCAGAGAAGAATAAATGACTATTCTACTCAAGGTCTTCCAAAATATTGAAAAAGAGGCAGCACTACCAAATATTCTCCATGAGGCCCACATACACTGAGAGAAAAATCTGATAAACACAAAGCTAACAAAGAAAACTACCAACCATTATCTCTAAGGCACATAGATTAATAGGTCTATAAACCTGTTTTTAAGTGGGTTTTATTCACACTTTATCAAGCATCTTTTAGTAATTTGTGTAGAACTGGATTTCTGGTGATAAAATCATTTAATTTTGCTTATTGGAAATGCTTTTGCATCATTCCTTCAGTTCTGAATAATAATCTCATAGGGTATAGTATCGTAGATCGAAAATCCGCTTCTTTCAGTCTTTTGAATATATCATGTTATTCCTTCCTGGCCTGCAGGGTCTCAGTTAAGAAATTCACTGACAGTCTTATGGGACTGCTTTTTATGGGAATCATTTTTCTCTGGATGCTTTGATGATTTTTTTATCTTGTATTTTTGACATTTTAAATGATAATGTGACTAGGTGTATGTGTGCTTAGGTTTCTTTTATTAGGAACTCTTTGAACTTCCTGGGACTAGATGCTTGCTTCACTCTTCAGGATAGGAACGTTATCAGCTATTATTTTTTCAAATACTAATTCTGCCACTTTTTCTCTCCTCATTCTGGGACTCCTATATTGTGAATGGTGTTTCCTTTGATGTTATCCCTTGTGTCTCAAATGCTGACTTCATTTCTTTGCATTGTTTTAACTCTTTGCTGGCTTTCATGAGTGTATTCCTCTAACATATCTTCTAGCTCATTGTTTCTCTTGGAGGCTGCATTCATCCTATTTTGAGACTCTCTATCGAGTTTTTTAGATCACCTATTGTATTCTTTACATCTTTGACATCTGTTTTGAGCTGCTTCATATCTTCTCTATTTTTTGCACAAGTGAAATTTTAATACAATATTGCTTTACATCTTCTCCCTTTCAATACTACAGCCCAGTGTTGTGACCAAAGATAGCACCATAATAGAACCGAGGAAAATGAACTGAGGTTACTATAGGAGTGTATAAAGTTAAGTAGGGGGATGATTTAGAGAGCTCAAAGGATAATGTTGAAGGACATGATATTTTGATTGTAGGCAGGTTGTATTGACATCTCTTAATGACAGGGGAACCTGCAGACATGGGCATATATTATTTTGTATAGAAAAGTTGTGATGGATCATTGTGATATTATAATGGATATTATGATTTCATAATGGTCAATTGAGATATCAAAAATAACCATGCTTTTAAATACATAATGCACAATTGTGATGTCATAGTAGAACATTGTCTTGGTATAAATACCAATTGTGATGACATAATGGTTGATTGTGATGTTATTGTGTTCCACTGTGATATCATCATGTATGATTGTGATGTCATAATGGCCTATTTTGGTGTTATAATGAATCATTGAGATACCTCACAATCCAGCACTATGATGTCATACTGCATCTCTGTAATGTCATAATGGATATAGTGATGTTGTAATGGATATTGTGATGTCATGGTGTTTAATATTGATGACATAATGAGCCACTGTTTTACTTCATAATGGTGCATTGTGATGTCACAATGGCGAATTGTGTTGTCATAAGGGATGATTGGGCTACCTCACAATACAGCACTGTGTGTCATAATGGATCATTGATATGACATAATGGATATTATGATGTCATAATGGTCAATTGTGTTGCAAGAAGGGACCATTTACCTGACAATGCATCATTGCAATGTCATAATGAACCATTATTCTATTTCATAATAAAGAACTGTGAATTCATAATGGATCATTGTGATGTCATATTGGACATTGTGATATCATATTGCTTAATTGTGATGCTATAATGGACCGTTGTTTTAATTCATAATGCTGCATTGTGGTGACATTATGGACCATTATTTTATTTCATATTGAAGCATTTTAATGTAATAATGACCAATTATGATGTCATATGGACCAAAGTGCAACCTCACAATCCAGAAATGTGATGTCATATTGGATGACTGTGATGTCATAATATTGTGATATCATATTGGACAATTATGATGTCATAATGGCAAATCGTGGTGCCATACAGCAACATTGTATTACTTCATAATACTGCATGATAATTTCATAATGGCTCATTGATATATCATGATGGATATTATTATGTCATAAAGGTCAATTGTGATGTCATCGTGGTTGATTGTGAGGTCATTGTGTATAATTATGATATCGTTATGTGTGGTTGATGTCATATTGGACTTTCGTGGTGTCATATGGGACCATTGGGCTACCTCACAATCCAGCACTGTGATGTCATAATGGATAAAGTGATGTCATAATCGATATTGAGATGTCATAGTTTATTGTGGTCATATGGATCATCGTCTTAGTTCACAATTCTGCATTGTGATGACACAATGGAACATTATTTTACTTCATAATGCTGCATCGTGCTGTCTTAATGGATCATTGTGATGTCATAATGGATATAGTGATGTCATAATGACCAATTGTGATGTCATAATGGTCTATTTGATGTCAAGATTAGATCATGGTTTTAGTGCATAACACTGCATTGCGATGTCATAAAAGATCATTGTTTTGACATAAAGGTGAATGTGATGTCATTGTTTTACCTCATTATACTGCAATGCGTAATCGTAATGTTTCATTGTGATGTAATAATGGATATAGTGATGTGACAATATCCAAAATGATATCAAATGTATTGTTTTTAACGCACAATGCTTCATAGTGATGTCATATCATTTTCTTGGCATAAAGGCAAATTGTGTGTCATAATGGAATATTGTTATACTTCATAATAATACACCATGAAGTCATAGTGGAACAATGTGATGTCATAATGTGTTGTCATTAATACCTATTATGATGTCATAATAGTCAATTTTAAAGACATTATGCTTGATTGTGATATCCTTGTGTATGTTTGTGATGTCATAATTGCCTACTGTGCCTACTAGGCTGCCACACAATCCAGCACTGTGATGGCATAATGGGTCACTTGATATAAAAGTGGAAATAGTGATGTCTTAATGGACATTGTGAAGTCATCCTCTTTGTGATATCATCATGTATGTAATGATGTCATGATGGTCTATTGTGGTGTCATAAGAGACCATTGAGCTTCCTCACAATCCTGGTGTGATAACAATGGATCACTGTGATGTCATATTGGATATAGTGCTGCCATTTGACCAATTGTGATGCAATAATGGGCAATTTGATGTCAAAAAGGACCATGCTTTTAACACAATATGCTGCATAGTGGTGACCTAATAGATCATTGTCTTGGCATAAAGGTGAATTGTGATGTCATAGTGAAGCATTGCAAAGACCTAACGGATCACAGTGATGCCATAATCTATACTGTGATGTCATAATGGACTATTGTGGTGCCATAATGGTCGATTTTGATGTCATAATGGTCAATTGTGAAGTCAAGTTCAATTGTGATACCATCGTGTATGGTCAGGATGTGATAATGGCCAATTTTGTTGGCATAAGGGACCACTTGGCTACCTGACAATCCAACAGTGATGTCATATTAGATAATTTTGATGTCATAATGTATATTGTGTTGCCATAATGAACACTGTAATTTCATAATGTTCAATCATTACCAAATAATGGACCATTACTTTGTAATGCTGCATTTTGATGACATAATTGATGATTGTTTTAATTCATAATGTTGCATTGTGATTTCATAATGCATTATTTTAATGATATAAAGACCAATTATATTACAATTATTGAACACTCTTATTTCAAAATGATGCATAGTAAAGTCATAATGGATCACTGTGATGTCTCAATGGATATTGTGATGTCATAAGTTCTATTGTGATTCATAGTGGGCAATTTTGATGTCACTATGGTCAATTTTGAAGTCACAGTGTTCAATTTTGATATCATCATGAAAGGTTGTGATGTCATAATGGCCAAAAGTGGTGTCATAAGCAATCATTGGGCTGTCTCACAATACAGCACTATAATGTCACAATGGATTATTGATATGACATAATGAACAATTGTGAGTCATAATGACCAATTGTGATGCAATAAGGAACCACTGTGCTTTGTCACAATATTATCATTGCAATGTCATAATCAACCATTGCTTTACTTCATAATCTGCATTATGATGTCATAGTGGATATTGTGATGTCTTAAAGGTCAATTGTGATTTCATAAGGGATCATTGGCTTACCTCACAAGGCAGCACTTTGATGTCATAATGGATCATGGTGATATCATAACGGAAATTGTGATTTCATATTGTTCAATTGTGATGGCATAATGGACCATTGTATTATTTCATAATGCAGCATTTTCATGACATAATGGACCATTGTTTTACATTATAATGCTGCATTATGATGTCATAATGGATCATTTTCTTGGTTTAAAAGACCATTGTGATGCAATAATGGAACATTGCTTTATTTCATAATGCTACTTCGAAATATCCTAATTGTCAATTGTGGTGAAATAAGGGACCATAGTGCTACCTCAAAATGCATTGTGCCATTTCATAATGGACCATTTATTTACTTCATAGAACAGCATTGTGATGTCATAATGGATCATTGTGCTGTCATAATGGATATTTTGCTGGCATAGTTCAATTGTGATATCATAATGGCCAATTGTGATGTCATAATGATTGTGAAGTCCTTGTGTTTGATTGTGATATCATCACGTACAGTTGTAATGTTATAATGGTCAGTTTTGGTGTCCTAAGGGAACACAGGGCTGCCGCCCAATCCAGCACTGTGATGTCATAATGGACACTGTGATGTCATAGAATTTAATTGTGATGGCATAATGGATCGTTTTTACTTCATAATTCTACATTGTGATGACATGTTAGACCATAGTTTTACTTCATAATGCTGCAGTGTGATATCATAATAGATCACTTGGCATAAAAGCTCATTTTAATGTCATAATGAAGCATTGTTTTACCTCATAACCTATATTGTAAAGTCATTTTGGATCATTGTGATGCCATAATGCATATTGTGATGTCATAATGGACAGCTGTTGTGGAAGGCTTCCTCACAATCCAGCACTGTGATGTCATGATAGATCATTGTGATATCATAAAGATTGTGAAATCATAATGGACATTGTGATGACATAATGTTCCATTGTGATGACATAATGGACCCTTGCTTTACTTCATAATGCTGAATTGTGATGTCATAATGGATCATTGTCATGGCATAAAAAAGATATTTGGGATGCTTTTTTGCTCTTGAGTAAATAAATTATTAAATAACAGGCCTTTATTATGGCCACAGCAGGTCTCTGGAGACCCTGTTAGATTGTCACCTGGATCCCCTGACACCCAGGAGCCTGGAGATCCATTTCCAGCTCAGGGTTCACTCCTGGAAGTTAGAGGAAGACATTTGCTTAGGTGAGCAGCTATGAGTAATTCCTACTTACAGTCTCTTTGGGATGCATCAAAAATAAAGGGAGTGTGTTATCATCCTAACAAAAGCAACAAGGACACATGTTCTTTGTTATTACAATCAGCATTAGCTCATGTCCCTGTTTCCTTTTATGCCCTGTGAGTAGGAATGGCCATGGATCCTGCTACCTGCTCAGGCCCTTCAGGAAACACGTGGCCTGTTTTTCATTCACCCTCCACACTCCTGAGTTACCAGCAGGCCCCCCACTTTACAGAGGGAGAAATTGAGTCTTGGCAGAGTAAAGGAAGTTGCTTGGGATCTCCCAGAGTGGAAAGCCAGTTTGGGTCTGCTCTTAGGAGTGGAAGAGCGGTGATGGGCTCCTTAGATGCCACCGTGCAGCTGTGGGGACCGCCACAGGAGCCAGGCTCATGGGCTGGGGAAATGGCCTCTGCCAGCCCTCCTGGCTGTGCGCCTGTGTGAAAGATACACTTCTCTGAGCACACATCTCCACTTCAGTGGACTCCAGTTTAACAGATGTCATTCTTTATGACCTTACACATGCAGTTGTCCTCTTAGTAATGACAACTTTGTGCTTGGCATGAACTACTCCCTTCTGAGGAAATGTAAGCCTATCCATATTAACTGATAAGCCCTTTCTTCTCTAGCAATGAGTGAAGTTTGACTTTCTGAATGTTTTCTCTGGAAATCCCTTTGGGAGCTGGTACCCGCCAAGGAGGAAGCACACAACTCCAGTGAAATTCAGATCCCTGCTTGGTGAGAATAAGTACTTATATATGTGCCAGAAAATTGGAGTTCCTGGTCACATTCAGTCCCTTCATTAAGTCAAGGCATTTGGTGGATTCACCTGGTGATTGTGGACAGAGTCCACCCTCCCTTTTCTGATAGTAACAACATAGCCTGTCTGAAACCAGAGCCCCACCTGCTGGGGGGAAGTCCTGGTATTTTAGAAAGGCCAGAGAGCAAGCTTCCCTCACTCAACATCCACCACTGCTCTGGTTTCTAAAAGCCCCCTTTTGCTGTATAATCAAGGTACAAACCAGATGCACATGTCCAGCAATGACATGAGCCTTATAAGCTTCAGGGACCTCACCTGGGTAGGGCAGGTCAGTTGTGCCTTTGGGGTTTGGTGACAATTCAATGTGTCATTGTTGGTAAGGCACTAAGAACAACACTGGCCCTTGGAGCCAGTAGGTATAACTTAATTTTAAGTAGCTTTTGATATAACTGTGTGAAACCATGTCATTTTTATAACCTGGTCTTCAAAATCAACACTTCCATAAATAGATTCCCGACATCCTTTCAACGGTTGCTTAGTTGTCTACCTATTGAATAGATGACTAGATACTTGAGCATTTATGGAACTTGCCTCCCAAGAGGGCAGGTAATATTTCAAAATAGGACAAAATGGGATGGTGTTTTGCCCCCCCCCCCCAATAGACTGGGACCAGGGCAACTCAACTGCCCATTGCCCCGTGTTACAAATGGCCTCGTTTATTAAAAACAGGGCAAATTTGACATTCAAGAAATAGGAAAACAAGCAGTACTGTCCTGTTTAAAATGAGACAAATGATCAGTCTGCTCCCCAGACTTTTAACGTTTCTTCAGAATTTCAGTTGGTTCTAGTGACTCTCCACTGTAAAGCCTGTGGTACTGAAGATGTGCTCATGTCTGTGTCTTTGCTTGTTTCTAATTTCTTTGTTTTGATAATACTCTCAGAATCAGCAGGGTACACATGTTGTTAAGGCCTTTCTTTCTCAGAGACTGTGTTTCAGGTCAAATCAGAAAATCCCAGTCCCAGGATAGGAAGGATGTTCTTATGCCAGCAATACCGAGTAAATACATTTAATTCCTTTTTTTCAATGTTATTGAAGTAACTTTGATTTTTATGAGATAAGTACTACATATAAATTTTAGGTGTGCAGGTTCACTCTTCATCAAATATATGGTACACCACACCTACCAGCTGATTTCTAATAGCCCTGCACGACTTCTCATTGGCCACATTTTCCTTTGTTCCCACCCTCTATTCCTTTCTCTTTCTGTAACCTTAGTCCTGTTGTCAGTGTCCAAGCTTCTTTTTATTTAGACTGTTCATTTCCTTTCTTTCTTTATATTCCACATTGAGTGATATAATATGGTATTTGTCTTTTTTCTTCTGACTTACTTCACTGAATATAATCACCTTTAGGTTCATTCATACTGTCCCAAATGGCAGAATTTCCTCTTTTTGATAGCTTAGTAATTTTCCATTGGGTATATATACCTCATCTTCATTCATCTGTCAACAGACACATAGATTGTTTCCATTACTTGGTTGTTGTGAATAGTATGCAGCGAGTATTCTTGCTCATAAGACTAATACTAATAGCAAAATAAACGCTGAATAGCAACACCAGTCCAAATGCATTATCAGCATTTAAGGATAAGATGGGATTCCAGAAAGGAGATGTTAACAAGGAAATATTGGACACACAACTGTGCTTTTCAGCTGAAACATCTTATGCACTCAGTGTTACCCCTACAGTGCTTATGTGGCCTTCCGTGTATCACAGCACCACCAAGCCAGTTTTTTATGTGAAACAGTTGCAAATTATCCTTTTATATCTTATAATTATCAGGGTCTTAAGGGGCCACATATGCGTTCTAAGGAGGGTCCACTTTCATGTAAGATTTTCAAAGAAGCTTTTGGTTCTAAGGAGGTTTTATTAGAACTTTCTGTCCTCCTACTTTACCATTTATGTGCCTCAGATCAGAAAAACCCACACATGCCATGTTTTGCGTCTTGAAGATTCTGCTTATTACACTGGTGGGCTCTGAGGAGCTAGAATTCACTGTGGCCTGGGTTGTGAACATAGTCTCTGAGACAGTCACTTTAAACTAGTTAAATGGCCTTAGGTTGGGCTGCAACTTTCTGACTCTCTCATAGGCACTTAGGATCTCTCCTGTGAGCTAGAAACTCACCTGCTGTGGCTTAATGCAGTATCCACTCATGTCAGTGCCTGCGGCCTGCTCATATTTCCATGATCTTGTCAAGTGGGCCTTCCCACTGATGGACACAGGTGAGTGTCACACCTTGAAGAGGTGCTGCTCTTCAGTTGGAGGTTCAGACCCTGCAGCCTACCTTCCACTTTGGCCCGAATGTAGGCCTAATTTGGGGCATTGGAACTGAGGTTCAAGAAGCTATGCTAGTGTGGAGGCCAAAAGAATAGCAAAAAAGTGGTTCCCTATGGGCACCGTCCTCAGAACATACATAAAACTTGTTCATTGTTAACCCACCACCACCAATTTCCACAGAGTTAATACTCTTTCTCTCTCTCCCTCTCCCTCAACACTGACAAGGCCCTAGATATATTTTAAATGAAGACATTTCATAATGATACATTTTAAGGTTGAATGCAGCCTTCTCAGAAATGGTATATGTCTGTTGCCAAGGCAGAATGAAGAGGAAAATGAGATTTTTAGGGACAAAGAGGGGCCTCCCCTGACCAGCCTGTATTAGAAGGGAAGGGATTGCTGGTGCTTAGAGGCAAATGAGGAGCCAGCCCACAGGTGGGAAGTTGGAGACCCTCACCTTGTCTGTGAGAGGGGAACCTAGGAACAATCCCTTCAAGTATACTCACAGTCAGGTCATCACACTCCTGTTGAGCTGATTTTTGTAATTGTGTCAGAACTGGTTGATCTCTGCTGGAATGGGATTAGTAAATTATGTCTATTAAGTACTAGGCATTTAATGTTCTTGGCTTTGTAGGCTGATGGTCTTTTACTAGCTAGTAGTTAAGATGTGAATGAGGATGTGTTCCAGAAAACTTTAAAGTCAACATAATTTCTGGTTGGACAACTCTGCACTAGACTGTCAGCTCTGAGATCAGGGAGTCTTTCCCACTTGGCCTCCTCTTCTCTTCCATCTCCTTCTGGCTACATCTATACTGCAGAAGACTCCAGGGGAGCAGCATTTCTACTCTTGCTGCTTGCCGCCTCTTGGAGGAAGACCTGGAGGAGGGTCTGTGCCACAATCAAGAGGATCTGTGCCACTCTCCTTCCAGATTCTGCAGATGGTGACCTATGCAGGGAGTTTGCACAGGAATTGCTAAGGCAATTGCCAGGATGGTTTTCTACTGTGGAGAGATCAGATGCCTGGGCCCTCACAGAGAGCTCAGTCAGCTAAAACCTGTTGAACCCAGGGCTCTGAATCCAGGAGTCGGGTTCCGAGGTGTTTTTTTAGTCACGAGCCAGGTATCAATATTTTCATCTCAGAAAGGGGTTACAAGGACTCAGAAAGGCACCTTCTCATTTTGTCCTCGATGTTTGTAGGTTCAGTCTGTTGTGTTGGTGCAGATATGTGTTGATGACATGGGATGGAACACCAGAGCCTGGCTGTGCCCTGCCAGAGCAACAGAAGTCACAGAGCATTTGAGTTGCTGTTGGAAAGACATTTTATTGCCATTGCAGTCAGATACACCCTTGTTATATTTCTGAACCATTGTTATTTGTCTGTCAGTCATTTCCAAAATGGTGACACTCAGAAGAGCTTTCCCCCAATGTAGGATATGATGGTGTCTTGAGAAAGCTCATCCCGGATGCTCAGTGCATGCCAGAGAAGCCTCTGAATATTTTTGATATCTTTTTAAATTACATTGAAACTATTTAACAGGAAAAGGCCTTCTACTTTTTCATGCCCGCAGTTCCTTTCTCATCACAGCACAATGGAAGCCAAAGTACTTGCTTGGTGTAGTGATGCTAGGGACTTGTTGTTGCACTCAAGGCTAATTTCCGCTTCCACTGATTGGTGGAATGTTCTCACCCAGCGCCTGCATTTGGAGATGCTTCCTGTATCATTACTGAGTTGTCAGGGGTTTAGGGGATTTGTAAGATAAGCAGAACAAATATTTGATGAGGTCAGAAACAATTGCGATAACACAGGTCACTAGCACCCTGATGGGAGGCAGCACTCTAGTCCTAAATACCCCATAGGGAGCTGTGTAGGCTGGTGGCATTGAGCTCAAAAGACATTTCAAAGTCAGACTCACAGTAAGAGTGCTGAGTTAGCTTGGGGCTTGTAGCTGAGAAAGTTTGAAGTCTCACAGTAATTGACATTGATTTGAAAGCTATGTGGCAGGGGGTCCACTGGACAGATGTGGATCCTTGTCAATTTGTTCCTTATTCTTATAGTCACAGCACACTTGACCTGTGGAAGGCGTGCCAGAAATGTTGACATGACAGTGATCAATAACTGACCTTCATTCAATTTTCCTTTCTTTTCAAAGTGGTGTAGAAAAGGTGCACATGTTGACTGGCCCCATCACTTTGAGTTTCATATTAGAGAATGACAGGTAACCTCTTCCAGGGTTTCAGAACAGGGAACACCTAGGTGGTCCCAGGGGGAGTTGTTCCTATGTTCTGTGAGATAAAGAGAAGAGAAGTCAGATTCCAGACAGTGATATTCTAGAATGTTTTGGGGGTTTCTAATAACTAGGACCTTCCAACATTGCATCATTATTGGGTTTTGCTATTTCTGTAATTTTGAGATGATACCATGGGTGTCTGAAAGAAAACCTGACTTCAGGGCAAGGAGGATACCTGTGGAGTTCGTGTTTTAATTCTTTCTCAAAGGAGGAGCTCTTCTGGAGTGTGGTGGCTTGGTCCAAGCAATGGAGGCCATCATGCTGTGCTCCTGCCTGACTTGCAGAGGGGACTCTGTGTTAGACCCTTCTGCAGGCAACCTTTCAACCTTGACATTTGACTATAATCTCTGAGTCATGTTGCTCTGGGCATTCAGAGTGACTTGTGGGGCAAATGGAGACTGTGGTCTTAACCAGAGTCTCTTAACCACATCCCTAACATTCATCTTTGCCATGATCTGGAAGCTGAGGTCTGCCACTGACTGTCATAGGCCAGGACAAGGATTTCTCACAGACAGGAGCAGGCCTTCGATGCTGCCTTGTTGCCTCTGCATTGAATACAACCATGGTGAGTTCCCTGAAGGTGGAAATAGGAAGAGTAGGGAAAAATGTACCTCACACTTGTCCTATTGTAAAGCAAGTATTTTCACAGTGATTACTGTACACTCACATTTCAGAGAGATTTTTGTTTCTGTCAAGAGCAGTTATCCCATCTAATGAAACTCCAAAAGTAAGTTTCTGCTTAGGTAACTTGTTGTTAATGAAATAGAGAACAATTGCCAATTTCCAACTGCTTTGAAACATGAAGTGTGTGTTCCTGTGTAGTCTGCTGCCAGTACTACCCCAGGTTCTAGACCTCCCTGGTTAGTTGAAATAAGGTGTGGAAAATACCAAACCAGTTATTTCCCTCAAAAGATAGAAGAGAGCCATAGGAAATCATGCAAATTTTGGAAATCTGATTCTAATGCCTGTAGCTGTGAGGACTGTGCTGTCTGGTTTGGAACATTCTAATGTGGCAAGATTGTTGGGGTGATTTTTAAGAGAGCACTGATACTGTGATTCACTCATTCATTCAGGCAGTTCCCGAATCCCTTCCTGCATAGCTTCATTCATGTATTCACATATATCTTCATGCATGCATTCCTTCATGAATTAGCATCTACCTTTAATTCCTTCATGAATTAGCATCTATCTACCTTCATATAGGTAAACACCACCTATATGAAGTTGAAATTTCCAGTTTGCTGGATGAACTAACTGTGACATTTTTTCCTCTACTTCTGTTTCCTTTTATCTCCACCCATGGCCTGAATGTTTTTTTCTGGGGTGCCGACGGCAGGTAGTGTCTTAAATACTGTCTTGTCAAATGAGGCCATGTCTTCTGATTCAGCACAGGTGGTTTCTGGCTCCTTTGCTGATTAGAGCAAGAAATACATTTCTTATTTGCTGTGAACTTATTTTTGTTAGGAATCTGCATGTGTTGATTTATTTGGGACTTATAATAATCTTATTCCCCTCTATAGATCACTTTCAAGTGCCCCAGGGTACTGCTTCTCAGCTGGTTTGTGGGATTGATGAGACTGAGAAAAGTTGTGGGAAAAAAAGGCTTGACTAGACCAGTCATGAAATATACTATGAGATGTGTGTTAATGGATTTGCCTGAAATTGGTTGCTTACAGGACCAGGAGGATGGTACCATTGTGTTGGGGTTATATGCTGGTCCTGAGTTGCATCCTAAATCTACCTGCGCTCTCTGTTAAGGGCTGAGGGTGAGGTGACCCCAGTTAATCATCTAAAACTTTAACCATAGATTTGTCATTATCACAACTGGTGGGAAGAGTCAGAGGTCCTATCTCCACTTTGAGTATAACTTTTTCATAAATACCCTAATGACATCTGTCATTTGACAGTCTCTTAGAAGTGGAATGGAATTGGCATTAGAGTTCCTTTAAAATCTTTCTTACAGCAGTGTTAAATGTCAGTAATATAAAAATATCAGAACTTTGACTCAAAAGTTAACAATGATCTTGCATTAAAGAACAATTTACCAACAAATGGTTTTTGCTCCACAAAGCTAGGCAGTAAAATTGCTGTAATGTAGCATTTCAGTAATAGAGAATACTCTAGTATATAAATTTTAGGCTATTAAAGTATGTGAAGGAAAAATACGTTGTATTTTATATTAACATTTTAGTTTTTATTTACCTAAATAATGCAAAGCAGATTTCTTAAAAGGACAGAGGGTTGTGGATCAGGTTGCTTTGCTGTAGGTTCTCTGTCAGCAAGCATTTTCACCCTATAACTAATTGATCTTATGTCAATTTGAAATGAAAGAGAAAATAGTTTGTTGACACTTGGGTTCCAATTAGATCAGTTCTCCCATTTTTACGTGCTGTAAATATTAACCCTCATGATGGTCAATGCATTGAAGAGGTGACATAGCATCTTAAAAAAGTCCATGACAACCAGGTGTAGTGATATGATAGACAACAGGGTGATAAAATTTATGGTCAACGTAGCATCAGTGGGTTTAAGGCTAGATTACACACTGCCCTGGAAAATGATAACAGGTCGGTTCAGTGTGAAAATCCTTCAGGGAGAACAGGCATCATTACCATCTATGAAAGCCAACAGAACAGCAGCTGTGATAGAGACAGATAGTCCTTTACCAGTCTCCCAGAACATATGGGATTGGTTCCATAGCTACATTAGATATAGTCACCCACCCTATAAGCCAACTTTATCAAATGTGGCAGGTGATATTGGAAGTTGGTGCATGCTCAAGTGGAGTAGTGGTTTGTTCCAGTCCACCCACATACCAAGGTCCTTAGTACATGTCCCTGGGCCAGTGGGTGCCAACAGGATGAACTACAAAATAAAATAAGTTTTTCTTCCTCCTTGCCCTTCCTCCCTGCCTCTGCTTCCTTCCTTCCTAACTCTTATCTTTCATTTAAAAAATAAAACAAAAACCAGAATTTGGAAACCAAAGAATCAAGCTCCTCCTGTCTTCCCAAAAGATATGGCTGTGTGATTCCTGAGTATAATTGTTTAAATTGTAAAACAAATGATATTTGATGGTATAAACCTAATGGAGTCAGAATTTGTGTATGTGGAGCAGAAATTGACTCAGATGATTTGATGAAATATAAGAAATGGATGTTTGATAGACCTTTAAACTAAGTTCTGAAAAGTTCTCTCAGTTATACCTGCCAGATATAATAAGAAGAAATAGTATATCCCTTGTCTGTCTAACAACAACGTAAAGAGTTTACAATGAAACTCAGAGCTCAGTTACAAATATATATCCTCCTCTTTGGAAACCGATGCCTTGCTTAATGAAGAAATTTTAATGTAAAGTAAAACTTTTTTCATTATGTGCTTTTCAATTTATACTCTACTTTTGTCATGTTTTATTATTTTTAAGACAAAGTTATTAAGATAAAATATTGCATGGTCAATTAGTTACTCAGCCAAAAATATGTGGTAAAACTTCTTGCCAAACCATGGGAACATAATTCTACACTTATTTTGAGAAGAGGACTCTTTTGTATTGGTTAAACCATGAGCTAGTCAGTCCTTCTGAGCCTGATCTGGGAAATTGATGACTGTTTGGGCCATTTCAGGAGGGACTGTACATGTGTTCCAGGTCCCAGATAGAGGCTGACCCCTACCCCAAGCCCGGTGGGAGCAGTGGCCCTGATTTGTGACCTCCTTTAGGGGAGCTTGCAAGGAAACAGTTTATTCGCTGCCACACTGACCCTACTATCTTAAATAAGCCTGGCCCACTTAGGGGCACTGATGGTATATAAACATACCAGGAAAGCTGTCACTGCATCAGCTGGACACAGGGATCCGGGTTACTGGTGACCAGGACTGCCCAGTGTGGGAAGAGGGCGGGACTGCTGTCCTGAATGGGCACTGGCTTTAACCCCAAACCAAATGCTCATGATTCCTGTTCCTTTGCTCACAGCTGGAAAACCCCAGAAAATCTATTGTTTAACATTTGGTTGATTGAAAGAAGCTGACTGTTCTAAGTCTACACATGATAGAAATGACCAATGAAATGTCACTATATAAAACAGGACAGGGATGGTGTGTGGAACCCTCAGGTGGCCACACATTTGAGTCCACAGTCTGGCCTATTTGCCTCCTAAAGTCTTCAATTTCCACCAGATTCCATTCTATTTGGAAGGGGAAGTGACAAACTTTGCTATCAGGCTAATGGAAACACTGTCAGTGGTACCTGAGTACATCTCTAACATTTTTCTAAAATAACATAATATGGAAAGAGTTTTTACATGGTTTTAAATGTTTACTTGTCAGTTTTTAATTCTTTCTACTCTCCACTTTGCTTTGTATACAAATCCAGCACTTGAAATGGTGCATTATGGGAGTATCGTAGGTGTAACATAGAGTTTTTTTTTTTTGTTTCCTTTGAGCTCACATCTCATTTATAAATCATAGAAAGGGCAACAAGAACTCTGTCTACTTCATTTAAACCAGAGCATGGCACATTTTAGGTACTTTATAACAGCTGAATGAAAGAACGAGTATAGGGGCATCTGTCAACTAACCACCGATGAGAAAAGAGACAAGAGCATAGTGAGAAACTGCGGGAACTTTCTAAGGCCTCATGTCTCATGACTACTTGAGAGTCAAAACCTGGGGTTCAGCATCCACGAGAGAGATGAGGCCCATAAAACACCCAGGACTTCCAGTTGGGACCAATTCCAGAGATACCAGTAGATAAGGAGTAAGCTGTGAGTGGTGATCTTCAGGTTGATTCTTAAGTGGCCTGAGTTATGTGAAGTCAATTATCTTGTGGGATTACTCAAAATCTAAGGCAGCAAAAGAAGGCAAGTTGACCATACTAGTCGCAGATTTTTGGATGGAAGGATGTTTGGGTTGGGGGGTGAACCACATACATTTTTCACAAGTTCTACATTGTACAAGAGATAACTTGCAAGAGTCTTGAATCTTACAACTCCTACCCCCATGCCACCTTTTGATATTAGATTTAATAATATTCAGTATTGTTGAGCATTGAGGTGTATAGTCTTTAAAATGATTGCCACTGGTCACTACCTCGTGTTCCTCAACATCCTGTGTTGTCTTCTCTAACTGAGTGTGGGCAGGACCTGTGACATGTTTTCAACCAATAGAATAGTAGAAAGTTGATGAGGTAGCAATCTGTGATATGTTATTTGTGATATGTACTGTGATATGTAGCTTGTTGATGACTACCACTGGCTTTGAAGAATCTAGATGCCCTATTGTGAGCTACACAATGGAGAGACACTTGTCAACTAAGTGAGGGATGACTGGCCAACAATCAGTAAAGAGCTGAGACCCTCAGTTAAGCAACCCACCTGACTCCTTCCAATAACCACATGAGTCTTGAAGTAAATTATTGGCCAATCTGACCTTAGGATGAGACTTTAAGCCAGGTCAACACCTTGATCACAACCTCATGAGAAATACTTGATTGTAACTGAGTGGACTCAGCTAAGCCATGCCTGCGTTCTTTGTTTTCCAATCCTAAAAAGTGCTTCATTTATTTCTTTTTAATTTTTCACCTCGGTTGTTACCTAAGGACTCAGGTCTTGAACCAGGGACTTTGGGATGTTTGTGGGCTATGCCACAGTGGACTAACCCACTAGGCCACCAGGGCAAACTTTATAGTTTATTTATTAATTTTAGAAATTTATTGCAGTAACATGTTTTACAAATTAAAATAAACTATTTGTAGTTTCCCATGTGTAGTTTCCCCATTTCTCAGATATTTGACAACACAGCCTGCCCATTGTCACATCGCCAAGTGTCCTTCACCATTATCCAGTGGGCTCTACCACCACTGCACTGTCCCATTCCCTATTGGTAATCTCAGTTCCATTGTATTCTATTGTACATTGTTCAAGGCTTGGCTTTATTTCCTCTGTTCCTTTGTTTTGTCTATTCACGTTCCACCCATAAGTGAGAGTGTCTGGTATATATCTACCTTTCTTATTTTGACTTATTTCATTTATCATAATCCCCTCCAGATCCATCCATACTGATTCAAATAAGAGCAGTTTATCAAGAAGAGTTTATTTTATGGGAAAGGTTGGTATTGGTTGGAGGAGAGTGGATGGGATTTGCTGACTGGGTGTGACTTAGGAAGCACTCCCTTCCTGCCTCTGCTTGGTTCTGAAAAGGCATTAGAGATGCAGGAGATGGTTGGTGCCTTGGAGTATGTGTTTTAGAGCAGGCTCTCCACTGGAGCATAAGCCAGAGTCCAAGCAGGGAGAGACTATGCCTAATTTCACTTCCCCATCACTACACTGTGAGTCAGGAGCACCCAGTGAGGACATACTCCTCATGTATAAACTCCTCCCTAGACCACCCAGGACACATACAAGGTCCATGGATGTAACCAGCCTGGGTACACAAGGACCCATGTGGTAGGTGGAGAGGGTCATTCAGGCCCTTGCACTCAGTAGATATAGACAGTGCCTTGGAGGTGACAGTGTCAAAGGAGGGGACAGTTAGAAGCAGAGCAGGGCTTTGGCTGGTGACTTTCATGTCCAGTCTGAGAGCTGCTTGCAATAGGACGGGAGTTAGTTTAGCTTTTCATTAGGTTCTAGTAAGAGCATAAAGCTGGTGGGAGGAACAGAGCAAGGACTAAATTCCCACAAAGCCCTCAGAGATGTGAATTAATTTCTTGTCTCTGCTCTTTCAGGAATCCTATCACAAAAGGAAAAAAAGCAGAGTCATCTTAAAACAGTAGCATCAAAACTTACCCCCCTTGACCCCTTTGGACAAAATATGAAACAAAACTATGGTGAGGATGAAAAATCGCCTTTGCTAAGGTGGTTCATTGTTTAATAACAGGGAGAGAAAAAATCATTAGAGCCCTTTGAATTTCATGCCCTTGAAATAGGGTCTTGACTCAACCACTATGCCTATGGGGGCCTTATCCTCTGATGGACAGTGCAGTCTTCAGAGATCATAGACTCAGGGTGTAAGTGTAGATATGAGATGGTCATTTATGATTAGAAGCCAGAAGTAGTAAAGACCACTAGAGTACTGCAGTTTGATTAAGAATCAAAACTGATTTATATATGTCATTTTGATTGTTGGTGTATTGGATGAGATTAAATATTTTTAGTGTGCCCTTTGATAGAAAAGTTTCTGGTTTTTCTCTTTAGAAATACCCCAACCTGAAGGCACTTCTGTTTGAAAATTTACTCTAGTGCAATTATATTCCCTATAATAATTAAACTCTTTTGTCTAAATTTTTCTATATTGCAGTTTCCTGTTTGTATTAATGCATGCCCTAGTTCTTCGCCTATTTGCAAAGTCTGTAAAACAGCTTTACTTATTCATTATCAATTTCCTTTAGGATCTATTAACAAGTCTCTTCTGATCCTACAGTTGTCAGTCATGGTACTTTTTAATGTCTTTATCACATATTTGGGAATAATTCTGTTACTTTTACTTACAAGCTTAATGATATTTCTTGCATATATGATTGCCTAAATGTTAAGTAGCTGTTACTTAACATCTACATTTTCTCTAATCATAAGTGTCTCAGGCCCTTCACATGTCACATGAGTGTACCATATGTAGTTTAGCGTCTCTTGGTGTTATCTTCTACCATATTTGCTCTATCAGTGTATATTTGAGTATAGATTCATTTTGTTGCATGTGCTTTGTCTTTCTTATATGGTCTATTGTGTTTAACATTGGTTTTCCTCTCATCTGACACATTAATTTTTTAATTTGAATGATTTTTAATAAAATCATAGATAAGAACAGAAAATGTCATCTCTCTAAAAGCTACTCTTAATTATTTTATTTTTGTTGAAAAATATTGCAACCAAACTACCCAACCTCTTAAGACATTTAGCTACTAATTTATCTTCTTAGCAATTTAACTTTGATGAACTAATGAACATAGGTCACTGTAGATTTCCAGAAAGTGCATCTTACTTTCATATGTCCAAATTGTTCTTAACATAGCATTACTGGTATTTGTGAATAAAATATAGGATGACCACTTAAATTTCACACAAACAACAGATATTTAGTATAAGTACATGCTAAATTGCGTGTGGTTTATCTGAAGTTCAAATTTAAATAGATTCCCAGTAATTTATCAGCACCCCTATCCTAATGAGACAACTCTTTCTCTATACCTTTGGCATTAAATCTTAACTGGGAATCCTCCAGGAACATCATGTTTCATTTCAGAAGCAAAAAGTTATTAAGGAAATTGCAGGTTTTATTTTATTTTCTTGTACTTGAATCTTTAAAGTATTAAAACTAGAATCTTGGGAACAGACTTATATAGCCACAAATAGTGGCAAAATTCTGGTTGTTTACTTAGAAATTAGGAGCACAATTTCTCTCCTGTTCATTGGCCCCTTTGAAATTAACTCATTCATTCAAATTATAAGCTGATACTCTATAACAACTATCACACTATTAAGGTGCCTGAAAAAATACCCACAAAATTCTATTTATAAATGTTAATCCAAGTCACTGAGGGAAAAGTTTGTAAGAATATGATTTATTATTGATTTTAGTACCTGTCATTCATCTTCTGATTGATTCATGTTTTTCTATAATTTATGTTCTCATTAAAATCAGGTTATGCTATGAAAGAATTTAAGGTATACAGACACAGAGTCCTTTTCTCAAATTTATGTAGATCAGAAATAAATTCAAACATCACAATGAAATGAATATTGTATATAACAATATTGAAGAGTAACAATGAAATAAATAATTTATGCTCAACTTTAACAACATTAGCCCTAATCCAGTTTTTGAATTTCAAAGTCCTCTATTCATTTGATGGTTGCTACTATGGCATAGATGTTGCAGAGAAAAACAGATTAATTATGGTCATCAATTTGATGAAATGTAAGCTAAATGGATTCACCATATTTGTAGGACAAACACAGTGAGTTTATTGTGGGACACTGAAGTGGAAGTGAATAGAATATTCATAAGGAAATGTCCAATCAGATGGTTGAAAGTGAAGATTCAGGCAGAGAAAAATGGACTTCACAACAATTTGCATAAGTGTAGATGCCAATGAAATAGCAGAAATTACTTAAAAGAAAATATAAAGTAATAAGAATCCTTTATTACAATTGTTAAATCCAGAAGACAGGATTCTAGATGGAAAATATTTTACAATAGGGAATCACTGAAGATAACCTTTAATATGCTTGACTGTAGATTTTCCATATACTCAATGCAGTCATTTCAACAATGATCACCTAAATGTTTTTAGAGTTTAACATGTATTATTGTATCAAATATTATTGTATTCTGACTTCTTAAGAGATTGAATAATTATTTCTATTTTATACAGAACTTCAGAAATTTAAGAGGTGAGATCACAGGTAAATTACTGCTGTTTAATCCACAACCATGTATAGTATCAACAATTTCCATGAATGTAATGTGATTTTCATTCACATCACTTCTGGTTATGACTCCTTCTATATGATTTTATTGGTATCATTGCTTCTAATAAATCTCTTCTCTTCACAAACTATCCTCCTCAACTGAGACAACTGTTAGTAACTACCACAGTTACCTAATACCCTCTAACCCCACAGATCCTAGGGGTGCCTCTAACAAAATTCCTTCAATATTTCTGTAGACTATTAATTTGTAATGCATCTCAGAGTCCTAGTTTTGATTATAGAAACAATAATATTTAATGTTATTCTCAAATATTTATAATAATTTATTTCCTGCAAAAATTTCTTGCAGGAATATGGGCACAGGAATTCACTTGAAAAAAGTAGAATTTTATTTTTTTTCATAGTAACTTGTTAAAATTTTATAGAGAATCATACTTCTATAGCATGTTTAATAATTACTCTAAGGTTTTTATTATAAATGGATTATTTTTTCATACCTTTCCAGAAATTTAAGGTTGTCACTACTTGAAGATTGCTGAAAACAAAATAAGAGTGTCATAAAGTGGTCAATGAAGATATAGCAGTGCATATTAAAACAATATAAAGATAGGACAATTTTTGACACCTACATCAGACCTATATTTTAAAACAAATGCCCAAATTGTATGCCATGAAACATTAGAAAACACTATTGATATATTTTAAAGGTCCTCATTAATTATTTTATATAGTTATTAACTTGTGACAGAATAGGCTTTAAGTATATTATACTTGCTTTCCAGTTTGTATTTTCTGGTACTCTCTCCTTATAGTTTGTTTTAGAAATGCATGGTTATAATCTTAATCTGCATGTTACAATCTATGTCTAAATATTTAGCAGGTATACTAGAGCTTAAAGTAAACTAATTATTTGGATCATGTTATAATTCAGAAAAAAAATCCATATGCAAATAAAAACATTAAACACATATACCTTTAAGTGCAAAAGAAATTCAATTCAGAGATTAAAAATTAAAATCTGTTATAAAATGTAACATAAGTTAATTTACTTCCCTTATTAAGTTTTTCAAAATACCCTGCCACATTTCATCTCCCTTTTAAAGGTTATCCAAATGGACACTTCTCTTTATAAATTATACTAGCTGTAAGAGGTTACTCTATCTAAAACAGATATTTCTATATAACAGAAATATCTTATTTTAATGGCTTATTTTAAGACTATACGTGCTACTTCTAAACACATATTACAGGTTAATATTCACTTCACACTTTATCAAGCAGTTGCTCATTAGAGCAACTACTTATAGTTTTTAATTAATCAAACTTTCTAACTGTAAACAGTGTCTCCCAGATCATTTGAAGCAATACATATTATCATTATCATTCAAACAATTCAAAAGAAAGTTTTTTTAGTATTACAACTATGAAATCTCATGATATATTACTAAAAATAAAATTGGAAGTGGGGTGTGTAGTGATCAAAACATAGGTTTCAGTACTAGAGGTTGGATTTTAATCTAATCTCTGCTCCCCTTCTGCTCTGTAACTTGGATAAATTAAAATAACAAAGATATTAAAAATAGGAAAATACTAATGTGGGGATTGTAATAGTTAGATGGCATATTTTATATTGAGCACTTGTATATATATGCAGTTAACTAGCCTTAAAATGAACACTTTTTCAGGAAGAATCAATTAATTTATTTTGTCGTTAGTAGTTAAAAGTGGTCTAAAATTTCATTCGAGTTTAAAAGTATAAACAACTAAGAAAAAAACAGACAAGAATACTATGGTAGAATGTGATGTGATCATACATTATTCTCTCCCACCTTCCTCCAATCTAGTAATTTTCTTACCTGAATTTTCATTTCTACAAGAAGCCAGTAAGACATTCACATAATCATCATTCTTTCTCGTCTTTAAAATGTACCTTTAGTTTTAATCAAGAATGTTTTAATCTTCTCATATAATAGCAAGAACAAATTATTGTCAGAATAGTAGCAAATTTAACACTGAAAGTGAGGATGTAGAGAAAATTATAAAGTACATTTAGTGAAACAAACAAGTAGGAAATATCAGCATTGTGTATAATATGAATTACTTGTACCTTGTTGCATTGTTACTGTGTTTGAAATTATTCCAAATAAAATATTATTAAATATAAAAGAATAACTGAAACAACTTTTAGCAGCCAAATTGTGAATAAATTTGCTACCAATAGATCTTCATTTGGGAAAATGACAACAAACATCTGATGTTAATTCTGTAAGAGAAAATAATCACAGAAGGAAAGTTGGAGACGCAAAATGATGTTTTGAACAAAGACTGTGGTAAGCATGAGGACAATCTAGATACACGTATTCTATGTGAAAAAAAGATTATGTGTGGAGAAAGGAATGATAGAATTAAAATATGGGACAACAATAAGTAAGATGAGATCTATGGTAATTGATTTAAAATTTTCCATGTGTCATTCCAAAGGGAATAGAAATATTGACTAGCAAAACTTTAAGGTAAATATACCTCATAAAAGTTTATGTTAACTATTAAAGTGATACAGTAATATAATTTTAAAATCACACAATTTAATGTCAAATATGTAGAAAAAGTGAAATAATGGAGAGATACATGAGACAAGAAACAAATGGTAATGAATACAACTATAGCTAATCCTAAAAAATATAAATGAATTAACTTCACAGTTAAAAGTTAAACTAAGTTAAAATACAAAGTTATGCTACTTACAAGAGTTACAAGCTCACCAATATCAGGCACAAAATTGTCCCTCAGTAATAAACCAGTACCTGTTATAAGGTAACCTATACATCAAATAGATATTCAACTGGTGTTAAAAATGAAAATAGATTTGTGAGTTGTCACAAATTGGTAGATCAAATACCTAAGTTACTTGTGTCTCTATTTTGCGCAGCTAGATGGATAGTTGGCCTCTTATGTACATGATTGTTATAAAACTGACATTTATTAAAATGATCAAGGACCTGCTACTAGAGAATATACCTTAAGAATATTTCATAAAATCATTGTAATAGAATAAGAACAGAAATATGAAGGGAAAGAAGGGTTCTTCTCTTAATTCCTCATGCTCATTTTTACAACACATTTCATACTGATCAGCAGTTGCTCTCATAGAAGTCAGGTTGTTTTATTCTAAAACTTCATTTAGCTTTTGGCATTTTAAATGAGCTTCACACTAAAGTAACTCACATTGCCATTCTGTACATGATTTATCCCATTAGATGGGATTCTTATTAGCATATTTGACATTCATTTTCTTACTTTCCCTGGTTAATTATTTATAGTAATAGACAGTGAGCATTCATTGAAAATCACTAGCTTTGGAACATATTTTAGTGTAATCAGGTGAAATTGAGATCCTGGTAGGCAGAGATAGGTTCCATCAATATTTTGGCATTTTTATTTCATTGTTTTTAACTACCTTTCAATGAGGTTCACAGAAAGAAAAGCTTTAAGAACCTAGTTTATAACTTTTCTATAAAAAGTGAGATAATACCAATGTTAATTTATTTGTGTACAGTTTTGCTCTATAAGGTAATATAGAATTAGAACTCTTTCCCTAATTTCTTTACTTAAAATGTCTTTAAGCCTCTTTAATAAATGGTGCTGGGAGAACTAGGAAGTCACATGCAAAAGGTTGAAGCTAGACTACTGCTAACATCACATACAAATATTAACTAAAATAGATTAAAGACCTAGATATAAGAACAAATAATCAAATACTTAGAAGAAAATACAGGCAAACATTATTGGACAAACATTTAAGAAATATCTTTGGGTACTCAACTCTCATTACAAGGCAAATAAAATTAAAAATAAACAAATGGAACTACATAAAACTAAAAAGCTTCTAAACAGTAAAGAAACTCACATAAAATAAATTGGCCTCCAGTTGAATGGGAAATGATATTTACCTTTTACACCTAGATAAGGGATTAATATCTAAAATATACAAATAATTCATCAACTTGGACAACAAAAAAACAAGCAGATCAATCAAAAATGGAATGATAACCATTATAGACCCTCTCAAAGGAAAACATACAAATGGCTAACAGGTTCATGAAAAGATTTTCTATTTCTCTTATCGGGGAAATTGAAATCAAAACAACAATGAGATATCTTACCTCATACTGGTAAGAATGGCTATCATTCAAAAAAAGGAAAAATTGCTGGGGAAGATGTGGAGAAAAGGGAATCCTAATTGACTGCTTGTGGGGATGTAAGACGATGCACATACTCTGAAAAGCAGTATGTGAGTCATCAAATAATTCAGAATGGAAATTCCACATGATCCAGCTTTTCCCTTACTGGGCATTTACCCTAAAAACATAATGGCATTTATAAAAAGAGCTATATGTATCCCTTGTTTATTAGAGCGCTATTCACAATAGCTAAGAGCTGGGTACTACCTAAAAGGTCATCAAAATATGAGTGGATAAAGATGTGGTATATATATAAAATGGACTATTTTGCAGCCATCAAAAAGGGAGGAATCTTGATATTTGCGAACAACATAGATGACTTTGGAAAGAATTACGCTCAGTGAAATAGTTTGGAAAGAGAAAAACAGACACTATATGATAGCACTCATGATGTGTCTTGAGATAGAAAACAAATGAGTGACATAAAATAAACAACACTAAACAAGAGAGAGAGAGAGGAGAGAGCCATTCTAAACAAATATGGACTCAGTGGTGGAAGACAAGAAGGAAAGTTAAAGGGTTCCAAAGTTATGGGGGAGGGTTATAGCAAATGGGATAAAGGGAATTAACTGCAAATGAAGGAAGAAAAAAGAGGAATATTGGTAAACCTACTGTACTATATATAAGTGAAAAATATATTACAAATATCTCAAAACAAGTTAATATTCAATATCCCTTCAATAAAAAAGAAAGTCTTTACCAAAAACACAGACACATTTCAAATATCTGTTGAAAAATGCCAACTATTTCCTTATGCAATGTCCCAGTTAGGTAATTATATGTTGAAATACTGATATGGTGTTTATCACAAATATCATTTATGTATTGTAAAAGAGTAGATTCTTACTTTTAGTATACTTTATTTTATTTTTAATATCACATGACAAGGCTTTTTTTAGGAAAGAGCACAGAGAGGTCTTTGTGTGAAGAAAAGCTGTGCTTTTTCTAAGCTGAGGAAACAGCTTAGAAACAGCTTGTATAACCAGGGAATGAGATTTTCCTCTTGTTTCTCATGCATGTGATATGGATTGATAAGGAAATATCTTTTCTGCTAGCTTACATTTAGCATGCTTCAGTCTGAGTGGTTCTAGCATGTATTTTATAGGGTGGTTCTAGCTTATCCCTGCTGCCTTGTACATCTGTTATCCTGCATCCTTGTTCTAAAGGGCCACTACTTTTCTGTATGTTGTCCCTTGATCAATAGGGCCAAAAATCCTTTTGATGTTGAGGGTCGAGGGTTCTTCTGTATCTGCTTCCTGCTGAATATGGGAGTAAGTATGTCCCTACCTAGGGCCCAATGTTTTCTATTCCTACAGTTATAATGGAAATAGGGTGCTGGGGGCCTGTAGAACAATGGAATGCAGCATAGGCAGAATCCAACAGATGTCATCCTTTCCCCAAGGGTTTATAATTTTGACTTAGTTGCAATTTAATTGACTCTGGCTAGAAAAAACAAACTTTACTAAAAGTTAAGAAGGTAGGATCCAAATATGATGAGGATGAGGCCAACTAGGTGGTCCTAAAATAGGTGTGATACAAAAAAATATTTTCAGGGGAATTTCCAAATTTATCAGCACCAAAGGCTCTCTCATGCAACAGGGATACCTGGTCAATGAATTTTCGTACATGATTTTCACCTGCCCAGATTTTCACCTGTCAATCTAATAATAACATTCCTCCTGATACATTATGTAGACTCCCCCCTGGACAGCTGCCATCACATCAAGACCTTGGGTGGTTCAGAAAGACCATTTCAACTAAGTAATTTCCCTCAGAGCTCTAATACTATTCTTCCAATATCAGATTAAAACCTTTCTTTATTGCTCTATTTTTCTTCTCCAAATAATAGGAGTGAGAAGGGAGAGTTAGTTGGGCATGGAGAAAAGTCATTGGAAGATACTGGCATTTTTGCAGATTTTGAAGCCACATCTGAAAGGATAGCACACTTCTGTAGTTACATTCTTCAGAAGGCCTCAATAATGGATCTCATATTCCTTTCTCTCACCCCCATTGTGCCCCATTCCTTAATTAATATAAGTTCTATTTCCTGAAGTCTCTTCTGGTGTTATCACTATATCACATAACTGTGCTATATAGTACAAAAGTTATGGTACATAAAACAGTACTGAATTCTTTAAATTTCAATGGTGGAGCACAATGTTCACAATAAGTCTCTAAGATTCTATTCAGATTTTTAAATCAATTTTATTACCTCAATGCTCAGAAGAGAACTGGTGATATCATTATATCAAGTCACTGGGCTATTGTACTGAAAGGGAAGAAAATAAAACAATATCACATTCTTAAAATTTCAGTGGAGGAACACAATATTCTCACATAAGTCACTTTCAGAATCTTTTTCTTTTTTATATGTATTGAGGTAACTTGATTTACAAAGTAATATTCACTCATGTGTTCAGATTTCCTGTTTCCAAACATATGTCAATAAACCCTGCCCACCAGCAAAATATTAAACATTCTTCACTATTGTCAATTGGATCATGTCACATCTTGATCTCATATCCTACCCCATTGCCTACTGGTAATCTCAGTTCTATTGCTTCAGTGCTCTGAACTGGTGATATCTATCAAGTCACTTGGGTATAATACTGAAACAGGGAAAATCATCAAAAAATCACGTTATTAAAATTTCAGTAAAGGAGCACAATGTTCTCACCTAAGCCAATCTAAGTCTCCTTTAAGATTTTTTAAATCTTTTTTGGATATTATTTGAGGTAACTTGTTCTACAAATACAATAAAGTCATGTGTGCAGGTTTCCCATTTCCAAATGTATGTCAATACATCTTGCCCATCATCAAAATAAAAAGAGTCCTCCAACATTGCTGTAGGAACCCCTTCCACCTCTTATCACCACTCCCACCCAGTACCATTCCCTATTATACCTCAGTTCTATTGCCACAGGTTTCTTTCTCAGGAGAAAACTGGTGCTATAATTATATCAAGCCACAGGGATATAAAAGGAGAGGACATTGAATTACCGGGCATTTTTAAAATATCAGTTGAGGAACATAATGTTCACACAGAAATCACTTTAAGATTCCTTTCAGATTTTTTTTTCTCTTTTTAAGTATTTATTGAGGTAACTTTTCTTGTCTGCAGGTTCCCCATTCCTAAATATATGTCAATACACCTTGCCTGACATCAAAATACTCAAGAGAACTGGTGATATCATTATATCAAACTACTGGGCTATAGTATAGAAAGGGAGAGACATAAAATATATCACATTCTTAAAATTCCGGTGGAGGAACACAATGTTCTCACATAAGAAATTTTAAGCTTCCTCTCAGAAATTTCCTTTCTTAGTATATATTGAGGTACTTTTGCTTTATAAAATAATGTATACCCATATCTGCAGTGTCCTCAGTCATAAATATGTCAATATATATGCCTGCCCATGATCAAAATACCCAGAGTCCTTACCATTATCCACTGAACTCTCAAACCCTTACCCCCGACCTCATCCTTCCATATTGCTTAATTTAACCTGTTCTAATTCTCTGTTCTCAGGTCTCTTCTGTTGCAATCATTACATCACATCACTGGGCTACAGTACTGAAAGGGAGAGGACATAAAGCAATAATGCATTTTAAAAGTTTCAGTTATGGACACAATATTCACAAATAACTCACTTTCCCCATTTCCAAAATATGTTAATAAACCCTGCCCACCAGCAAAATACCAAATATTCTTTAGTTTCGTTCATTGGACAATGTCAGATCTTGACCTCACATCCTACCCCATTTCCTACCGGTAATTGTAAGTCTATTGCCTCAGTCCTCTTAACTGGTGATATCTTTCAAGCCACTTGATTATAGTACTGAAAGGGAAGGGCATAAAAATATATCGAATACTTAAAATTTCAGTGAAGAAACAATATTCTCACATACAAAATTTTAAGTTTATTTCAGAAATTTTTTCATATTTATTGAGGTAATTTTGTTTTATAAAACAATATATACCCATGCCTACATATTCCCCTGTCATTAATAGATGTCAATACAAACTGCTTACGATCAAAATACCAAGTCCTTCACCATTATCCATTGAGCTCTCTAACTTTGCCCCACCCCAGCCTTTCATACTCAGTTTTATTTCCTTGGTTCTTTTCTGGTGTTATTATTAGGTCATATCACTGGGCTATAGTATTGAAAGGGAGAGGATGTAAAACAGTATTGCATTAAAAATATTTAATTGTGCAAAAAATAGAGAAGATATGAAGCGCCTCAAAACAAACATGTCTTTATGTAAAAAACATAAAGAACTAAATAGCTGATAAACAACTCAGTAGAGGGTCTCAGAATAGGATGGGTGAAGTCTGCAATAGAAACAATGAGCTAGAAGATCGGTTAGAGGATAGCATTCAAGAAAACCAGCAGAGTTAAAAGAATGCAAAGAAATGAAGTCAGCATTTGAGATACAAGGGATAACATCAAAGGAATCAATATTCACATTATAGGAGTCCCAGAATGAGAAGAGAGAGAAAAGGTGGCAGAAACTGTACTTGAAGAATGAATAGCTAATAACTTTCCTATCCTGAAGAATGAAGAAAGGATCCAGTCCCAGAAAGCTCAAAGATTTCCTAATAAAAGAAACCCAAGCAGACATACACCTAGTCACATTGTCAGTAAAATGTCAAAAATAAAGAAAAACTCATAAAAATATCCAGAGAAAAATGATTTACATAAAAAGCAGTCCCCATAAGATTGTCAGTGAATTTCTTGACTGAAATCCTACCAACCAGGAAGGACGAGCATAATAGATTCAAAAGACTGAAAGAAAAGGATTTTCAGCCTAGAATACCCTATGAGATTATCATTCAGAACTGAAGGAATGATACAAAAGCTTTTTCAATAAGCAAAAATTAAGTGATTTTATCATCAGAGATCCAATTCTACATAAATTACTAAAAGATGCTGGATAAAGTGTGAAATGACTCCACTTAAAAACAGGTTTATTAGACCTATTAATCTATGTATTTTGGAGATAATGGTTGGTAATTTTCCTTCTTAGTGCTGTGTTTATCAGCTGTTTCTATACATGTGATGTGGGCACCATGAAGAATATTTGTTAGTGTTCTCTCTTTTTCAATATTTTGGAAGAATTTGAGTAGAATGGTTATTAACTCTTCTCTTAGAGCTTGGTGAAATTCATTGGAAAAACCATCTGGTCTCAGGTTTTTATTTTTAGGGGGACTTTTCATTACCTCTTCAATTTATTTGCTTGTGATTGTTCTGTGGTGCTTATTCAAGAACATGGCATATATTATCTTATTTAAGTCTATGATGTAGATTTTATTATCACTAATAGATAAGAAAGCAAAAGCTAGGAAATCTGTGTAAGTTTATATAGCATGCAAGTGCCAGAACCAAGAATTAAATTTACCTTTTATGTCCAAAACTTGTGTACTTTTATATTAACATTTTATGTTGTTTGATTTTATTGTATTGATATTGTTTTGTTTGAAAAGTTAATGTTAACCAAATGTTTTCAATTTTACTTTCATTGTGCTTAGTTTTTTCTTTTTTGTTATCTTATTCTTGATAATTCAAAATTAAGAACTTGTGACTCAGGCTTGCATTGTAATTCTGTATATATACTACAATAGTCATTTAAAAGTATAATTGTTCTGGAAATATACAATATACTGTACTCTCCTGAGGCCCTTTTGAAATAAGTATTTAATGTGATAAATACTGGCCTGAAAAAACATCAAAACAAAAGTCAAATAAAAAAATAGAGTGATAAAGGAAACTAGAACTGTGGTAGTACCTGTGATGTGAAATGTACACAGACTGATGTGTGTGTGACATGTACACATACTGAGGTATGAATTCAATATCTTAAGAAGCATACAGTGATGTAGAATAATAAAGCAAATATCTATAATATATAATATATAAACGTATGTGTAATACTAATACAATGAATATTCATATATCTACATATTGTTCAATTTTATCTATTTTGAAATGTAGCTATTTTAGAACCTTCATATTTGCACCTCAAAACACCCTGGACTTTCAAAGTACATACCCCTTTCTCTCATTCCAATCTCAATTGAGATACCAACTCCTCTGTACAAGAATTTTCCAACCTCCATATAGCTGGATCAATGCCTCCCGACTTTTCAGTTATACCCAGTCACATTATCACATTAATCTTCATCGTGACACCTCAGTGTTTTAAGCACCGATTTATGTGTCTTCCTTTTCTTTCCCTGCATACTACTTTCTAACCACTTGAGTCTCTATCCTTTCCATTGCTATAGGTCTAAATCCCCAAAACAGTCAGTTCTCTACAACTATTTGTTCATTACCTTGTTGACTTGATGCATATGCTAATACTAGCTACTAAAAAGGTAGCAAAATTTCCTTAATTATAATATTAAAGTATTCAATAATATTTTCTATTAAGTTTCTTTGTCCTTTGTTCATTGTCTAATTTATTCTTTTAAAAAGAAACTAAATTACTTAAGTTACGTGTATCATTGGAAGTGTCACTGTAGCTAAGCATAGAACTGATTTCAGGACATGCGTTTTACAAATGGTCTTCACTTTTAAAGAAAAGAATATACAAATATACAATCAATATGGAAGAATAAAGATCTTGGGCAATTAAGAGAGATGCATAATTTTATCTACTATTTTACATATTCAACAAGATTTTTCCCATTGAGAATAAACCATGATCCCTGGAATTGATGTTCACAGAGAAGATTTTGGCAATCTTGTGTAATTCTAAATGAACTTGGATCACTATTGCACTGATTTTGCTTCATTTCATAATTCGTCTTATTGTTAAAGGAAAAAACAACTCTCTTAACCAACAGAAATATACTGTAACTGCTGCCTACAAATTCTTGTTTCAGACCTATGGTTAAACTACTATGTTTAGTAAATATGATTTTCTTACATTAGTTTTTTTCAAAAACGCACAATGAAAAATTCATCTAGATGTAAACAAACTCTCAGTGACCTAAGATAAAAAATTTAAAAACCAAACATATCTCATTGTCAAAATTTTTTACTTAATAACTTAAAACTTGACACCATTTATGTAATATGCTCTTGAAGTAAAAAAAAAAGCAAAACGTAACACTGATGTATAGAAGCAGATTCAAAATAATCTCTTCAAAGGTATAAGAGATTAAACACAAACCCATGAATATATCTTATATACTGCATCTCCCACAACACAGTAAAGTAAGTTTTGGAACAGTAATACATGGATACACCAACTCACACCTGATTCTAGCTCAATTACACTGACTCAGAGCATTACAGTATACTTCAACAAAAATCATGGAAATATTAAAATAAATATCATAAAATACCAAGCCAAATTCCAAAGTAAAATGAAATCAACAACCAATGCTCAGAATATTAAAACTGCACACATGTACCTTGGCCTTGTTCCTTTCCTGAATGATTCCAAAGGGTCACAATCATCATTAGCCGTGTTGAGTCCATGTCCACATTCTTCTAGTGGCACTTCTTTTTCTTCTGGCCAGGGCACTATAGATTCAGCATAGGGGGTCATAAAAAGTAAAACAAATTACAATCTCAAATGAAGTTTTACCAGTTAAATCCCATATTTAATATACTTTGTGTGTTTATAAATTATCCTGCTTACAAGGAAATATATTTGGAAACATATTCCCTCTTAGATTCTTAAGATGATGATTAATATGAAACACATTCATTTTCAACCTTATATTCTAAACATTCATCTAAATAATGTTTTTCAATATTAGTTTGCGTAATAGGCCATTAATATGCAAATGCTTTAAAGGCATTACAAAATACCTATTTTCAGTTAAGCAAAAATGTGTACATGAACACTATAACCTGCAATTTAGTCATAGTGATGCATTAAAGAGACAGTGTTATTTCTATGAATAAACACAAAATAAATTTTCAACACATTTATTACATAAATATACTTACAGTATAACAGAAGCATCACATAAATTATCCCGATGTTTCTCATTTATTGGTATTCTAGTTACTGTAAGTTCTGTTGTTGTGACTTGAAAAATATAGGACAATTTCAGAGCCCATGCTCTGAATAGTTTCTCAAGAATCAGGAATTTAGATCTCCCAACAATGTTTCAGTAATCATTTCAAACAGGATGCTGAAAACAGGAAAATGAGGTATCTTGAATATAGAACACCTCATGTATTTATCTCAAACACCTTCAATTTGAACATCATTAAAACATAGGCAATTAAACTACTGAAGTTAAGCACTGAAAGCATTATCCCTTTCCAGAGTGACTTGGAATATTCAAAGCAAGTGTCAATATATCCCGCAAATACATTAGAATCACTAGTAATTTTATATTGAAGACTAAGGTGACAGATGACTTACAAAACCATAAATGATGCCTAATTATTTTTAAGGGCAGGGAGCTGGATAAGATGTTGCCAAAGGTCAACCCTAGTAGTATACATAAATTTGTGTTCCTCTGTGTGTAAGCATGTATACATTCTCTTAACAACTCATTAATATATATTTGCACCAATAATCGCTATGTAATCATTTTTGCATGTACCAAAACAAATGTCAAATTTCGCTTCAAAATTTAACTTGCCTTTCAATGGATTCCTTTCTCAAATTTATTTTTATTCACTATTTCCTTAACTTCTAGCAACCCACATATAGTACTCATTTTAAATGCCATTTTATAAAAAGATTCTATATAGAGTTGAGTCTGAATTTTTTTAATGTAAACATTCTTTAGGAAGTATTGTCATGTAAAGTACTAGTTTCACTATATATTTTGATAAATTTTTGAGGGAATAGATGGCCTTTAAATTGTTGTTATAATCAAAAGAAAATTTAACCTTCCTCTTTAAGCTGATGTTACAAACAAAAAATACTCCATAAATACCAAGTTATGATATTTTATCTATATCTTGTTTTGGCCATTCTATAAATATGAAAATCACAACTTTTTACAAAACTTTATTATTAATTAAAAGTCATTCTCACATAAGTTAAAATCAAATCATTTTTTATGAAAGTGAAGCAAAATGACCACAAAAAATTATGATAAATGAACCTGAAAATAAAGTAACATTTGGCATAAGGACATATTATGAACTTCTATCATTTTGGGAACACTTTTCATGCATATGAAAATGAAAGATGAGAGTCTTTTACATAATTTTATGTGTACTTGTTATTCTTTAATGTTGGAGTAAGTTATAAAACACAGACAGTTGTATAGTTTTCTGTCCATAAAACAGACCAATATTCAGTGAGCAGAGTAGAGCTTTAGTACTTCAAATTAGTAATGCCAACATAATACATCTTAACACAATATTGATCAAGCTGTTGTTTTAATGTTGACTCTCACCAAAGAACATAGAACTTGGGAAATTTTGTGTGTAATTTTAAAAATTAATTTGGTTGTGCAAATATTTGGGGACAAACAGCATAGTAAGTCAGTGTCGTGGACGACTATGGTCCCACAGTCTATCTCCTAGATGTTGTTCTGTCAGATGGAACTCCCAGGCATATGGTATGATCTTAAAGATACTTCACATATAGACATACTAATTAGGAATAATAGTCCTGAATTGATAGCAATCCTGGCTAAAAGTCCTACCTTTAATGTATGTGAAAGTTTCCAGGTATTGGAACCAATTCTATTACAGACAATATCTGAATTATAGCTATACCATATTCAAAAAATTATTTTCCCCTTCCCAATATTCCACATATCATGTGTATTTTCTAAATATTCCTTCATAGCCATCAGATAAAACCAATTAGCTTAGGTTGCATGCATGTGTTATGTTGTTTCTTAAAATCTTCCACTTGAGTAATTCCATGCACATTATCATTCAATTGTGATCTAAAGATAGATGGTTTTGTCAACTTCCAGTCTGTTTTTACAGTGGTTTCTGTAGGACAATTCTTCTTTGGAACAAAGATTCCTTGCAATTCACTCTCTTGACAATAGTCCTCTTTCTTAAATCACGTCATGAGAGTTAGGCTGTGTAAACTAGCTTCCCGGTTTAATGCTCCTTTTGCTCAGCTTCTCCATTATAAAGCAAACTCTTTGATCATTCTCTTAAAACTAAGGTTTAAAGAATCAAATGGAGTTAGAAAGTGGCCATACCTGACCATAACTGAATTTTATCTGGAGCCATCCTCAAAAATTTTTGTCATCCACTTCCCAATATTCCACATCCTATGTGGATCTTCTAGATATTTTCTTCTTTCTAAACCACCAGACAAAATAAAAACAGGACCAATAAGAGATAAAAAATTACCAATGGAAATAAAATTATAAAATGCATGTGAACAATAGAGCACAGGGGCTTAAAAGACATATACAGGGTATTCTACCCCAACAAAAAGAATATACATTCTTCTCGAGAGAAAATGAAACATTTTCAAGGAGAGACCACATCTTGAGACATAAAAAGTCTCGACAAATTTAGAAAGATTGAAATTATAGAAACTCCTCTGACCACAGTGGGTGAAACGAGAATGAACCAGAAGAACAAAACCGTAAGAACCACAACACTGTGGAGATTGAACGTCATGCTTCTGAGCAACTTAAAACATGAAAATGAAAAGATGAGCTATCGGAACATGTGGGAAATGGCAAAAGCTGTTCTTGAGATAAGTTTATAGGCACACAAGTGATAATCAAAAACAGAAAGAGCCCCTAAATTAAATCCCCAAACTCACACTGGAGAAACAAGAAAGGAAGAAAAATGAAAGCAAAAAAATCAGAAGGAAGGAAATTAATAAAAATTAGAGCAAAAGGAAGAACCATCCAAAATATCAAATAAATCAAGTGCTGGTTCCTTGAAAAGTTAAACAAAATTGATATACCCATAGATAGTCTTACAAAGTAGAATGGAGAGAAATCCTAAAAAAAGAATCAGAAATGAAAGAACCGAAATTACAACTGTCAGCAGAGAAACACAAAGGATTATGATAGACTAGTATGGGAAATTATATGCAAACAAATTCATCAATCATAAATAAATGAATTCCTACAACCTCCCAAAACTGAACCAGGAACACATTGATATCCTGACCAGACCAATCAAAAGTACATAAAATTGAAGGAGCAATCAAATATCTCCCAACAAAAGAGCGTAGTACCAGATGTCTTCACTATGTTCTCTACCAAACATTCAAAGAAGAGATAATCATAATTCTCCTTAAATTCCCCCCACAAAATTGGAGGAGAGAAAAATCCAGGTTACATTGCATGAGGACAGTATTTCTCTGATCCCCAAACCAGACAAAGAGCACTAAAAGAAAACAATATACCAATATCACTGATGACTATCATGGCAAATAAATTCAACTGCACTTTAAAAAAGCACCATAATCAAGTACGATTCATTCGAGGGATGCAAGTGTGGTTCAAAATATGTGAATCAATCCATGTAATATTCCACATCAATAAATAGAATACAAAAATAATTTAATCATATCAATAGGTGCTGAGAAAGCCTCTGACAAGTTTCAACATCCATTTGTGATAAAACCCTCATCAAAACAGAATAGAAAAAGCATATGCTAACATAATAAAAGCATAATACAGGAAAGCAATTGCTAGCATAGTACCCAGTGGTCAAAACTGAAAGCCTTTCCCCTAAGATCTAGAGCAAGACAAGGTTGCCCTCACCACTATGATATATAGTTCTCAACATCTTGGTTGAGCAATAAGTCAAGAAAACATATTAAAGGAATTAATATTGGAAAAAACAAAATGATCATAATTTGCTGATAACATATTATACCTCAAAAATCTAGACTCCAGCAAAAATGCTGGTAATTATAAATGAGTACAGCAAAATATAAAATCAGCACTGGAAAATCACTAGTACTCATATATACAAACAATGAAGTAGAGGAAAATATAAGAAAGAAATTCATTCCCAGTAGCACCAAAAAAAAAGAATTTCTGGGAATCAACATAATAAAGGAGTGAAAGACCTCTATGATGAAAATTATCAGATGTTAACAAAAGAAATAAAAGACACAAAGAAATGGAAGAATACTGAGTGCTCATGGATTAGAAGAACTTGCTTAATTAAAAGGGCAATCCTACCCAAAGAAATATACAGTTTAAGACAATTCCCATCAAAATTCCTCAGACATCTTGTAAGGAAGTTGAGCAACCAACACTGAAGTTTATTTGGAATCACAAAAGAATTCGAATAGCTAAAGTTCTCTGAGGGGGAAAAATAAACAGCAGAGAATGCACATGTCCCAATTTCAAAGAAAACTACAAAGTGATAATCATTAGAACATTATGGCACTGAAACAAATAAACAGATCAGAGGAATAAAATTGAGAGTCCAGAAATAAAGCCATACCTATATGGAAAATCAATCTTTGTCAAAGAAGCCAAGAGTGTACAATGAAAGAGGAACGTCTTCAATAAATGGAGTTGGGAAAATTAGACATCTTCAAAAAAAAAAAAAGAAAAAACAAAAACTAGATGATTCAATATCACCATACACAAAAGTTAACTCAAAATAACTCAAAGACCTGGATCAAAGACCCCAAACCATAAATTACTTGAAGAAAATGTCAAAAAAAAATGTTCAGAACATATTATACTTGGATAATCCTCCAGAAACATTTGGGGAAAGAACAGCTACAGCAAAATATACCAGAGTAAACCTAAATAATTGGTACTGCATCAAACAAAAATGTTCTGCAGCAAAAGAATCCACCACTAAAACAAAATTGCAACACGCCAAATGTGAGAAAACAATCACATAACATAGTTACTTCAATAAGAGGCTCAATCTCTAATATACACAAAAGCTCATACATCTCAACAGAACAACCCACTCAAAAAATTGGAAAAACTGATAGACATCTATCCGAAAAAGACACGCAGCTGTCCTGCAGATAGATGAAAAAATGTTCTACATCACTCATCATCGGAGAAATGCAAATAAAAATAAAAAAGATATACTATCTCCTACCATCGAGAATAGCCGATATTCAGTCTAGAAATAAGTGTTTGAGTTGTTGCAGAAAAAATGGAAACTTCCTTCACTGTTGGTTGGAATGTAAATTAGTGCAACCTCTCCAGAAAACAATATGGAGAATTCTCAAATAAATAAAGATGGAATTGCCATTTGATTTCATAATCACAATCCTAGGCATGTACCCACAACACAAAATCTCTAATCAGGGAAAAAACCTGCACCCCTATGTTCATGGAAGTACAATTCACAATAACTAAGACATGGAAATCTAAATGCCCATCTACAGATGACTGGATAATAAAGGTGTGGTAAATATAGTCAATGGAATTCTACACAGTTCCTAAGTAAAATGAAATTGTGTAATTTGAAACAATCTTTTCAAACAATCTGGAGGATCATGATATGTGAAATAAGTCAGAAAGAAAATGAAACATAGGATGCTTTCACTCATATGTGGTATATAGTGAAATGAAGCAAAATATTAAACCCCAACAAAAACTCACAGTACACAAGATGATGGCTGCCAGACAGATAGGAGGGAGAGAGAAGGAGAGTGGGAACAAGATGATGGTAAAGGACACTGAAACACTGAGAAACAAGTTCAATATATTAAAATGAGTATGGTCTTGTAAACAAAAAGCAAATAAATGTTTTATATTTTAAAAGCTCTTAAGAGTTAGAGTACACTTTTTTCATTTAATTCCCTGCATGGTTAAGGACTACACTTTGCCATTTTCTACTTGAATAAATGAATAATTCATGATGAATAAATCCTGTCCACAGGACATGTGTGGTACTGAGGAATTACTTCCCACCTGTTAAGATACCTATAAGAATTCTTACTTCTAAAAAGCCTCTAGTTATTGATATGTACTACTGACAGTTTCACTCTCACGAGACAGAGAATTTAGCAAGGCTCTATGGCCTCTTGGCTCTTCTTTGCCTTCCACAGTCCTCTACCCTGGTCCAGAGAGGAGCTATTTTCTGACTAAATTAATTATGCATTTTTACTACAACCTCTTTTCATCCACTGATTTACAGATAATGTTGGGCAGAAAAAAAATTGGTTATGTCATTCACTCCCTAAGAAACAGCAAGAAAGCAAGAGAAACATTACTTGGGTCAAAATTATTTTCTTCTATGTCCACAAAGCATAAAGTCTCAGGACTATTCATGTTGCTACTGTTTTTCATTGAACCCACACCCCATAATTGGACCTGAGTGAAGTAGACAAATAGAAACAAAAACACATATCCCAAACTTCTAAAACTACCAAGATAAACACTCACCTCACCATCCCTTGTTTCTCCATCTCAGCATACTTAATGGTATTCAATGTTCCAACTCATAAAAACACATTTTTAAAAATTGTTAGTAATTCCTCCAAACATCTCTTCTTGTTGAGTTACACCACTGAGAAATCTCCTAGCTAGTTGTTAGAAGTCCAGCTATCCAGCATACAATGCACCTAAGTCCTCAAAAGAGCCAACTTCAATTATACTAATTAAATTAAGAGCATACCAGAGACTACACAGCCAACTTCAATTTCCTACCTACCTACCTGACTTGTTGCTATCATGGTGACTAAAACATGGAATCTGGAATGCAGAAAATTTGATTTATAGGCAATGTCCAATGGAGATATATTTTTAAGTTTAAAATTTATGATATTATCAGGGCCACACATCTAGGATAAAACTGTAGGCTTACATTTGTAGGTACTATAAATATTTGAAGAGAGCAGTGCTAATTATATTTTCACAGAAACTTCTTTAATTGAATGTTTCCTTGTATCTTTGGAATTCTATGGTTTATAGATATAATTCTATTTTTAATAAAATGTACTTCATTAATAAAAACTGAGTAAGGTATATGCTATAATATTTGCATTCTCAAAGATGTAGGAAATCTATAAGTACATTTCACAAGTCTTCATCACCCACCTGCTTGTCATTACCCAAGTTGAAATGCCACACCAAAAGAATTAAGTACAATTTGGAGTGCACTGGATTTCCAGACTTCTAAGCCCTATCTTTAAAATGAAGAGAAATTTTCCAATTGCTCATATTTTTCTATATGGAACAGAAACAGGTGAATTATAAAATTATTTCATGAAAAAACTCATTTCTAGCTTCTGTCTTTCCTTGGTTCATAGTTTTTTTCATTATAAGCAGATAATACTTCTTTGTAGTGCAAAATTTGTAGCTGCATTGAAAATGTTACTTTTCCCCTTTAAGAGTTAGATAATATCCCCTTGGAGAATCCTTTATTATGTTGTTGAAGCTTTTACATTGCCCTTCCCATATTAGAGGGCGCCAACATGCCTGAGAATCCATAATTATTTTTGACTCCCAAGTGATCAATTTTCTATACACTTATGGAAATATCACAAGTGCTTTGTATGTATCTGCCTCAAAGCATTTTCAGATTCTGTTTCACAAGGAAGCCATTCAGCAGCAAACATCTCTGAATCTAATATATCCTAGTTGGCCTTTACAAGCTAAGCACCTTCTATGTATCATCAGTGCCCATGTATAAAAGTAGGGCTATGTCTTCCTAGCAAATTTATGATCAACTTAAAAATTCAGTCTCATGCTTACAAAGATTTGCTGATTCAGAGTTTGTGAGGGTAGAGAAGGAATAGTACGAGTAGTTCAAGCCAGACTTGATTTCTACTTTTGGGAACAATTATGTTATCGTAATTAAGGTGATCAAATGTTTCTAATATTTACACATGTATTTAGATAAAATTGTATAATATATGAGATGCCCTGAGTTACAAACCACAAAGAAGGAACATCTAATAACCAAAATAACACATTCCAGAAACTATGAAATTTGAATATTCGATGTTATGAAAAATCCACATTGGATTTTATTTATTACAAAAGGGTTCCAAGAAAGTTGAAGGAACAATTATTCCACAGCTATACTATTTCGGTGAGTACTTTTTTGAGTATATCACCTCATTGAGTCTTTTAACAATCTTGTAAATTATGGAAATCAAGTCCCTGTTAAGTAGAAGAAGAACTTGAGCCCAAAAGAAGTGATTTATCTAGGAAAACTTGTTATTGGTTAGAGAGCAAGAAGCTCTCCTATATTCAAGACACCTTCCATAATGTCACACTAATCTGTTGAGTGATGTTATTTTCCATTCTTGACTTCATTTGTCTGCTTTTTAAAAATTATATGCTCCCTATAAAGTTGATAGAAAATATAAATTGAAATTACATGGAATAACTAGTTTTAAGATCTTGGATATGATCTGAAATAATATAAGGAGCTTATTGCATTTGTTAAATATTTTTCATGATCACTATTAAAATGTTAATTTTTAAACATATTTATTCATAGCCACTGCCTACTACTTTAGGAGTATAATGAAGAAATGATATGTAAAGATCTAGGTGAGATTTCAGATATCTAATTATTCTTTATGATCCTATTGTAGGTAAAGAAAGAGTAAGGAAGTTTTGAGAGAGATGAAAAAGAGCAATATACAAATTGCAGTTGTGATTTTTCTTAATTATTTGCTTAATATAATTTTCAGAAATATTTAAGAAGTTTAAAATTGGTAAATTTCAATCTGTGAAAATATTATTTTTCTGAAAAGGATATCATTTAGTTATGACCACTAAAATTCCATATGAGACCTTGTGTATAGAGAACAAAATTTTTTTTGAGTACATTGTATTATTTTTTTCACCACAATATAGCAAACTTGACTTGCTATAAAATGATATTTCACTTAACTTTACAAGTAGATTGCTATTAGTAAGTGGAATTAGCTATTGTATGTAATTTGTTTCATTAAAATGTAAATATATCTTTAAAACTGGGAACCCAGTAATATCTTTATGGTACTATAAATGAATAGAAAGCAATAAGAACAGCAAAATTTAGGCAGTGTGTCCCAATACCTAGAAGATATTATTTATTTGAATATACCTGATGATAGTCCAGAGTTCAGTAAAGCTATGCAATTTTGACAATCAGGTTAGTTTGTATATTGTATACCCAAAATTCTCATTATTATCAGCTCCATTCTTTATGAGTCAGAATGGAATTATTGACTGCATTAGAACAAGATGTTTCTTTTATTGGAGGGTTTTCATGATACTGTGATTTTTTTTTAAAACAAGATGCTTTGTTGTCATTAGTCATATGACTGACAAGTCACATTTCTAATTGTTATTCAAATACTCCATTTCTGTAATTAAGAAATATAAAAAAATGACAAAAAATTCACAGTAACAAAAGTGTTACCATAGTCTATAGAGTGGCATCTAGTGCTTTGTAACCTCTGAGTCAGATGATGACTTCTCTCACTTAGTAGGACTTTATCAAATAGCTTCTTTAGCTACAGAATGCAAGGTATGATGCAACAAATAATTTTGGTTTCTAGACGTCTTCTGGTCTTCTGTCTTCATAGAGCTCTTCTGGTTAATATCTATGTTTTATTTGGGTTTTATAGAATTTTAAAAGAAAATTTCTATTCATCTTTTCACTGTCCACTTAAGAAATAATTGTTGAGTATCTTTTAGGCACTAAGCATTGTTCTAGTGTTACAGAATACAGACATTTAGGAAATGCAGTTCCTGTCTTCCAGGAACTTGTTATTATCATTGACTTCATTCATGCTTTTTATGTGACCTTGGTAAATGTATCAGGGAGAATGATTTTAGATGAAAATATTCAGTGACCTAACAGTGACTAAAGCAATAACAACCAGGAGTTTGGGTCGTTCAGTATGTCATTTTTTATCCAAGTCATTGTTCTGTCAGCTATCAGGGTTGTAGTGTTTTATTTGTCTCCTTTCCTAATCAGTAACAGGTCCAAGCATATTCATATTCTCACGTGGAAACACCAATTATTGAAAGGGTACTTTCTTCATATGCTTCCTTCAAGAGGAAGAAAACTTAGAATCTTGCAGGATGTCCTCAACATTTCAAATCAACATTATGTTCTTAAGAATTTACCATTTGTATTTTATTGATAGGATGCCTCACAATGGTGAGTGTTGTCATGACAACAAAGGTACTGGGAAATTGGAAGTCTTTTCAACATGCCTTGTTTTTAAGGTGCCTCAATAATGTGAGATATAATATGAAAAGTAAGCAAACAATGTAACAAAGCCTCTCTCATGTTTAAAAGGCTTTTCTCTGTTTTGGATTTTAATATAATTATCCCACTGAGAGGATAGAATGAAAGCTTTATTATACTCCTACGTAAACAGGCTTTCTCTCCATTGTGAATTCTCATGTGTCTCTTTAGAAATCCAGAATAGACAAAGCATTTTGCACATTATTTACATTTGTTGGGTTTCTTTCTAGTATCACCTTGCATTTGAATTTTCTTTTCTTCAAACTATATAAAACCTTTGCCACATCTCTTACACAAATAGGGTTTTCCCCCAACATGGATTTGCATGTGAATCTTTAGCTGTTCAGAATGTACAAAAATTTTGCCACATTCCTTCCTTTGATAGGGCTTCTCTCCAGTGTATATGCTTATGAATAGCAATACATGAAATTTGTAAATTTTTTTTCCATATATATTACATTGAGACTTCAAACATCTGTGAGACCTAAAATGCCTAGTTAACTGAACAAATGTAGCAAAGACTTTCTCACATATTTCACAATTAAAAGGCTTATTTGCAGTTTGAAATTTTATATGATCACTGAAGTGATCATATCCTTTCCGATATTCCTTATGTGTATGAGGTTTATCTCCACTGTTAATTTATGTGTGAGTGGTAATATGTGTGGATGTTTAAAGTTTTCTCTTCAATCCACACTCTTAAAAGATTTTAGGAGATTGTGATTTTGATTGTGAAGGTAAAGAATGAGAGGCATCTGGAGGATTTTTCAAATTTCTCATGAGAAAGGGGTTTCAAACTAGCATGCATTTTCTTATGTTCAGTAAGCTCAACAAGCTTCATGAAAGCATTCTTAGATGAGGTTTTCTTCCATAGAGTTAAGACGCTTTCCCCATATTTACCATCCCTGATCAAATTCCCTACATTTTCAGATATCACGAGCACCTCCAGCTATAATGTTCACTGAAGTCTTTTCCAGGATTCTCATTATCATAGATAATTCACCTACTTAGAATTATTTCCCTTTCTGTCCATTGAGAGGTACTCCTCCCAAAATGAACATTTTGAATGACTGAGTCTTCAGGTTAAGTTGCATTTTCCATTCTTATACGACTTTGTCGCTACTGTCTTCAACTCTTTATTTTGTTCCAGCCACAAGATCCCACTGGGTTTGAATTCCTGATACCCTCTGAGGTCAGGATTGCATAGATATCCAGTATCACACTGTACAATTTTCCATGAGCGGAATCCAGTAATATCCACTCCTCCAAGGTGAAGCTCACAGTCACATCTGAGAAAGTCATTGAGTCCTGAAAAGTATTTGTCAAAAAGTGATTCACCATCCTTGCTATTTCTATTTTGTCTCAAGATGATAGAAATGGTTTGGCAGGGAAAACACCTACATTTCCATTTGCTCTTTTTCCATTTTAAAAAAGTAAAGAGAAAATTCTTCTAAACAAGTGTCTTGAAGCTCAAATTTCATTTGTTTCTTCTGATTTTCCATAAAAATTATACACAGGTACCATAGCCCACAAAGCTTATCAACAGGGTCTCTGAGAAAGCGCTTCAGGAGCAAAACAGCAGCAATAACAACAACAAATAGACGACACTAATTTAGAAAAGCAGAGACTAAATGGGAAACTTCTCTCCTCTCAGTGACAGTGATCATGAACCTGGTTCCATGATTTACTTTATAGGGCTGGGCTATAATGAGATAGTACAAATAAAACAAAGGCGAGTGCAGGAATTCAATTCTACTGCTATCATCAGAACAGCAACATTGAAGGTCAGAGCTAACAGCTTCCTGCTGTTACCTACTTGTAACTCTGCTGACTTTTAAGAACTTCTGTCCTGGGAAATTTTGCAGAAGCAGCCATAAAGCAACTTACTCCCAACACACAGGTTATTAATCATAAGTTTAATTCAGTAACTAGCACATATAACAAGACATGAACACACCTGGATTTTCAGGTTCTTGGTAAGTGAGAGATTTAAGAATGTGACTCACCTAGTGGAAATTATTTTCCTTACCAACATGGCTGGATCGCTAGGGCCCTGAGACCTGGAGGATCTGAGTAATGTGATTCCACAACCAGAAATTCCTTTCTTCTGGGTCTCATGAAGGCAGTAACAAACAGAGCAGCATGAGTCAGTCTCAGATGCACACGAACCTAGAGAGACAGCTAAAACTAACATTATTTTTAACTTTATGTTATTATCTAACATTTCTTATTAGCTGTATTACATCATACGCTTCTTAAACCAGTCACTGATAAAGGAAATGTAATTATTATTTTTATCTTCGAATAATAATTTCTTTCTGGAATGAAGAGGAAACTCAAATTGTGATTCTCCATCAGGAACAAAGAATGACAAACTGCTTTTAGGGGGAGATGTAGCAATATTTTCTGCTGGGATTCACTGAACTGTTGTGAGCTGAAGAGTAGCAAGAATAGATGTATTGGGGTAAACTTTTTGTAGTGTAAAAGTGTCAGAAAATTTTCTGTATCAGAACATAGAGCAAGTAGTTTAATTGTGTCGTTTCTCATATATCTACTCAACTCTGTCCTTCTGAATGTTCCATGTACACTTGAGATAGATGTATATTGGATTTTGTTGGGAGCATGACACCTTGTATAAGTCTGGTCGGTCCATGTGATCTATTTCTTTGTTCACTTTCTGCCTGGATGATTTATTAGAGTAAGTGGAGAACTGAAGTCCTATACTATTGTGTTACTGTCAGTGTTTGCCTTTAGCTCTGTCGGTATTTTCTTTATATGTTAAGATGGTTCAGCACTGGGTATGTATGTTAGTGATAGTTAATTTTTCTTAATGAATTACACCATTCACCATAAGGTAGTGCCCTGTGTGCCTCAAGATATCCTTCAATTTTCAGGTGACAGCTTATTTTGTCTGAAATTAGTAAATCACTTCCTGATATCCTTCGATTGTTGTTGCTTTTACATATTTTTCCATAGCCTTTATCTTCTCTCCCGTTTGTCTTTGGATCTGATATGATTTCCTTGTAAGAATAATATTGATGGATCATGCTTCCTATTCACAACAAAATCATGTGGGTTTTTTGTGTGTGTCCTCAGTCCATTTGTGCATAGAGTGACAAATAATTACAGGGTTTTATTACTATCATTTCATCCTTTGTTTTCTGTTGGTTTTATTGCTTCTTTTCTCATTTTTTTTGCATTTCCCTTTGTATACTTTTTGGTGAGTGTTCTTTCAATTTCATTTACTTCCCAGCTGCTTACATATTTCAAATTAGATTTTGTGACTGTCATGGAATATTACTGTCCTTACATATCTGAGAGTCTTTTATAACCTGTCATCATATAACACTGATGTGTTCATATGGATTGTAAGAATTTATATCCAACATTGATTATTTTTGTTCTCTCTTGCTGCTCCTATCTTTGTTTCTGTATTTGCTTTCCTGTTTTTCACTATTGTCAGGGTCTTGTGGATCTTGGGTTTCTTTTTGCCTGTTGCAGTACTCGTTTTATGGTTTCTTATGGCAGATCTTGTGGTGGAAAGATATATTAATATTTGTTGATCATTGAAGATTTTATACATCATATTTGAATGATAATTTGTTGGGAAGTGTATTTGTAGCAGGTAGTTTTCAACTTCTAGTATTCTGAATGTCATTCCATTCTCTTTTACCTATAGTTCTTCTGTTCTGAGGTCCAGTGATGATAGCATGAGTGGTATACCTTTGTAGTTTATACATCTCTTTTCTCTCGCAATCTTGAGTCATTTTTCTTTGTTGTACTTTTGCTAATTTTTCTATGATGTGTCTAGAAGTGTTTTTATATCTAAATAATCTGGTGTTTTATCTTCTTGCACTTGCATATTTTCTTTTGGTGATGACATGGGAAATATTCAGCTTTTACTTCCTTGAGTAGATATTCTGTACATTTTTCCACTTTCCTCTCTGGGATATCTATGATGCCTATGTTTGTTCTTTCCATGTTGTCTGATATTTCACAGAAAACATCCTCATTGTCCCTCAGTCATGTCTCTCCCTCTTCCTTTGTGAGCATTGTCTCTGTGATCTTGTCTTCAGTTTCTGAGATTTATTCATTATCATGATTAAATCTGTTCATGAAACTTTCCATGTTTACCTTCAGTTGCTTGACTGTGTCTTTTATCTCCAGAATTTCTGCTAGGATAGTCTTTATATTTTAATATCTTTGGTGACATACATATTTTAATTTGACACTTTTGGGGGGTCTTTCAATTTTCTTTGTGTTGTTGTGTCTGCCTCATGCATCATCTTTTTTATAACTATTGATTGGAAGTCTTTGTTAGGTTGTCCCATTCAATGTCAATGGAGTTCCTCTCTGAGAAAGTATTGACATCTTCCTCTCTTTCACTCAGTAGTTGGAATGACTTTGTTCTCTGTCATTGTTTTAATGTTCTGCCTTTGTTTTGTTTTTTCTTAGATTTTTCCCTTAGTGGGGATGGTGGACACTTGTGTGTTCAGTATCAGCAGTTACTCTCTGATATGTTCTGTTTCTGCGCATCAGAAATGTTATTTCAGTGATTTCCATTGGCTTCTGTGAGGATGGGAGCTATTCTTTACTTGCACACAATTAATAGGCTTCCAATCAAAGGACCACCGATATCCATTACGTCAAGTGGTTCCAGGGTATGTCACCATTCATATCTATGCAGTTTTGGTAGTTTATTTTGTTTATTTGACAGGTTCTTGCTCCCTCAACTATTTGGCAAGGGAGAAAGTTTGATTTTGTCCTCTGTGTTCACCTTTAAAAACAGGATAGGATTGGGTCTCCCTCCACGTTCTCCAACAGTTTTACTCTTCCAGGATGGGGCGCTTCAAACTACTTAGCACAGGTTTTGAAATAGTCTGTCATTAAATGAGCCTATTTCTCTTTTCCTGCATCTTTCCAGCCTAGTACCAACATCAATTTCTATACCTGTGTTCTTTTGATCACCTGGTATATATCCACTCACCACAGCTCCTTAGCACAGTGGAAATAGGTAAGTCATCTTGTACTCTCATGCAGAGTTACTGTACCTTCTTTGGGTGATGGTGCAGTTTCTTATTGCCTCTTGACTTAGACCAGGGAGTAAGATTGCCTTCAGCCTCTGGGTGATATCTTAAAGGCTAAAATGGGGATTGCTGCCCCTTTCCACTGTGCTCCAGTGCCTGGACTCTCCCAGGAAGGTCCCTGTGCCCTACTAAGTACAGTGTTTGAAATCTGCACTTCTTATATCTTTTAAGATAAAGTGTTTTATTTGAAAATTTTCCTCAGCCTTCTTTGTACCCTTATTATACTTTATTTATTTCATTGCTAGAAGCCAGTGAACTATGCTTTTCTGTTCTTATTTGATTTCCTGTATCTTTACACTAACTAGAATATAGACCACTATCTGTCTTTTATTTATATGTCCAATTATGACCATGTTAGTGCCTATGATTGGATACATAAAGTAAATGCTGGATGTCTTAGCAACTGATTGATCCAGCATGGAAATAATGGAATACAATATTTTCTGAAGTTGGGAATTTGTTTTAATTTTATAGGATGGGAAACCAAAGCTAGCATGTGCAACAGATGAAAATGTGTTTCTGTATTTCAAAGAGGTCCACCAGAGCATCCAGGTAATGAAAATTTGATCTGTGTTGATGGAGTATAGAAAAATACAACAAATGGTAACCTAGTAAAAGATTCTGAAATTGTCTTCTACTTAAATAGTAGTGGAACAATTCTAGTGTATGTATTTCATATAATAGAATATGGAAATTAATATCTATATTCTGTGACTACAAATTTTATATTAATTTTCAAAAAATATAGTCTTGATTATGACATTCATATATTGATATATGGTAATAACAGGCTTAGTGATCCCTTTTTTAAAAGACATAAATTTTTATTTTTAGGACTGTTTAAGTTCAGAGCAAAATTGAGCAGAAAATACCAAGAGTTTCCTTTACTCCCTGTTCTCAAATATGCACAACCTCACCCTTAGGCCACATTCTACATCTCAGTGGTTTATTTTTACACTGCATTGTTACCTCCCAAACTTCATATTTTATGATGACTTCAAATGCTTATTCTGACTATATTATATTTAATAATTTTCTGTCTCATAGCATTATATAATCTTTAGACTTATTGTGGAACTAAAATTGTCCTCTTTTGACATGGAAATTATTTGGTTAATCAAGGTTCTTTCTCATATAAATTTCTGTTTGAGTCTTGAAAACTGAATGCAGGTGATACTAGTACTTCAAGAAAAGACTAGCATCACTATTAAAGCTGTTATTTACTTAAAATAGTACTGTTAACCAAAGTTTTTAAAACGCATTTCTCTATAGCATTTATAGTACTTCCATGCATATTTCCACTTAAATGGTTAGACAGTTACATTTTTAGTAGCAACTAATTCCATACTCTGAAAAGTTTTAACTATTAGTAACTGAACTCTTTGGGACAATCAACTATTTAATATAAACTGCTGAGTGAATGGAAATAAATTTTTTAATAAATAAAAAGCAGAGAAATGAGAGAAAACAATTCATTAAATTTATCTGTGTGAAATGTCAAGTGTAGGACATGTAAAATGTGAATGTTAATGTGTTTGGGGGAGAGGATGATATTATGGTACTGCTTTTTTGAAGGACGTTTTGTATATATAGTCACACTTGCTATATAATTTATATTCTACTAAATGAATACTTCCAGATTTTACAGATTCATCTTTGCTTACTATCCCTCTTGGTAATTATGCCTGTGAAAAATCCGTGAATTTTAAAGTCGGTATTAATTCTCCAGTTACATCACAATAAATGAACAAACTTCAGTCAATGTTCACAGAATTTAGACAGAGAACTATAATAAAGTAAAGGTTAATATTGGACATGTGTTTTATTAGAGAAGGATGTGCTCCATGAACTTCGTGAACCACAGCTTGATGAAAATAAAGAATGTAAAGAAGGTGACAAATGAGCATAGAGAATTCAGTCCTAGGCTGCTTTTGCATGGCTTCACCACAGTTTAATCATTCAAGATGTTATTTGTTCTTTGCTGTTTTTGTTGCTGATATTCATTAGCATAAGATCTGATGACATACACATTGCAAAAGCTGAAAAATCATGTCTGGACTTACCTACTTTAAAAAGATGAACAAGATAAACTCTATAGCATTGGAAGGTTGACTCAACAGGTTATACTTTAATGTCACTGGAATCATGAAGTCTTTAGTATTTAATTTGACATTGTCATAAAAAGAGAGGGAGGGCTTTCTTTGTGTTCCTGTGTGGCAATGTACAGAATCTGTCAACCATTTTTCCTAATGAATAAGGCATTTCATCCTAAACTGAAGTCTAACTAAAGAATTAGAGAATTAGCGTGCTGCCACTGAAAATAATCATACTCTTTTCAAAGTTTCAGTAATGCTCGATTTTCAGAAAAGTCCTGCCATTCTAGTTTGACATAGAATCATTAGTAGAATCAGTGTCCTAAATTGTCAGTTTGCCATCTACCTTATAGTATTTATTTAGGATTATGGTCACTATTAACAGCAGTTCATTTGTAGGTATCAAATTTTGATAAATGCCATTCTTTCTTTTGAATGTGTTAAATATAGAATAGAGAAATAATTTAATTGCCAAAATAAATTTAATTTTTATTCATTGTAACATGGTGTGTAGAGTATTTTTTTAAAAGCGTCAATCTTACGCTTTAAATATTCAGTGATTTTTCTGGTTTTGATTTAAATATGTTTTACTCTTGTTAATAATGAATGGGAGTTATGAAGAAGACACTTTAAGCAGGTAGGTTTTTATGAATTAAAACTCATAATATGTTACTTAAGCAAATGCAAAGAAAAGAATCAAACACATTAGCTATGGACACTAAACCATAGGTTTTACCTAAGGAAAACCTAATCAGGTCATTTTTCATAAGTATAAGGCTCTCTGAGACTGTTTTATGTCAGGGAAATATGAATCATGTTATGTTAACTAAATTAAACATTTATTTAGAGGTTATTTCTAGCTTTTTTCTCTACTTTGTGACTTCCCATTCTGGTTCTATTCAGGATCATGCCCTGTTCAGTTTCATAAAGTTTCATTTTCCTTTTTTGGTGCGCTATTTCCTTTTCCATAATTTTTTCTTGATTTTTGTTTGTGCCTCTTTATTTGTTTGGTACTTTTATCTATTAATGTTTCTATTCTGCCAGCGAGATGACATCTTTTACAAGGAGACAAAATCAGAAGCTCATAGAATTTCACATTTTAATGAATCTTAGAGATAATTCAATTAAAACAACCTTAAGTACTCCAAACCATACTTAATCTGCCAATGTTGTTTTTAAAAGAGAAAATTTGAGAGTCTAAGTGATTGAAATGACATGGTGGAACTACTGAGTGACAGAAATTAGATTTAGGTTTATTTATTATCCCATAGGCGATTAATTTTATCATATAAAGGTGCAAATGGGTTTATTGAACACAATAGAGGATACTAAGAATGGAGCTAGCAGGGGGAGGTCATATTTTAAGATGAAAACACTGAGTTATAATAATAAAGGTTGTAGACAAGTGTTGAGAATATTAGGGTTTATGGAAAGTTAGTTAAATCTCAAGAATGAGTGATACAATGTATTGGGAGCTATTTAGAAAGTCATATCAAACAAGGGCTCAAAAGTACCTCAGATATGTCGTTGCCCTTTTGTTTAATTGCAGAAAGTTGAATACTTTTATGTTTCTGTCAGAATATATAAAACAAGCTGAGCCACTGAGAAGATTCTCTTTATAGCAAATAGGGATGTAATATTCCTTCTCAAATTAGTTGTTGCATCTTTTCAAGAACTAGGGAAATAGAGATTACTGAACTACATAGTTCTATGACTGAAGGAAAGTGTGTCCTCATTCCCACCTCTGTTAGCAAATGACTAATGACCTTTGCACGTACCTATTGGGTGAGGCAGATGTAGGATTGAATGCTCAGTCATAGATCTTCCATTGATTAGCTTTTAACATGTCAATTTTGGGAAACTGATGATGAGACTCCATTTTGCTTACTTCCATGAGTAGGGGAATAGAGAGTTCTTACACTTGATAGCTTGAACCCATCCTTCTTTCAGAAATCTGTGCTTTCTTAGACTGAAGATTTGAAAGGGTGGAGAATGTCATTGGACCCTATATAAACGTGTTGTGGGGATGGAAGTCTTATTAAGAAACACGTTTAGAGAGTACATAGGGAAAGAGAGGCACAACTACCAGAACTCTGTTTTAGTGCAGTTTGACTCCTAAATGTTCTTGAATGTTTTCTCATATTTGTTAGTTTATGCGAACCTGAATAAGACATGACCTGTAATGCAAATGAATTTGACTACCATTTTTAATGTTTCCTTCAATATTCCTGGTGAATAGAATAACATATGAATAAAACAATATAAAATTGTTCTTTAACATTTATTCATTTTAGTTTTCATACATATCTGGGAAGTCCCTGCATTGTGTTAGAGTGAAGGGAAGGAGTAGGCTCTTTTTAATAAGTGGTTTTCATGCTGAAGAACCAAGACTGACATCTATGACTGCCATAGATTTGTCTTTCAATGAAGGACAGACAATGGAGAAGGGGACTGTCTATTTTTCTACATAGGTTTAGATTGTCATGTCTGTTGATTTCATGTAACCAAATGAATGTCAACCATTTATTGGATTTTTTGTTTAACCTTCCAGATTTTTGTTGAGAATAAATTATTTTCAGACTCTGTCAATATATTGGATGTTATTTTTCTTATGGGAGCTAAGAATGTGTGTCTATTGGCTATTTACAGTTTGAGAGAGTTGGGTAAAAGAGAACACTAAAGGCTTTCAATGTAAAATAGCCAAACTTGGATTACATCAAAAATTCTCTTTTAAAATGAAAAAGATATTTCACTATTAAGTTTTATATAGAAATTAAATCACACAATTTATTTTATATTTTATCTGAAAAGGCTTTCTAACAAACCTGGCATTCACAATTCATGGCCTACATCTGATGATGATGACTTAGATTTCAACAGTGTTTACTCTTAATATTTAGTTGTCTTTTATGCGCCAGCATTTCACGTTTGCAAAGGAAAGTTGGCTCGTCAAGCTAGAGAAATTTGGTCTTTGCTCTCTTTCCATCCTTCCTTCCTTTCTGCCCACCTTCAATCCCTTCTTTCTGAGATCTATAAAAAATATGGACTTGAAAAATATAAGGTGACAGTAAAATTATGATAAGGGAAACTTCCCACGATGAAAGAAAATTGGTTTTTCAGTTAAGATTAATAATGTAGTTTTGAATCTTAATAATGCAGTATTTTAAACATTTAAAGCCTAAATAAAATTTTTAATAGATTCATCTATTTATTATAGTACTGATGGAATATTCTATTGTCTATTTAATAAAGTTGCATAGCATATATTATATAGATGTCTTTCCTTGGACTTTTTGTTATTTATATTTTTATGAGAGATACTTTCCCTCTATTTTATCTTTGAGTCTCTATTAACACTAAAATAGTATTAGAAATTATGTACATTTTGAAATAAAAATGTTCTTTCTAAAAAAATCTATGTAACAATGGGACACCACTCTATTCGCTAAATAATGCCAAAACAAGTATATATAAAGTTCCTTATCTAGTTGAAGTTTACATTTTCCCTAAAAGAATAAGTTCTAAGAGCAGACCCTATTAATATTTTCATAGTAAAACTTCACAGTTCAGAAATATTTTGTATTATTTTGTAGAAAATTATCTACTCTGAGTTCTACAATTGTTAATATCATCTTCTTTGTATTGTACTATTTTAAATAATTGTTTTCTTGCTCTTATTTATCAATAAGCCAATGTAAATCAGGAAGGATAATTTGTATATCCATGATCAACTAGAATATGTTTTGCATGTATGAAGGATTTTAGTGTTTTAAGTGTATATACATCAACTGCCAAATGGAATTATATATAATGAAGTTTTATAATTTTATATAACATATTATATATCTCCTAATTAAACCTATCTTAATTTCTAAAAATATGACTTAAATCTATTCCCTTTTCATTGGTAGGGTGTATAATTACAACTGATAGTCTGAGGAAATATGTCAGAGATAAGAAGAAAATAAATAAGAAATAAATGATGAATACAAAAGGTTGTTACTGTATATGTTTTGTATCCTTGACTCTAAACTTACTATTTTAGATCAGAACTTGTCAACTACATTTTTATATGCTTGATTAGATATACATATTTTTAAAATGTATACTTACAATTCTGATCGCTAATTATATCATCATGCAGAACATGATATATTAGAAATATATTACTTCCTATGTTTATTTTTCTGTAACAGAAATTTGGAGCTTTTTATTAACATAGTATTTATAAAGATATAATTGTAGTATAAACAAATCAGTTGTAGTAGTGTAATATGGACAAAAGCATCTGTTTATAAATATGTATGTATACAATATGCAGCAAGATATGTGAATAAATGTATGTATATGTTGCAGCATATAATAAAAATAAGAAATGATTGGAAACAATTACTTGACTACCTATTTGACTGATTATAGGCAATTTATACATTTTGCACTCCAATAAACTAGATTGAAAATAAACTCTTATTTACCTCTTATTAAAGGTAATTCATGCAATAATAAAGCATGCAAATACATTGTAAAATATATCAACTTAAATTTCTTAAGACTATTTTAGCAATAATTCAATCTATTGAATAATAAATATTTGTTTTAGGTAATTTTTGTAAAAATGTATATTATGTGTGTAACAACCATTAGTATTTAAGAGAGGTATTTTGGGGTTACCTATGTCATTTATCAGTATTTCCTCCTTTTGATAAGTTGTGAAAATGAATAACTGGCAATAAATCTCAATAGAAGTCTACATCTGAATGACTCCAAGACCTGTAATCTGTGGGTTTACTGTAAGATCTGAAATTAATGGAGAACACTGTAATTATTTAATCAGATTTTATACTTTTTATTTAAAGCTGTTATATTTTTCTAGAATTATTGAAAATCAAAATTATGTAAACTAATGACTGATCAGAAATCCAAGAAAAACAGTAAGCTATTTAAAACCTGTCCAAACTTCTGTTATTCATATTTTGGAATTATACTTTTTTTGTTCTCTTTACTTTGGTTCTACTATAGCAGAAGTACAATGTGATTTGGTTCATATTTTTCCCAAAGCATCAATCAAAGATGAACATTTTCCATATTCAGCTTATCCACTACCTAAATGTCATCTGAAGCTTGTTGCTAGGTCTTTATTAATATATGATGTAATAAAGGTAAGATTATTATCCCCCTTTTTTACATAATCACATTTCTCTGATCCTTTTGATATAATGATAAAAGGTATACTAGAAATAAATTTCTTAATCCATAGGAAACAAGCTGAATTAAAAGAAACGTGTAGAATTGAGACTTGCAAAGTTTTAGGAGTGTGAAAAATCATTAGTCGTGTTGTTATGGAAGGAAATTATTTGGAAGCAACTACAAAAAATAGCTGGATGATTATGAAGATTAAGAAGAGAAAAAATATTAGATCAGGGCCAGCTGTGTCTCCACAATCAGGCTGGATCAGTACAAGCTGTGTTTCTCCCGTCAGAGTAGGTCGGGGCAAGCTGTGTCTCCTCTATAAGCATAAGGAAGAGCCAGTTGTGTCTCCTCCATCAGGGTAGTCCATGAACAGCTGTCTCTCCCCATCAGCCTGAATCAGAAACAGCTAGGTCTCCCACATCAGCAAGGATCAGGTTCAGCTGTGTCTCCACAATTAACCTAGATCAGTACCAGCAGTGACGCCCAATCAGACTAAGAGCCATCTGTGTCCCCCCAAATCAGACTAGATCATGACTATTTCTCCTACATCAGAGTAGAACAGGCCAACTGTGTCTTCCATCAGATCAAATCAGGGTCAGACATGCTGCCCAAACAGCCTGGATCAGGACCAAATGTGCCTCCCCAATCAGTCTGGATCAGGACAAGCTGTGTCTCCCACATCAGAATAAGTAAGATTCAGTTGTGTTTCCTCTTCAAGGTAAACCAGGACCACATATTCCTCCCAATTAGACTATATAGGGCCACCTGTATCTCCCTAATTAGACTTAATCATATCAGCTGAGTCACCCACATCAGCTGGATCAGGATCAGCTGTGTCTCCTTATCACCCTGTGTCATTATTATCAATAGATCCCTAAATAGCCTGGGTAAAGATCAGTGGTGACACAATCAGCTTAAGTAAGAACCAGCTGTGTCCCCCAATTAGGCTAGACCTGGACAAACTCTGTTTCCCCCATCAGCCTGGATCAGGATCAGGATCAGGTATGTCTCCATCAGACTAAATCAGGGCCAGTTGTGCTGCCCAATCAGATTGGATCAATACTAGCTGTATCACCCATCAGACTAAGATTAAAGGCCATATGTACAGGAAGTATATGTCTAAATATACTGCTCTCTAATAAGACATATATGGAGCAATTGTTCTGTAACAGCCACTCAGGGATATACATGAATTGTGCTTAGTTCAAGCTTTCACTATATTGCATCCAAATTTAGTTTGTGTTATCACTGAAGTTTGGTATATATCTAAAGCATGTGTAGTTTTCATATATGTCCACATAGTCATCTAGTATCGTAGTTAAAAACATAAAACAGCACTTCATTATAGTTCAGAGCAGTTGGTGTCATTTTTATTCCATGTGGGATTTGGAAAACTTGAATTAACCTTAAAGTGAGTTAGCGTTATACTTACCAGATATGATTAGAGGCCATACACCTCCGTGCTCTCTAATAAAACTTACAACGGAACACTTATCTTTAAGAGTCACTCAGGAACATGCCTGAATTGCAATTAGTTCAAGATTTTAATTCATTGCATCCAATTTTAGTTTGTGATATCAATAAAGTTTTATTGTTTATATGTGTAAAACATATGTAGTTTTCCTATAGACACACATTTTCATGTAGTAAACATAGTTAAAATTATTAAAAAACCACTTCATTACAATTCAGAACAGTTGGCTTCACTTTCACTACAAGTGTGAATTTGGAAATCTGAAGTACTGTTAAATTGATATGATATTAGACAATCTAGATACAATAGAGGACATACGTATAGGAGGTATATTTCAAATACACTTCCTGCTCTCTAATAAGACTTATATGGAATACTTATTCTATAGGAGGCACTCAGAAGTATACCTGCATTTTGCTTAAATCAAGCTTTTAGTACATTGTGTCTAAATTTAGTTTGTGAGACCACCCATTTGGTTGTTTATAGGTATAAGGCAGGTCATTTCCAAAAGACCCACATATTCAACTAGTAAACATTGTAAAAATTATACAAGAGCACTTTTCTGCAGTTTAGAACTGTTGGATTCACTTTCGTTTCAAGCAAGAATTTGAAAAACTGAAATACTCTTAAAGTGATATAGTGTTAGATATTTTGGATATGATTAGAGGCCATAATATAGGTAGTATGTGTTCAAATACACACCCTGATCTCTAAGATGTGTATATATGGAACACTTATTCTAAAGTAGCAATCAGGTATACACCTGAATTGTGCTTAGTTGAAGATTTTCTTACATGTGTCCAAATTTAGTGTCTGATATTGCTGAAGTTTGTTTTTTATATGCCTAAAACATATATAGTTTTCCTGTAGCCCACATATTCAACTAGTAAACATAGTTGAAATCATAAAACAGCACATCATTACAATTCAGAAGAGTTGTTTTCACTCTCATTCCAAGTGTAATTCGGAAAGCCTAAGGTACTGTTAAAGTGCTATAGTGTTAGATTTGCTAGATACAGTCAGAAGTCTTAGTTTTGGTAGTATACGTTCAGGACACTCCGTGCTCTCTAATAAGACTTATATAAGGGACATATCTTTAAGATTCACCCAAAGATATACCTGAATTGCTCTTGGTTCAAGCTTTTACTAATTTTTGTCCAAGTTTAGATTGTGATATCACTGAAGTTTGGTTGTTTATAGTGTATAGCATGTGTAGTTTTCCTATGGGCCCACAAATTCAATGAATAAACATAGCTAAAATCATAAAAGAGCAATTTTTTACAGTTCAGAAGTTTTGAATTCACTTTCTTTCCAAGAGGGAATGTTAAAATCTTCAGTACTCTTAAGTGATGCAGTGTTAAACTTTCTAGATTAGAGGCCATTGTATAAGTATATATATGGAGCACTTATTTTGTGACACTTGGGAATATACCTGAATTGTGCTTAGTTCAAACTTTTACTACATTTTGTCCAAATTTAGTTCATGATGTCACTGAAAGTTTGGTTATATGTGTAAAGCCTCTGTAATTTTTCTGATGGCACTCATATTCATTTAGTAAACATAGTTTAAATCAACCATACTTTACATTTCAGACCAGTGTGTTTAACATTTTTTCCATGCAGGAATTTGAAAATCTGAAATACTGTTAAAGTGATCTAGCATTAGTCTTACTAGATATGATTAGAGGCCATTTACAGGTAGTGTGTTATCAAATACACCCCATACTCTCTAATAAGTCTTGTATGTGGAACATTATTCACTAAAGGGCATTCAGGGATATACCTGAATTCCAATTAATACAAGCTTTTACTGATGATGTGGGGAGTGAGCTGAGACATGCTGATGAGACACTTGGTTCATTCAGAGAGAAATTGTGGATAGAGAGAGTAAATCAGGAAAGTACTGAGAGTTTATTAAAAGCAGAAATAGTTATGGTTACATTAAGAGAATGCATATGTGTGTGTGCAAAACCTAAGCTGTGTGCTTCTCATTCAGGCAAAATGGAGAGTAAGGGGCTCTGGGCATGTCCAGGTAACCTGGAAAGAAATGGAATGAGTATCTAGGGGTGTGTCCTAGATGCAGGTTTCTAGGCTGGCATACCCTCCTGGGGTCTCTTTCAGGTTTTGCCAGTTAGTCCACTGTTTTTACATCTGCAGCCCCACATCATTCCTCCCTGAGAAAACAGGGCAAACATTCTTTTGGTGATAAAATGATGAAGGTCATCTCTCCTGAAAATTCCTTGAGCTGGACATGGGTGTAGTATTTCTCAAGCCTGGGGCACAAACTATTTTATTTTTAAAATAACTATGGGGGAAGGGTTGTGGGGGACCAGCAGGCAGAATGATGGAACGCAGAGCATGCAGAGTTCAGTAGCTATGTCTTTGGTTCCAAAGGACCACAGGTTTGTGAAAATAAATATGATTTAATTGACTCTACATGAGAAAGAATTTCTACAAACAGGTTAAAATTACAGATTTTACTAAAAGTGCTGATTCAGAAGAAGTTTGAAAGGGAACATCAAGCACGTTGGTATATCTTTCAGAAAAAAAATGCAGCATAAAAATTTTTTTCATATTAAAAATGGCTTGAACTGGTAAAATTGTAAGTTTAGTTTCATTTAGGAAGAACACAATATTTGAAATAGTAAATGTAAGAAGAAAACACATAAGAGGGTACTATAAAAACTTGGAAAGTGTTACAGTGTAGTACTTTTATGCATAATAGAGGTAGAATAGGTATTTTTCTGGTGTGGTAGAGGACCAGAGGTAGAGGATCGGGAAAATAATATATAATTATTTACATAAAATATGTTTACTTATCTTAAGGAATTCCTTTGAAGAGGAAGTTTTGATCAACTCAGTCATCTGGTTCTTCGCTTTTAGTACAAAACTTCCTTCTGGATACATATAAAGAGTTTACAATATTCTCATTTTACTGCCGTAGGCAAAAAACATTTAAATGACCATTTAGTTTTTTTCAGACAAGGTTCAATGGTTAGCTGAAAAATTTCAGGGTGAAAGAAGGCTCTTGGAAGAAACCAATTCAATATTTTCCTTTTATTGAATAATAGACAGTCTAAATGATGAATTAGAGACCTTATAAGATTACTGTTACACTTAAAGCAAGTCACAAAGCAAGGCATTTCTTCAGAGTAATTTCTCCTTGCATTACTTATGTTAAGAAAATCACAGAGAAGAGAAGAAATATTTTAACAGTGCAAACTAAGTTGAATACATTTCATTTATGCTCATAACCTGATGTAAAGAATAGGTTGAGATTTAGAGTGCTGGATGAAGACAAATGGCTCATTCATAAATAAGAAAATTAAGTTTTTTACCTCCAACATTCAGAGTTATCTGATGTTCAACCATTGTGATAAAGAATTGGGAGGTAGATTTTTCCTTTGGCTCCATCACTTGATCTTCATTCCTCAATGTATGGGCTGGACTATGAAAAGGTGATTCCTTCTCACTCTGGAGAGGAGAACACTCTTTTCTTATCGCCTTCTTTTGCACTATGATATTGCCATATGTTTTCCGGGTTTGAGGGCATATTTTGCTCATGTGGCTGCCTTGGCTACAATGGTAGCTGGGGGCTTTTCTTTCAGGTTCATTCGGTAATGTCAGTTCTTCTTAGTTGATATCTAGGTAAGCTGGTTGGAGATGCTGACAAAGGCCGTGTCTAAAATGTCTACCTGTTTGAAATTTGTGCCTCAAATCAAGTTATCCCTGTCATCTTTATTAAAGGAAAAAATAATTAAAACTGGGTTCCATGAAAAGTATATGCCAGAATGAATCATTAAAATTGTTCATCCTTGCTGAACACAAAGAAACATTTAGATTAGTATGTAATTCCCTGAATTTAGTAAAACACAAAGGAAATTCTTTGTGATTCAATGGCAAATGGACAGATTTAGCAACATACAGTCTTACAATATATAGACAGACAGACAAACATAGTAGACACATTGCTCATTTAAACTAAATTTATGTGCCAGACAAATTATATATATAAGTACCTTTAGACAACCATTACTTAAGAGATCGATCTTTCGATGATAGGTTTAGATCTGTTGATATGTTTATTTTATGCTTGCCAAAAGTCAGAATGAGGGCTCTCAATATATATATAAACATATATAGACAGATGTTTAGATTTACATCTATACATGTATATATAATATTCCTAATTTAGAGGTAAAATTTATTTTATTATAATGTTGTTCATATTGCCAAATTTTATCTTAAGAAGAAAATTTTGATGTGAGTGTAGAGAACAAGTTCCAGAGTAAAGTCATGAGATTAAAATAATTTCAAGATGTTCTGTTAAAAAAGGAAACAGATTACCAAGACATGAATTTGACAAAGAAATTTTATCTTTTACTCAAAATTGATATCCATAAACCAAAATGAATCATTCACATTTAAGAAGCTAAATTTTAGTGAGGAATCCTCAGGATAAGACTGGATATTTCTAAGGCTCTAACCTGTAATGCAAAGTCATTGTGGGTTTACTACTAGGCCTACGGTATAAGCTAAGATTCTTGTGGCATCCTTTCATTAACTGACTATTCCTGGACTTCAACTAGGAACTGAGTTACCATGCCAGAATCTCCTCTGCCATCCCAGGTGCAGAAAGTGCCTGTCATAGGTTTCTGCAGTCTATGACTACCAGATTCATATGGCATCCCACATAACTGAGACCATCTTAATAGAACATCTTCATACTGACTGCCCTTCTTCAAATGTATTTGACCTCAGGGCCTCAAGAGGATCTGGTCACTGGTGATCTCTTCATTTCCCCTGCCTTGTCATTCTGTTCAGGTGGGGGTTGATTCATAGGGTATGTCTTTCACAATGACAATAGAGAGACTGAGGTGTAGGTCTCAACCTTTTACAGAGAGTAGGTTATATTCTTGTTTTTTAATATCTGTGTCCACCTTCTAAGTGATGAGCTATAACCTGGTATATAAGGAGATAATTTTGAGATTTGGCCTTTTCTGATATTTTAGGACTTTAGTTTTGATCACTAAAGTGAAAACAAGTAGGAAGATCTCTTTTACTAATTTTCCCTTTAGATATTTTCAGAAAGAATGAGATCAAGGAGTCCTAATGTGGTAAAATATTTATCAATTTCTTTTGCTGGCATTATTAGGAGCCCTAGATCTCAGACATCTGCAGTCATCATAGGAATAAACAGCTCTTAAAATGGGTGAGATAAAATTTTCCTTAACCAAAGGCCTTTGAACTATGTTGTCCCACAGAAAGGACAATTTGGATCAGATTTTTTAATGCCTGGTTTTCATTCCAGCCATCCCACTGGCCTGATGATATAATTAGTTTAATGGTGATACCCATAATGTCACCCTTGCAAAATTTAAAAAAAAACTCAACATTCATGAATAGAAGAACCAAGGTTCTTGTCTTGGTTAAAGAATTAAAAATGCCTAATAGTTAAAGAACTTAACAGGAAAATGTAGCCACAATTGATCAGGAAGGTGGAGTAGATGCATATGACCAGCACTCTGAGGCAGGCTTAAATCCCCTCATTGTATGTCAGGGTTTTATCTGGTTAACTTACAGGAACATAAGCAAAAAAGGGTTACATTAAGAGAATACACACGTGTGCATGTGCAGAGGCGAGACCTAAGCTGCCTGCTCCTCATTTAGGCAGCATGGAGTGTAAGGGACTCTGGGCATGTCCTGGCAAACTGGAGAGAAATGACACATGTATCTAGGTGTGTGTCTTAGATGCATGTTGCTAATCTGAGATCCCCTCCTGGTGTCTCTTTCAGGTTTTGACAGTTAGTCCACTGTTTACACATCTGCATCCCCACATCATTTACTACATTGTGCATGAATTTAGTTTATGATATCACTGAAATTTGGTTGTTTATGTCTGTAAAGCATGTGTCGTTTTCTTTTAGCCTACATATTCAACTAGTAAGCATAGTTAAAATCATAGAATAGCCCTGCATTAAAGTTCAGAACATTTGGTTTTAAGTTGTTCCAGTGGGATTTTGAAAGTGAAGTAATGCTAAAGTGATATAGCATTAGAGATGCTAGATACAAATAGAGGCCATATATATAGGTAGTATACGTTAAAATACACTCTTTGCTCTCTAATAAGACTTAGTTTGCACACTTATTTAAAAGGACACTCAGGGAAATACCTGAATTGTGCTTATCACTGAAGTTCAGTTTTTATATGTGCAAAGTATGTGTAGTTTTCCTTTAGGCTCATATATTTATCTATCGAACATAGTTAAATTAATAAAACAGCACTTTGTTACAGATTAGAACAGTTGTTTTCACTTTTGTTCCAAAGGGAAATTTGAAAACCTGAAGTACTGTTAAAGTAATATAGTGTTAGACTAGCTAGACACCGTTAGAGGCCATATTTATAGGTAGTATAGTTCAAATATACTCCCTACTCTCTAGTAAGATATATGGAGCACTTATTCTGTAAGAGACACTCAGGGATCTACCTCAATTGCTCTTATTGCAAGCTTTTACTATATTGTGTTGAAATTTAGTTTGTAAAAGCATTTAAGTTTGGTGGTTTATATGTTTAAAGCATGTGTAGTTTTCACATAGGTCCACATATTCATCAAGCAAGCATAGTTAAAATCATCAAACAGCACTTCTTTACAGTTAAGAATAGTTGGTTTCAATTTCATTCCAGCAGGAATTTGAAAACCTGAAATACTGGTAGTGACATAGCCTTAGTCTTGTTAGATATGATTAGATGATTTATGTATAGGTAATATATGCCCTAATACATTCTCTTCTCTCTAATAAGGCTTAAATATGTAACACTTACTCTGTAGGAGACAGTCAGGGATACACCTGAATTGTGCTTAACTCAAGCTTTTACTACATTATGTCCAAATTTAGTTAGTGATTGTAAGGTCCGCACAGGTCATCAGGGGAGCTTGAAACCCCAAGAAGGAAGACTTGAAACAGCGAAGGGACTTTCCAAAGGCCAGCCGATTCCAGGAACTAGACCTGACAGTCCTGTCCTGATCTGTCTTGATCTGGCCCCACAGCCCATTTTCGGGTCCCCCGGTGCGACTCCCTGTCCTGACCAGCTTGTCGTGGGTCCATGACAACTGTGCCCTCTGTCCTGAATGTCCCCCATTGGATCTGGTGATGACCACTCCCACCGGAGATACCCTGTCTGCTATAAGGCCAGGCTCCTGATTACAGGATGCTGTGTCCCCGCCAGTGTCTCCTGTCTGAGTTGCACCGGTTAAACTGACATGGGTTCTCAAAATTCTAAGACAGACCAGTTGACTTTGGCATTCTCCCTGACCTAGATAATTTCTGTCACCTTACTGGCAAGTGGGAGGTGGTCCCATATGTCCAAGCCTTCTTTAGCTTGCGCTCCCATCCCTCTCTTCTTAATATCTGTCCCACCTTTTAAGTTCTTTTAGCCCGAGACACTCCAAGACAGACAATAAGACACCAGAAAACAAAAGTACCGTAAGTGACCCACCCCCTTCTGCTTTCTCAGACCCTCCTGACTCACTCACCCACACCCCTTCGGCTCCCCCTCCTTACCCCAAAGACCCTCCCTAACCCGACCAGCCGACCACTCCTGGCTCCGCTCAGCCCTCGGCACCTTCCTGCTCCTGCAGTCCTCCTCTCTCCCCCAAGTCATCACACCCAATCAAAAAACCCTCCTTTCTCTGTCCTCTCTGCAAAGTAGCCGGGGCCCAAGGAGTTGTTCATGTTCATGTCCCCTTCTTTCTGACCTATCCCAAATAGAAAAGTGTCTAGATTCCTTCTCCGATTACCCAACTTGCTACACAAAAGAATTTCAATACCTTATTCAAACTTATGACCTCACCTGGTATGTTTATGTCATTCTCTCTTCTACTCCTACCAAGATGAACGCTACCATATTTTCAGGGAAGCCCAAGATTATGCAGATCAGGTTCACCTTATTGACCAGACCAGGGACCCAAGCTGTCCCTTGACAAGCCCCTGATTGGGACTACCAAACTGACACAGAAACTGTCCAAAAGGGGAGGGCTCACCTAGACCAACTTTTTGTCTGTATCCTAGCTGGCCTCCGCCCACCAGCCACAAAGCTGTCAACTTTGACAAACTTAGAGAAATTATCCAATTACCTGATGAAAATCCCGCCGCATTCCTTAGCTGCCTCACTGAAGCTCTCCAACGTTTCACCCTACTAGACCCAGACTCTCCTGGTGGTGCCACTGTTATCAACACTTACTTTATTTCCCAATCCTCCCCTGAAATCCATAAGAAATTAAAAAAGGCAGAAGATGGCTCTCAAACCCCCATCCAAGACCTGTTAAATATGGCCTTTAAAGTTTTTAATAATCGGGAGGATCAGGACAGAGCCGAGTGACTAACCCATAATCACCAGAAAGCAGAATTCCAGGCTCAAGCCATTAGTTCCTCTATTGTTGCTACCTTGATACCAGAAAACCCTAGCTGAAGAAGACTGAAGAGGCCCAGCTACATCGACCCCATAACCTTTAAAGGAGCCTAGGGTAACTCTCAAGGTAGCAGGTAAGTCCACTTCCTTTCTGGTTGACACACAGTGGCTACCTTCTCTGTCTTCCCTCCTTTCCAAGACAAACTTTCCCTTCTCAAGTCTTGGTCGTGGGCGTTGATGGACAGCCTGCTCAGCCTAGATTGACAGGCCCTATATACTTCCTTATTGACCAAAAGCCCATATTTCACTCCTTCTTAGTCATACCTACCTGCCCTACTCCCCTCCTAGGGTGAGATCTGTTGTCCAAACTCAGTGCCACCCTCTCATGGTCCCTAACCTGTGGTCCTACTACCACCTTCCTCCTACCCTTAATTCCTCTATCTGACTCTACAACACCCGAACCCCCCTTGCCTCCTGATCTAGTCCACCCCTCCATCTGGGACACATCCACCCCCACTGTTGCTGCTCACCATAACCCTGTTCTCATTCAACTAAAAGACCCTTCCTCATTCCCTTCTTGCCCTCAAGAGACCTTAAGCCCATCATTCTCTGACTCCTAGCCCAAGTTCTCCTTATTCCGACTAACGCCCCTTGTAACACACCTATCCTTCCTGTCAAAAAGCTTAATGGCTCCTACTGCCTTGTTCAAGACCTCCGTCTCATTAATGAGGCCATTATCCCCATACATCCAGTAGTTCCCAATCCCTGCACTCTTTTATCCCACATTTGCCCTTCCACCACACATTTTTCAGTCTTAGACCTAAAGGATGCATTCTTTACCATTCCCCTAGATCCCCAGTGCTACTTCCTATCCTCTTTTACATGGGAGGACCCTGACACTCACCTCTCTCAACAACTGACCTGTACAGTTCTGCCCCAATGATTTAGAGGTAACCCCCACCTATTTGGTCAGGCTCTCGCAAAGGTGCCTCTCTCCTTAACTTCCTCTCCACAAAGGGTTACCAAGTTTCCCCAGCTAAGGCACAACTCTCCCAGCCTGAAGTTACCTACTTAGGACTACAACTCACCCCAACCTCCAAACATCTTACTCTAGATTGGCAACAAGCCATTTGTGACCTCCAACCACCTATCTCTGCAGATCAATCCTTTCCTTCTTAGGACTAGTCATCTTCTTCCGACACTGGGTCCCCAACTTTGCCCTGCTTGACAAACCTCTCTACTCAGCAGCAAAAACCATGCCGACAGGACCCCTCCAATCCCCCGCAGAAGTTTGTAAAGCCTTCTTCCTTCTAAAAGAGTCTCTCCTACAAGCTCCTGCACTAGCCCTTCCCAACTCCGATCTACCCTTCCAGCTCTTTACTGATGAACAACAGGGAGTTGCTTTTGGGGTTCTAGTACAGCCAGTTGGACCCATACTCTGACCAGTAGCCTACCTGTCTAAGCAAATGGATCCCACTGTTCAGGGATGGCAGCCATGCTTTTGGGCTCTAGCCACTGCCACCATCCTGACCAAAGAATCCCTCAAGCTCACTCTCAACTGACCCATACAGGTCTCCTCCTCCCACCGCCTGCAAGACCTCCTATGCCACCAATCCCTTAGCACTCTCATTTCCTCCCAACTTCAGGAATTCCATTTTCTCTTTCTAGAAAACCCACTCATTACCCTTTCTCAGTCACCCTCTCTCAACCCAGCCACCCTCCTACCATTGTCTAATACCTCGCCTTCTGCACACTTTTGCTCAGACTTAATAGAACATTTCCAGACCCCTTGTCCTGGCCTATCAGCTGCCCCACTGCCCAAGGCTGACCTCACATTCTTCACTGATGGTAGCTCTTTCCTTGACTCACATGGACAACGTAGAGCTTCCTACACCATTGTCACACTAACGGAGGTTGTTGAGTCTGGCAGTCTACGCGAAGGCACCTCCTCCAAAAAGGCAGAACTTTTCACACTCACCAGAGCTCTACACCTAAGCAAAGGCCATACAGCTAATATCTATACTGACTTTAGGAATGTCTTTCACATCACCTACAGTCACGCCGCCATCTGGAAAAAGTGCGGCTTCCTCAACACCAAAGGGTCCCCTATCATTAATGCTAAATTCATCTTCCACCTACTCGAAGCTCTTCAACTCCCTACTAAGGTCGCTGTCATCCATTTTAAAGGACATCAATGTGATGTTACACGCAGAAGCAACAAGGCAAACACCACTGCCCTCACCTCCTGCGAAGGCCCCTTGCCAGTGCCCCTTCTCTTTTTATCTACCCCCTCCTTCTCTCTTCAGTACTCCCCCAAGAAATGAGCTTCCCTGTTCTCACAAGGAGGCTCTCAGACAACCCATGGATGGATTATGGTTAACAGCAAACTTGCCCTCCCTGCTCAACATACCTCTTGCCTCATACAGCAGGTTCATGACACTCTCCACATTGGAGCAAAAGACCTTCTACACTTTTTAAAAGCACTTTTCCACTCTCCCACCATCTCAGCCTCCATCTCCTCCATCTGTGCTCAAACCCCTACACCCAATGGATTTTGCTACTCCAAGACGCCATTGCTCTCCTGAACCACACTACCCCGAGCTTTAATATCACCCACTGTTACCTCTGTATGGCCCTCAGCTGCCCCCTCCTGGCTGCCGTCCCTTGGCATCTTTTCAACTTGACCCTTTGTACTTCCCCTAACATCTCCATTCCTCTTTGGGAATCTGATCTCTCACAAAATCTTACTTGCTACGTCTTTGACACCATTGCCTCTTCTTTCCACTGCAACAATACAGTTTTAATCTCTAAAATATTCACGGGATACTTCTGGTATAATGGCACTCTCTTGTGCAGCATCTCCACTTACATTCCTGGTCCCTGCATCTCTCATCTCTGTTTTCCTATTCCCACAAGTTTCCCTCCATACACCCTATGAGCTAGCTCAGTTCCTTTCCCTGCACCACAAAAGAGCTATCATGGTCCCTATCCTAATTAGCCTTAGTGTGGCTTCATCATTTTCAGCCACTGGCCTAGCTGTAGAAGCCCTGGGCCACAGCATCTTAACAGCACAAGGTCTTTCAGAAAAATTTGAACTTTCCCTAGATGCCACTGCCTCCTCCTTAGCCTCTCTGAACATGACATGGAGATATCACTTAAGTTTGGTTGTTTGTATGTGTAAAGCATGTGTAGTTTTCATATAGGCCCTAATAATCATCTAGTAAACATAGATATAATCATAAAACAGCACTTTGTTACAGTTCAGAACAGTTGGTTTCACTTTCATTCCAAATGGTAATTTGAAAACCTGAAGTAATGTTAATGTGATATAGTGCTTGACTTGCTTGATACAATTAGAGGACATATGTATTGATATTATATGTTGAAATGTACTCCTTGCTTCTAATAAGTCTTACATATGGAAAACTGTTTCTGTAAGAGGCTCTCAGTAATATAGACTAAGACTAAGCTAAATATTTTAATATATCTTGTCCAAATTAATTTGGGATATCACTGAATTTTGATTGTTTAATGTGTAAAGCCTGCGTAGTTTTCATATAGGCCCACATATTCATCTAGTAAACATTGCTAAAACAGCACTTTGTTACAGTTTAGAACAGTTGGTTTCAAGTTGTTTCAAGTGCGATTTTGAAAGCCTGAAGTAATGTTAAAGTGATATAGCATTAGACTTGCTAGATATGATTAGAGACCATATGTATAGGTAGTATATGTTCAGATACACTCCTTTGTCTTTAATAAGACATATATGGAACACTTATTTCTCGATCATGGCAAATAATGAGACAAAAGTCATCAAATCCAGTATGATTGGGGAGACAGAGAAGGTTCTGATTCAGACTTTTGGGGAAAAAATAGCTGATCCTGATCAAGGCTTATTACAGACAGTTGGCCCTCATCTAAGGTAAGTTGGGAGATGCAGCTTGTCCTGATACAGTCTAACTGGGGATACACAGTGGATCCTGAACCAGGCTGATTTGGAAAGCACAGTTGATCCTGATAAAGGCTAATTGGGGAGACACAGCTGTTACTTATCCAGGCTGACTGGGGAAACAGCTTATTCTGATCCTGGCTAAATGATGAGACAGGCCGAACTGTTCCAGCTGATGGGGAAAAACAGCTGAAGATACAGCCTAATTGGGGAAACTAATACTTTTCTTGTCTACCTTGATAGAGGAGTCACAGGTCTCTTGGGTAGTACAGCCAATTCAGATATAGACTGATTGGGAAGATACACGTGGTGCTAATCTAGCTTGATTGGGGAGACACAGCTGTCCTAATCCAGGCTGATTGGGGGACATAGCTGTACATAATTCTGACTAATTGGGAAGACATGCTATACCTATTTCAGTTGATGGGTAAAAACTGCTGGTACTGATGCAGGCTGCTGGGGAGACTCAGTTTTTTCTGGTCTACCTTGATGGAGGAATCACAACTCTCTTAGTCTGGCAATATAGCTAGTTTGAATCTAGACTGATTGGGGAGACACACCTGGTGCTATGCTGACTGGGAAAACAAAGCTGATCCTAATAAAGGCAAATTGGGAAGGCACAGCTCTTCCTTATCCAGCATGACTGGGGAGACACAGCTGATCCTGATTCCAGATAACTGGGGAGACACATCTGGTCCACATCCAGTCTGATTGGAGATATGCAGCTGGTCATGATGGAGTCTGATTGGAGAGCCACAGCTAATCTTGGTATAGCCTGATGGGGAATAAACTGCACTCTCTTACTTAGTCATATAGGGGAACGTACCTACTTCAGATCCAAGATGATTGGAGAAACACAGGTGATCCTGATTCAAGATGATTGGGGAGATTCGGCTTGCCCTAATCCAGTATGAGCAGGGAGACAAAGGTCATCCTGATCCAGTGTAATTGGAAAGAATCAATGAGACCTGACCTAATAAAATGCGGGAACACAATTGACCTGGGTCCAGGTTAATTGTGGAGACACAAGTAGTCTTTATTCAGGCTGATTTGGGGAACAGGGCTGATATTGATACAGGCTAATTTGGGAGACACAGTCAATCCAGAGCCAGGCCAACTGAGGAGACATGCTGAATCATTTTCAGGCTGACTGGGGAAACATAGTTTGTCCTGATTCAGCATGATTATGGAAACAAAGGTTATCCTGATCCAATCTGACTGGGGATAAACAGCTTACCATGATCCATGCTGAATGGGGAGACACCACTGGTCCTGATCCAGGATGATTGGGGAAAATCACCAAGTGACCTAATAAAATGTGGAACACATCTAATCTGGGTCTAGGCTAATTTTAGAGAGAGAGCTTGGTCCTGGTCCTAAACCTGTCATGCTGTTTTCTTCCCGTGACAGTGAAGTCATGTGTCTCTAAGAGGGAATTGACTCTAGAGCTGTGTGTAAGGATCTTTGTGTGGCACAGAGCTCCTTCTTTAGGGAAGCTGAAGACACCATTATAGCAAGGCAGATGGGTGAGGCAGCCAGGAGTTAAGGCTTCCATGACATAGTCCTCACACAGCATTTAGTCAGTTGTGGAAGCTGGTAAAATTGCTCTGAAGTTGTTAGGGATATCCACTTAGCATAATCTCAGTATCTTGATCCTTATGGCAACTTTACTATTTCTAAATTCATTTGATTGTATTTTTTAGGAAAATACCTATTTTTTAATTTATGCCTTCTATGCATTGGGCCAAGTGATATGGGATATGATGGGAAAGACACACAAGTTTGCAAAAAAAAAGGAGCCTATAACATACATAACTCCTCATAAGACAGAGTGGAACATGGCAATTGGAGCACCCCTGGAATGGAGTCATGGAAGAGGAGGAGAATCCCGTGTCGTTAAGGACACTTGAGGCTTTAGACCCTCAAAGACAAAGCTGGGATTTAGAGAACAGTGAGTCATGTGGCATTTAAGCCAGTGAAAGAATCTTAATGTTTGATGATACCTTTTCAGCCCTGGTATCATGAGTAGTTTTCTAAGTGAAAATAACTAAGACTTATTTTCATAATGTGTTTCATTGTTTTACTTTCCTACTCTTGCCATCTGGATTTTCTTGACATTCATTAAATGGAGCCAGTGTCATTAGGGTTAAAATTCAAATGTTTTCACCATATTCTGTTAGTTCAAGGAGTAAAATTCACATAGGTAGCCAAATCTTATCATGAAAAATGAATTTTATGAAAGACAAGGAGGAAAGAAAACATTAGAAATATCACTCTGCTTCATTTTTCAAATATTTTTATTATTTCACACTCATATGTTAAGGATGTTGAACTGACTTTGGAATCATTGGGTATCTTTATGCTAAAACAATACATAGATGTAAAATAATTATATGTACTATAATTTGAACATTTCTCATTTCTTCTAACTAAATATATTTGCTGTCTAACCTGTAGTTAAAGGGTTAAAACTCCCTTAATATTAACTACTTTTGCTGTAAATTTCTGTGACTAAATATTCCATGAAAGGAATCACATAGTCACTAGCAGCCTTGCTTGCTTTCGTTGAAATAAGTCAGACAAGTGCATCAACATCAAGCATGAGATAATTGAAGTAACTTATCTAAAAGAAATGAGTGTCCAACACATGAGAGGAATTAAAAAAGAACATGAGCCAGAACAGATCAATTCAGAGTCAGCAGTAAGTGTTCTCACTAGCAGAACCCTTCCCAACCTGAAGCCATGGCTTTAAAGTCTTGGGAATATTACTAAATATGTAAAAAAAGAAGCAAGGACCATTTTTCTTCCCACATCATGAAAGTTAAGTAACGTTTCAGATGGAAAAACTGGTGTAAAACTGTAAGTTTTGAAATTCACAATCTCTTCTCCTACTGTAGATACAGTGCCAATAAGTAGCACAGTGAGGATTCCAATCTAGGACTGTCTAGCATGAAAGGACAAGGTCTTTCCACTGTGCCTGCTTCCTCCAACTTCTATGAATCTCCTCAGACAACAACCAACTTAGTTGCTCCTAATTTACATCCCAGCTCAGTAATATTTATAAATATTTTTAACATTTATAAATTAAAATGAGTATATAGCACATAACAAAGGTCAATATTATTGCTGTGTTAGATATTCAAACCCACTGTTCTCAGGGCAGTCCCCTTCTCTGATCACTGCAGGCAGTATCTACCCTGGAAGAAGTACAGGGTCCCTGACCTCTGCTCTCTTAACCTAGATCTGAAAATCTGAGAACCCCCTCCCCTCCACCCATCAAAGGTACAAAAACTCAATTCCCCATCAGTCTCAGGGTCACAGAGCTGCTTCCTAGACACCCACCCCAAGTCCTGCTACACTACACAGAAAGCAGGACAATGGACATCCTGGTTATGGAAACTGATGATGATGGACTTTTTGCCACAGGAACCAACAATGTAGATCTGTGAGACTGGTGAGCACAAATTATATTCTTTAAACTCTGATTTCATCTCCTATTATCTTCCCATACCCTACCAATTTTTATTTTTCCTTTGACACATTTTAGGTTCTACTTATATCTGTGTGCCCTAGATGCCCATTTAAAAAATCTCAGAAAATTCACTTACTTTTACTGTGGTTTGCTGATTTTTCCCCGAACATGAACTCATCCTGCTATGCATCCATGAGATATCCAAAAAAGGCCCTACAAGGAATCTTAGCTCTTGAAAGCTGGTATGCTTCCCCCACTTTAATCAGGTCATCTCTCCCTGACCCAAACCTGAATCCTCTTTATTCTACATACCCAAACTACACACCCAAATTGTAGACATACCAAACTTTCCTGGAGAGTCCAGCACCTTCAGAATCTTGCCAATTCATTTAAGGAAATTTTTATTTCATTAAAAAAGAAGGAACTAGACAAAGATTAAAAAAACCAGGAAATTCTGTCCATAGTCTACCAGGCTGCCTGAAAGAAGGAGTTGAGTTGACTCTTCCCAGTGACCTCACATTCAGCTAGAAATATGTGCATGGTTCTACAGTGCCATACTGAGAATAATCCAGTAAGCAGTAGCTGACTTACCCTTTTCCATTGACAGTAGTTACCTACAATAAAAAGCCTGTAGGATCACAGGGAACATTACTACTTTCTTCTTAAATCAGCTCATCTCAGCAGCCATGACTATGAGGAACGGGTTTAAGGATAAAATAATAAAAAGATACAATGTGGCATGATAAAAGCATTCCTGTGGATAATATATGGAAAATAGTCTTAAAGAAGAAGGCTATAAACTACTGGTAGAAGACATGGCAGGATGAGTTCATTGTTTTTTAATGTCTTGTTCACTGGAGGGCCACATGTATTTATTTTTCTTCCAAATATTTGATGAGCAATGGCTATGAACCTGTTGCCCAGCAATTTGGGAGGACAGAGATAAATAAAAATGGGGCCCCTGTTGCTAAAGACAAATACACTCCACATATAATATCTCAGCAGCCAGAAAAACTACAATATGTTTTGAGTTCTACCAAAATTCAGGAAGAATTGTCTAGAGATGCTGGGAAGGCCTCTAGTAAAAGGTATTTGTGCTGCTCAAGAAATATGTTAGTTTGAACATGTCTTACTTAATTAAAATATTTATGTTGAGGCAGCCATGTGGGATTGTACAGGCCAGAGAAATTTATATGGACAAGGGTGTGTTGGTTTCTTCTAGATTTGAAGAATGTGGATGTTCCCCAGGCATCAGTCTAATCCCAGGGGGCAGTTGTCCCATGCCCCAAGAAAATGCTCCTCAACCCCAAGAGATGGACTGGTGGATAGAATTTCAGGTATTCCTGTGCCAGGTCTCTTCTTAATTTTCCTGATAAACTTCTCATCTTGGTTCTTCCAGTAGTCAAAATTCAATAGTAAGTAATCATGTTTTAATCTTAAAGGTTGATCCCTAGTTAAAACATAAATGCCTCTGAATAGAGTATACTGTTTGGGAGAAATAAAATTAAAAACTCAGAAAACTTCTCCACAAAGATTTGAGAAAGAAAACAATTTTATCATTTATTATGCATTATTTTAATTTATTAAACCAGTCCAATTCAAGTTCACTAAGAGATCTCAAGAATAGAAAGAAGCCTCACTCTTGTCTATTGTCAAACAAATAAATTCATTTAATATATGTGTTCCAGTGAACCGATAACTAGTCCTCAAAAAAAAGTATTAAATAAAACCATTTGTCATAATAATCCATCCTTACTTCATATGATAATTGTTGTGATCATGTCTATTTGATAATTGTCATTGTCCAAAAGAAAAACAAACTCACATCTTTATGAAAGAGCTTCATTTTTGTAACCTGTAGTAATTCCATGGAATTAAGTTCTTATTCTCCAACTGGAAGATCAGGTGTTATATTCCCTAGCTGATTATATTTGAAAGAGATGGTTCCCTGGTCCTGGAGACATATCCCTGGCAAGAAGCTTTCTTAATTTTTGAAAGATTTGCAGATATTTCAAAGACATGAAGAAAGAAATTACAAGTTATAATATTTATAAAATAAATACTCTAGAAACAGGAGTGGAGGGAATCAATTTTCCTTATTTTCAACAGGAAAAGTTGTCTCTTATTTGTCAATTATATCTGTCCCCATAACTAATAGTCAATAACACTATCATGATGGAATTTTATAGGCCATTGTAGAAGGGCACATTCTCAGAGAGAAAAGGAAGGGCTGTCATGTACAAAGGACTTTGTTGAACTGATAACCTCAGATAGAAGAGATGGGGACAAAGACCGAACATAACCTCTCCTATTCCATCAATTTACCTGTAATTTATTTTGGAAATTAATTTAAAATTCTTCTACTCTAACCATGTGTATATCTTTCCTCCAGTTCTTGAATACTGAAGCCACCTTCTCAACAACAAATAGGAAATTTGCTGACAAATCTAAGCTGCTCTAAAGCAGTTTGCTCATTGAGAACGCACTTTGCAAAGTGAAAGACAAAATGATTCTGAGGTAAAGCATAAAATAAGTAGGACAATTTTTAGTGAAGTCTGTGTAGCAATATACTTCTTTTCTTCTGACTAGTGCTTTTTTATTGCAGTAACTCATTTTACACATTAAAAATAAACTCATATGTACAGGTTCCCTATATGCACACTTTTACCTTTCCTCAGATATATGTCACCACACCCTGCCCCCTACCCAATCACCACGTGTTCTTCACCATTGTTCAGTGAGCTCTGCCATAACTTGCCTCCCCCCACCCCACCCCCATCATCTGTTCCTTTGTCTGTTCACATTTCACCTAGGAGTGAGATCATCTGGTGTCTATCTTCTTCTGAATTCTTCCACTTAACATAATCCCCTCTATCTTTAAGTTTCTCTAGCACGTTATCATTATCCTCTTGGACCCACATCCAATAAGTTGATATACAAATACACCCTCATAGCATACATGACCTGCTCCATTAATTCAACCAGTCAATAGTTCTTCAGTGACAAACGTGCCAAATGTCCTGGGCCCTGGGAATAGGAAATTAAGGAGACACAGCCCCTACCTTTCAAGAAATCAAAGTATTCTCACAGTCAAGGAGGGACAAAACCACCCTTTATAAATCAGGTAACACACTACTGACTACCACAGGCTTGGTAACAATGGAGTTTTATAAAGGCTGAACAATAGACAAGGCACAGGATGAACTGAGGTGGAAGCTTTATGAGGGTTCCAGATCAGGAAGCTTTCTCAAATGCCAACACATTTGAAAGAAAAGAAAAATCAAAGCTGGTGTGCCCTGGTGGGCTAATGGTAAAGGCCATTGGACATGATCCACATACATCCTAAAGACCCATGTTTGAGACCTAGGACTGGAAGAACAAGCAAGATGAACAACTAAATAAAATGCTTCCTCCTCCACTCTCTTTCTGACTGCCTGCTCACCTTCTCTCATGCACATACATGAATTTGGCATGCCCTGGTAGACCAACAATTAAATCAATAGCCTCCACAGGAACACAGGTCACATACCCCTGAGTTCAATTCCCAGGTATGGGGGAAACACCAGTGTGAACAAAATAAAGAAAAATCAAATCAAATGCTTCCTTTCTCTTCCAGCTTGCCTGCCTGTCTATGTACCCTTCATTCCTGCCTGATTCTTCCCTTGAAAAAAATCAAGGGGAAGATACAAGAATCATTTCCAAAACAGATGTGAAATATATATGTTGATAGCTCTTACTTTATGCTGAAACTTTCTTGAGAGTTAAGCACACAGGTTTTGATACCCAGCTCTGTAATCCAGCAGCTGAGTGACCTTCAGATGGTGGACTCTCAATCAGGTTTCTTCATGTTACGTGAAGGTTATATTAATACTCATCGCAGAAAGTTGTTGCAAGGATGAAACTGGTTACTTTCAGTTTAGTTCTTAGAAGAGTTCTTCCTCCATAGCAAAGATTGCCATTAATTCAAATTATGATTATTGCTATTTTCATTAGTCTTAATCAAATGATGCTAATTTAATTTTCCCTTTTAGGTAAACTTTACCTAATGTGTTTAAAACACATCTAAATTTTCTAGTTAGGGGACTTAAATTTATAGATAGATAGACAAATAGATATCTCTGGAAGATATTTGAGAAACAAAATAATGAGAACTTCTAAGAAGGCAGATGGAGACATGGAGCAGAAACGGGAAATAATTTAACTTACAGTTAAAATATTTCAGTTTTATATAGCTCTTTAACACAAAATCATCTTACCTATTCAAGAAAAAAACAAAGAACAATTGGGTCTATTTAAAATAATATATAGGTGATAGCCAGTTCGTTACATGAGAGTGATACTACTGTAACATTCTTTAACATTCAGTGAGAACGCCTTTTATGCCAGATTCTTTTAAAACTCTTTTACATAGAGTAATGTATTCAAATCTCACAAATGCTGAGAGAGGAACTGCCAATGTCTGCCAATTAAAGATGAGACACAAGGATTACCCAGCTAGTAAGTTGGTCTGAGATTTGGATCCAGAGTCCAGAGGTGGAGGGACAATGTGTGTGTGTCCGTGTTCCAAGTCTCCAAGTTTTTAGGTGGTTGTACTCACACCAATGTCCAGGACTCACACAGAAGGATGCTCTGTTGTTATACTTCACTAGGTCAATGACTGACCGTATTGAACAATGTACTGATCTCCATAGCTTTAAAATGGATTTCACGGGTTGAAATAATTTTTCGGAAGAATAAAAATTGATGACTGTTCAGATGTTTGAACATCCTAGAACTGGTGACAAATTCTTGCATCCCACTTAAATGTTGGAATCCAATAGCAAATAAAAAAGCAGTGAGTCTTTTGCCTGGATCCAAACATCTGCACATTTGTTTGAGATCTGTCTGCTCTGCACCTATGTGAATTATTAAATAGGATCATGAAGCTGAGCCGAAACTGCTGATCACTGAAACTGATTGCAACTGAGTGGAAGAGCTTCATTGCTGAGAGCTCCAGCAGATGGTGCTGTCACTAAAGTGCCCAGGTTTCATTTGTGAGTTGGTGACTGAATCAGTGCACTGGGATGTCTGATACCCCAGGCTCAGAGGACTTACTTCATGGGCCTGCACAGCTTCTGGCCTGGTTGGGTCAATTGCTCCTCAAAGTAAAAGTTTAAAGAAGTTTGACTCAACCCCGGAAGTGACCTTTGTCAAGATGTATATCAAAACCTACTTTCTATAAAACACCTTAAAATAACTTTATCACTTGAAAAGTAATATCAACTGAAATTTAATTGCATTGCCCTTCAATTAGCTGTTGTTAGCTTACATGTGTTGTTTTCATGTTTTTCTACTTGTGGATAACTTCAGAGTATAATAGGAAAGAGAACCAATATGGAATTATAGTGGAGATTATATGCTGGTAGAGAAAGAAGGGGCTTTCTAGAAGCCTGGAAAGCTTCAGAAAACACAAATTTCTGTGACCCTGATTCTCATGAAGGAGAAAATGCATATATTGATGTCCTATTTAAACACGGATGTTACAGTCTTCTCAATGAAATCTTGTGGATTGCCAGAGCAGGTGCTTCTAAAATAGAAATGAAAACAGAGGATAAATGAGCAAGGAGAACAAATGAGTTCCACAATGTGGCAAGTCCCCACCTTGAAAGGTGCCATCAGCCTTGATCAAATGTGCCAGTGCTTTACCAGTTTACCAGCTCACTGGAAAACCATGTCCCAACTCAAATCTCATGACAGAAATTGCTTTAACCTCTGCTTTTGCTTCATGGACCTTTCTGGATATCAGCTAAGTGCTCCCAAGAGTCGCAAAATGGATCAGCAACACCAACCAACACAACCCACATTCACTAACAAAGGAGAGTTCTGCTGAGAAAGTCAAATAAAAGTAAGGGCAAAATTTCTAAGCTTTTGGAAGAAGGAACTTTGTAAACTCACATCTAAGCCTGTGCCATGGGATCGTCATTATGAATTAATTTTTAAACTTTACACAAAAGAAAAGATGACCTGGAAATGGTAATTTTCCTATTCTCTTAAGAATGTTCAGAGGATAAACATTTTCTGCCTTATTAGTGAGTTCTAATTATCTTTCTATATTGAGCTAGTTGATATGAAATCTCTACAGTGCACAAGGGGATTTGGATACATTATTAGAAGTAGAAAACTATTACCAAGGTAATGTTTGAGACTAGGTATTCTAGAGTGACCAGTGTATATGCATGGATAGAATCTTCTCTGAAAAACAGTAGACGTAACTTATGAGTCACATAATCATATGAATCAGTGTAAGAAAAGTCTTCCCTTAACTCTATATATGAACATGAATATTGATATGAAGATTCCTGGTGTAACCTAGATGCATTTCTTCCATAAAAATTCCATTGACTTTCTTAAAAAAGAATCTCAGAAATCCATGTGGCTAATGATGGTTCAAGACTCTTAGCTGACAAGAAAAATTCTAGAAGTTCCACTGCCTTTAATTAATTGAAATTAATGTGGTACTTCAAGTAATAGAAGATGAGTTTGGAGTATTTTGACTCGAGCAAAAGAAACAGGAGTAACTGTGTTCTTAAACCCCACCCCCCATCTAGTAAACCTTCATTGAATTTTGACACACAATAATAGATTCCTAAAAATAAAAAATGTGTTGTGTAAGTAGGTATATTAAGTTTTCTGATAGTGATATTCAAGCACTACTTACTGAATTGCCATAAATCTGAAATAAATCTACATGATCAACCTAAACCTACTTCTCTGACTTCAGAAGTGGTCTCCAACTGCCCAATTGCCTCCAAAACTAGCAGAGAGGTCTTGGGTTTAATTTACTCATAGAAAGAGAATTGGAGATAGAAAATATAAAAATAAATGAGCTCCAGTACATCCCAGTGGTTTAGCTGATAAGTAAGCACCTCTGGCTGGCGTAGCCCATGTACTTCCTAAAGACCTTGTTTCATGACCCAGGGCAGGAGGAGGAACCAGGATGAACAACTAAATAAAATAAATAAATGTCTTCCTTCTCTCCCTGACTGCCTGCCTATTGCCTTCTTTTAAAAATAAACAAATAATATAAATTAGTCACACAGATGAACTGTGGAGCTCTCAGATCATAGATCTATTAATAATTCTGTTCAAAAGAAGCTACATTAAGGAAAATTATTTGAGGATCCATTCACTGGAAGTAAATATTATGACAGTTGAACTCTTCAAATATTTACAGGCTGAGAATTGAAATGGTGCTTTCATGGGAAGAAATGGTGAAGTCAATATAAATCAGGTATTCAAAAAATTAGGAAGAGTCGCTATCAGAACATGTAACTCTTAAAACCACCAGTTGAAGTGCTACCAAAAAAACAGACCTGAAATAATTAGAAATCCAAATCTAATGCAGAAGTCAGAATAGTTCCTTGATAGCATATAGAAAACTCATTCCCTGCACTGGGAAGGTAGAGAAAGCCGTGAACAATGCTCAAGAATAATTTTAAAACACCCAAGCTCCACATAAAATTAAACTCAAGCAGAACAGGCTTGAAGCCAACAAGAAGACTCTGATTGGAGCAGACTCTTCAACACAGTCTTGGAGACTGCAATGAAACTTAACATGTCTCTGCTCCAGCATGATTCCATTTCTCTCTTCTTGTGCAGTTTTCCCTGATAAATATTCTGTACATTAAATTGCATTTTAGAAAAAAATACCATAAAAATTGCAACCTACAAAATGTGTTATCTATTTTTTAGGGATATACATATTTAACGAAGTTATGAAATGGTTCTAGGAATAAGAAAATCAACTCGAGTACAGAGATTCCATATCATAAGCAAAAGAAGAGGGTATAATAAAGGAGAGGTCCTCATTTTTAGCTGCACTGTGTTATTTATTTCATAAAGAAAAAGAGTGGAGGGAAGAAAGTAAGGAAATTTAAGAAAAGGGGGAAAGCAAGATATGAAGGAGACCCCCAAAGGAAGAAAGAAGGAAGAACCGAGAGAAGGGGAGTAGGGAGAAGGGAAGAATGGAAATGCACAGCAAACATTAAGCTGAGAGGTGGCTACGTTAACATTTCATTTCTTAAGATTTCCTTTAATGCCAAAAGGACTTCATTTTTAATGATTAATAGAAATCCAATATTTTAAACATAAAAAGTAAAGCAGTCAGATGGCAGGGGCTTGAGCAGAGTCGCACCTTGCTCAAGGTAACCTGTACTGGGCCTTCTGAGGGCTCCCTAGAATGTCCTCACAAAGGACTGAACTAAAGTATGGGAGTCAGAGCTTCAATGTGTCTGTATCATGACCTTGCAAGAGCACAGAATGAGCATCTAGGGACGTAAGTTTTCATTTTGGTTCTGATAGGCCAACTATGTGACCTGAAGCAATCAGTGTAATTTCTCAGGGTTTAAATGCTCGAAGGACCCTTCCAACTCTAATTCAGGGTCAAAGGATAGAGGAATCCCTTCTGCTCTGAGGCTCTTACTGCTCATTTCACTGGGTAATCAAACTGTGACCAAGCTATAAGTAATTATTATTATTTTCTAAAGGAAAGGAACAAATAAGAATGAAGTAAATGTGTGAAGAAGAATGAAGGTAAATAGGCAGTCAGGCAGGAAGAGGTGGATGAAGCACTTTATTTTTATTTAGTTGTACATTTTGGTTTTCTTCCAGACCTAAGATTCAAATCCAGGTCCTTGGGATGTATATGGTCTTACTTCAGCTGGAGGCAGTTGACCAAACTACTGCTCTACCAGGGCACATCCCCAAGGAATTAATCAATAGCCCCAACACCACCTTTGGAAGATGACAACTCTAAATTTTCTGGGACTCTGTGGCAGACTCTGAATAAAAAGTATGTAAATAAATTAAGGGAAAGTGCTTGTCATTATAGAAGTGACTCAAAGATGTGACTTTTGACTCAGCCAAAAAATTAATCTTTTCTGTCCCCAGAGAGCAATACTAAAGTCCAGAGCTCCCTACATAATCCATATCCAATTTAATCCAGCTCTTCCCTCTCTGTTTAAGATGTGTCCCCCTTAACAAGATTGGACATTTTCTAATCCAAGGGTCAAAAACTGCATTCCATTAGTCTTTTCTGGTCTGTTTATATTTTTTAAAGCTGACTTTTTGTTTTATGAACACTTTGAGCTTGAATATCTGTAAGTGGAGTCAGAATTTCTGCAATCACCATAACACTTCCACACTCCCATCCATCCCCAGTGCTTATACTCACATTAATGGCCTTTGTTAATGTTATCTCCCTGGTCCTGGGTGTTTATGTCTTATGTAAAAAAGAATTATGGCCTTCATTCATTTAACACTTAAAAAATAAATCACCAATTTCTAGGCATAGGGTGGTTTCCTGGAATTAAATGATTAAAGAAAAGATCTGTGCCCTCACTGGAACTCACACTCTATTAGAGAGACAGACATAGAGTAATACTTATTGTAGTTACAATTAAAGCATAAAGAAATGACTTAAGAAGGAGGGGAGGGCTACAGCAATTGCAAGATGAGGGGAGGCTGTCAAGAGGGGTTTCCAAGTGGAGGATTTGTTAAACTACATTTAGAAAACATACCCAGGCAGCTGATTGAGAAGTGGACATTCTTCACAGACAGAACATTATTTGTCAAATCACAGAGGCACAACATGCAAAATGAGTCAGCATGGGGAGTAGGGCAAGTGTGAGAGAAAAAGAGGCAAAATTCCAAAGTTCCAACATTGAATAAATGGGTAGACTTGGGCAACATACTCAACCTTGTGTGAAATACAGATAATACTTCTTTCACGCTGTTCTCATGAGAAATTGTTATGATAAAGTTTAGTGAAATCTTAGCACAGCATCTGGCACATGGGATGCACACAAATGTTCATTAAACCTGATTTACGTTGTAGCCCTCTGGCCATGCTGGTCACCTTTGATGGACTCGCCATAGAACTCCATTAGAGCATTCCTATAAGCCATGCAATGATGCCAGCGAAGAAACTCTGATTTGCTTTAGGCATAATGATATCTGCAGTCTGAATTTCTTGTAACTTTTTTATGGGAAGGTGCAAGCAGGGATGAAGGCAGTAGTAGGCAAGAACAATGAGAGGAGACAGAGCACATCATTCTTATTTCATTGTTCACACTGTCTGTTCCCTCATCCGCCACCTAACCTGACACTTGAATCCAGGGGTATGTGGCCTGTGTCCTTCAGAGACAATTAACTTAACAACTGCTGCTCTAGGTGTGCTGGGGTTCACATTCTTACACTTATTTTACTATTTACATTTCCACTGGGATATCTAACAGGTATCTGATATTTAACCTATATAAAATCAAAACAATGATTTCATCAACCTCCATCCTTGTTTTACTTGCTTCTCCACTGTATTAAGTGATACTATATCTGTTACTCAAGCCAACAACCTTGGTTCATCTTTTTCTGTTAAACCTCACTCAGAACACCAGCAAATGCCATTTCTTTACCATCAAAAGCCTAGTTTTCACTTCCTCACTAACCTAACCTCCTTCAAGTTGTTTTGCCCTTCACCTAGGTATTGGCAATAGCTTCAATTCCGACCCCCTCCCACAGGTCAGTTTGTTCCTTTTGAAGTATGTCAGATATCACAACATGTCTATTTCTTTAATATCAGCTCACAATTAATCTAAAACACTTATCTATGCCTACAGATCTCTTCACGATCACATACACACAAAACCCCTGCAATATCTCTGTGACCTCATTTCCTACAGCAGTGCCTTTTATTGAGGTTTTCCAGGCACATTGTTTCCTTTCTTTTCCTTTTCCAATATTCTTTAACTGACGAGTTGAGGAAATAGCTAGACAGTTTTGCCCAGGATATATAAAAGACTCGATTTTCCCAGCCTAGGAAGTCTTCTCTGATCATCCTATATAAAATAGCCACTCATAGATATAGAATCAGATGGCGACCTGGCAGGAGTAGGATCCAGCTCCTTCCCACAGAGGAACTAGGAATTCACCTATTCTACAGAAACAAACATTGAGGAAAGGCAGGCACAGAGACTACAGAGATGCAGCAGCAATTTCAAGGACAAAGAATAGGCAGAAATAGCAAGATTCAGAGCAACAATGCAGATATGCAGTGGCGGAGAGGGTGGAACCTCTGGAAGAAACTGATCTCCTGGAGAGTAGTCCCAAAAGTAACAAAGAGCCCACCCAGGGTGACAGGGACTAGGAACCGAAGGAGACAGCCTTGGCACAGGACAGAAGGAGAACTAAGATTTCAGAGGCCTGAACTGGAGCCTGTGGGGTGGAATTACACTAAGCACCACCATAACCAGAAGGCAGCTAGGAGAATTCCCCACCCCTTGCCATACCCCCAACATATTGCTCAGAAGTCTCAGGGTTCACCCACAGGATATCCTGCCTCCTTGATTAAAAGAAGATAAACTCTCAGAAGGGGCAAACCTTCAATGCTACCCACTAGCCCCACTCTGTGGATGGAGGCATAACTGCATCCTAATTATTGCCATTTAGGAGACAACAACAAAGTGATTATCACTGTTTGGACCTGGGATGCTGGTGAAGGGTTCCGCATCTGCCAAACTCCAATCCCATAGGCTGAAGCTTCAATGCAAGATTTACTTAAGAATTTCAACAAATACCTCCAGTGGTGATACTATGAAACTCTAGAAAGCCCAGTGTCTAAACCAAGATCCAGCCTTTTCTATTACAAATCTATACCCTATACAATAATATCACTGCAGGGAAACTGAACCCACATAAATATAAACAGAATGCCAATCAGAGCACATACAGAGAAATATATAGAAAATTATGTATCAAATCAAAAACCCAGTAGGAAATATAAATACAACAGACATCTGCAAATAACCTGAAGATGAATTTTGGGCAACAGTGATAAACATACTCATGGAAATAAATTAAGCAATAGAAGAAGAAAAAGAGATCAACAAAAAAGAGAGAGAAGAAATGAAACAAATTATCAAAGAAATGAAGAAACCGATAGCTGAACTAAAGAATTCCATGGAGGGACTCAACTATAAGATAGTGAAGCTGCTAATAGAGTCGGTCAGCTATAAGAAAGGACAGAGGAATTCACTCAAGAAAACCAGCAAAGAAGTAAATGAATGCAGATAAATGAAGACAACATTCAAGACCAATGACATAACATCAAAAGAAACAGCATTCAGTAATAGAGGACCCAGAAGAAAAGAAAAGTGTGCAGAAACTGCACTTGAAAAAATATCTTAGAATTTCCCTAACCTGAGGAACGAAGCAAGTCTCAGACCCAGGAAGCTCAAAAAAATTCCTAATAAAATAAATCTAATCAGATCTACACCTAAACACATGTCATCAAAATGTCAATATAGGAGATAAAGAATCTTAAAAGTAGCAGAGAAAAATGAGTCACATACAAATTTGTACCCATCAAAATGTAAGCATAAGTCTCAACTGAACCACTGTAGACCAGAAAGGAATGATATGAAATATTTAAAGTGCTAAAAGAAAAGGATTTCAACCTAGAGTACTATACCCTGCAAGATTATCATTCAGAACTGAAAGAATAATGAAACTTTTCCAATAAGCAAAGTTAAAGGAGTTCATCACCACAAAACCAGTTCTTCGAGTACCACTAGAGGATGCCTTGTATTGTGTAAATAAATCACGCTTAAAACAGTAAGAAATCAAAATATAAAAAGTGGGGAAGAAAAAAAGAGAGCAAAAATGTAGATAGAATGAGTATAAGACTAATCTGCTTTCAAATAAAAATGGAAAGTAAAACAGAGAATTCTTAATGGTAACTTCAGGGTAACCTCAAAACACAACTCCAGGGAAATAGCAAAGAGAGAGAATAAAGGAAGCCCATTAAAACATAGCTCCACTGAAGTCACCTATGAAGACAAAGAGGACAAAGGTTCTGTCTAGAACAACATACTGAAGACAAATTGCAAAATGACAATAAATAGCTACATGTCAATAAACACACTAAAAATTAATGAATTGAACCTACCATTCAAATGACAAAGTGATTGAATGGATTAAAATGCATGGTTCAATCTTCTGTTGCATTCATGAAACTCTCTTTAAAAGGAAAAGATTCAAAATCAATGACTGGAAGCACATCCGACAGTCTAATGGCAACTAAAAAAGCAAGAACAGCTACACATATAATGGATCAAACTGACTTTCAAATGAAAACATAACAAAAGACACAGATCAGCATTATATAATTAATAAGGGGTGAATCCAACAAGAAGACATACAGTTATAAACATGCACCAAATGAAGAAACATTAAAATATATTAAGCAAATATTATTAGAAATGGCAAAAGACATAGATAGCAACACAATAAGAGTAGGAGATTTCAACATTCCACTTAACAACAATAGACAGATCACCCAGGGGAAAAATTAACACAGAAACAGCAGCTTTAAATGATCATTTGGAGCAGTTATGTCTAATAGATATATACTGAACACTTATTCAATGACTAGAGATCTCACTTCCTTCTCAAGTGTGCATGAAACATTTTCAAGGATAGATCATATATTGGACACAAAACAGGTCTCAACAAATTTTCAGACTGAAATCATACCAAGCATATTCTCTGATCATAATGACTTAAAACTAGAAATCAAAGTCAAAAAGAAAGCTCAAAGACCCCAAATTAAATGGAGACTAAACAATATTCTTTTGAATGACTCCTGGGTAAAAGGGAAAATAAAAAAATAGCTTAAAATACTTATAAACCATTAAGAATGTAAGCATGAGCTACCAGAAGCTATGGGATGTAGCCAAAAGAGTAGTAAGTGGGAAGTTCACAATATTTCAGGACAACATCATAAAATAAGAAAAGTCACAAATACAAAATCTAGCTAGAGATAGAAGAACAATTAAAGTAAAAAATCAGCAGAAGGGAAATAATCAAAATTTAATCAGAAATAAATGAGGTAGAATACAAAAAGACAAAGCACAATATCAATGATACCAAAGGTGGTTCTTTGAAAAATATACAAAATGAACAAATCATTGGCTATACTCATATAGAGGAAAATATCTCAAAACTAGAATGAGAAATGAAAGGGGAGAAGTTGCAACAGATACCACCAAAATAGAAAGTATTCTAAGAGAACACTATGAACAGCTCTATGCCAACTCAGTGGACAACACTGAGGACATGGACAAACTTTTAGAAAATACAATCAACTGAAATTGAACCTTGAAGAATTGGACAACTGGAGCAAAACAATCACAAGCAAAGAAATTGAAGAGACAATCAAAATTCTTTCTAAAACTAAAAGCCCAGTACCAGTCAGCTTTTCTTTAGAGTTGTACCAAACCTTCAGAGAAGAATTAATAACAATTCTTCTTAAACTGTTTGAAAAAATGAAAGAACTGGGAACATTCCCAAATACTTTCTAAGAGACTAACATCACACTGATACCAAAATTGATAGTGATGTCACCAAGAAAGAAAATTACAGATAACTCTAATGAGCATAGATGCAACAATTCTCAACAACGTATTAACAAACTGAATCCATTAATGCATCAAAAAGATCATCCAACATGATCAAGTAGGATTTATCCCAGAGATGCAAGAATGGTTCAATATACATAAAAATATTAATGCATTGCAACCTATCAACAAGAAGAAAAGCAACATGCTCATATCAATAGATGCAGAGAAAGATACTAGCAAGTTCCAACATCCATTTATGATGGAGAAAAATCCTGCATAAAATGAGAATAAAAGTACATACCTCAACATAATAAAAGCCATATACAATAAATATTCTGCCAACAGCATACAATGGTGAAAAAAGGGAAAGCATTTCCTCTATGACGAGCACAAGATAAGGCTGTTAACTCTCACCACTGCTATTTAACATCATATTAGAGATTTTAGCCAGAGAAATTGGGCATGAAAGAGAAGTAAAAGGAATCCAAATTGTAAACATGAAAATTCAAATTTCACTGTCTTCAGGTGACATGATGACATAGATATAAAATCCTAAAACCTCTGTAAAAAAACTACTAGAACTAATCAACTAATACAGGAACATAGCAGGCTACAAAACGAATGCATTAAAATCTATTGCATTTTATAGACATATAGCATGCTAGAAGAATATGAAATCTAGAAAATTACATTGTTTAAAATAGAATAGGAATGAAATATCTTGGAATTCACCTAACAAAGGAGGTGAAAGTCCTGTACAATGAAAACTTCAAGTCATTCTAAAAGAAATAGAGAATAAAAAGAGATGGAAAAACATCCCTTCTTCAAGTTTGGACAGAATAAACATAAAACGGTCATTTTGTCTAAAGCACTATACAGATTTAATACAAACCCTATTTAAGTCCAATGGATTTATTTTCAGGAAATAAAACAAAAAATCTTAAAATTTGTATATAACAACAAAAAACCGATATATCTGAGACAAGTTTTAGAAAAAAAAGAGCAAATCTAGAGGGATTACACTCCAAGTCATTGAACTATACAACAAAGTGGTAGTGATCAAAAAAGGATAGTACTGGAATACTAACAGGTACAGATCACTGAAATAGAAATGAATCACCAGAAATTGACTCATTCATGCATAGTCAGGTAATCAATGACAAAGGAGCCAAAAATAAACAATGGAGAAAGGAAAGTCTCTTCCATGACATCAGCCTTAGAGAGGTCTTTGGAGACTCAACTCTAGCATCAAGGGAAATAAAAAGAAAAATAAATAACTGGGATGACATCAAAGTAAAAAGCTTCTTCACAATGAATTGAAACATCACCAAAACCAAAAGGCAACAGACTAATTGGGAGAACATATTTGCATTCCATATTTATAACAAGGGCTTAATATCTAAAATATATATAAAAACTCATACAACTCAATAACAGAAAAAAAGAAATCCAATAAAAAAAACGGGAAGAGGAATTGGAGAGACATTTTTTCTGAAGTATATGCAAATGGCCAAAAACACATGAATAGATGTTACTTCTGACTATCAGAGAAATTCAAATCGAAACAACAGTCTCACACCTGAGAAAACTAATATTCAAAAGCCCAGAAACAGCAAATGTTGGAAGTATGTGGAGAAAAGAGTGCACTTTTACACTGCTTTTGGGAGTGCATATCCATGCAAACCTTATGAAAAACAGTATAGAGATTTCTCAAAACTTTGGGATGGAAATTCCATATGATCCCAACATCCCACTTTCTCAGAGTTTATCCAAAATACATAAAAACACTAATTTCCAAGGGATTATGAGCCCCATGTTTATTGCATCCCTTAATTAAAATAGTTAAGAACTGGAAACTACTGAGCTGCCCAGCATCAGATGAATAGAGAAATAAGATGTGGTGCATATATACAATGGAATACTACACAACCCCCAGAAGAAATGAAACCCTGTCATTAGAATCAATATGAATGGAACTAGAGGGGATTACGCTAAACGAAAGAAGCCAAAGGAAGAGAGATGTCAACTGATCTCACTCATAAGTGGAATGTGAATAGAAAAAAACAAAGGAGCAGTTGAAACAAAACCAACCTTTGGACACTTGCAATAGAACTGAGGTCACTAATTGAGAATGGGATAGGGGTGGGAAGTGGGGCAAGTGTGACAGAGTTCACTGGACATTGAAGAACACTTGATGATTTGGTGGAGCACATGGTTTGTTGATGTATATCTTAGAAACAAAGAAACGGCAAATATGGGAAACCTATTCATGTGAGTGTAATTTAATGTGCAAAATAAAAGTTACTGCAATAAAAATTTTAGAAAAATAATTTTAAAATATTATATTAAGGAATAAAATGAATGCAACAAAATTATCTCTCAAAAGAAAAATAATATTTAAAAAGCCACTCACTACTTCTCAGGAGATCATTCTTTGATAATCCTATATAAAATAGTCACTTCTATACTGTGACCTGTGCAGCTTATCAACAGCATCCCTGAGAGGGGGCTACAGGAACCTAAAGAAAAAAACAGATAACATACATATAGAAAAGCAGGGACCAGGTGGGACACTTCTCTACTCTCAGAGACGGTGATCCCGAGTCTGGCTCCTTGACTTAATTTACAGGACTGGATTACAGATGAGTTAATGAGAATAAAACAAAACCTTGTAGGCATAGGCTGTTCCTCTGTTATTGGGAAAAGTTGAAGGTATAGCAACATTGAAGGTCGAGGCTCAGTTTTCAGTTTGCTATTTATCTACTACTCTGTTGACTGTGAGAAATTCTGCCTTGGGAAACTTTGCAGAAGCAGCCAGAAAGCAATTTGCTCCCTACTCTTCTACAATTTTATTTCCTTAAGCTATTTAGCTTTACCTTCTGACACAACCATCTGTTATATTACATAGACTGTTGCTCTTTGCAGTCATCTCTCACTAGATTGTAGAATCCATGAGATAAGAATCTTTGTTGTATTTACTTTGGAATCCCTAAACCCTCCAAGAGTATCTGAGACATAATGAGTACTCAGTATTTTTTAAATGAACGGGTAAAAGTATGCAAGATATGCACACTCTGGTGGCCTAGTGGTCTAATCCATCCTGGGTGCAGTCTATACACAACCCAAGGTTCAGATATCTTAGGGTACTTCAGTTAGATTGTTATTCCTTATAATCTGGACTCTGAGTCTTTATGTTCCCTATGAACAAAGGCCAATCATGATAGCTGGTGGTTTCCCTGATCAAGACATAACAGAAGATCTTCAAAAAGGAAGATATTGAAAAAGGTCAAATTAAAAATTAAAGTTTAATGGAAAATTAAAACCTAAGAAGCTAAATGACAGGTTCCAAGCCACACCCTGGAAGTTTAGCATAGAAGTCCACTGGGTATAGTCATATATTTCCCAAAGATCCAGTTCATGACACAGAACCAGGGGAGAAAAACAAGATGAACAACTCAGTAAAAAATTAATGAATTCTCTTTCTCCTCTGTCTTGCTGCCTGCTTATTTGTCTTCATTCTACCTCTGTCTTCAATCTTCCTACACATTTCCTTTAAAAAAGAGACAGGTGCCAAGTATTTGGAACATGATATAACCAAAAGCTTGTAATATTTAAAATATTCGAAGTTTGCTCTTAGGAATTAGAGTCAGAGGTATCTATACTAACCAATCCTAAAAGCTGAAAACGGAGTCATTAAGTATGTTATGAGTCATTTCTTGATCAAGAAGATTGAGGTTAAGTTCTCAAGAAAAGAAGCACTAATTTTCAAATACACATGTTTGATCCTACTGGTGTGAGGATTTCAGGTGTGAGGATTTCAGGTGTGTGGACAAATTTTGCCGTTGGGGAAAAAGATCATTATGAACTTCTTTTATACTTTCTTTTTTGCAACACAAATATTTGATTTAAAGCTTATTTTTAATATTGAATCTGTGGGGGGGTGGGGTCAAAGGAAAAGTTCCTGCATTTTCTAAGGTTCATCATAGGCTAGACAAATAAATTACCATTAAGTAATACTTGTAAGGGAAAATCCCAACTTTTTTTAAGGAAAGGTACAGATAAGAATGAAGGTTAGTAGACATGCAGTCAGTAAGACAAAGAGGAAGAAGCATTTTAATTAGTTCTTAATCTTCATTGTTCCCATTGGTCCCAGGACACAAACCTGGGACCTTGGGATATATGTAGACTGCTCTTAACCCATATTCCCCCAGGATGAAAGGCCAAATTTAATACAAATTTATGGAGAATTTGCATAGCAATAAGTTCTGAGGTAGCTGTGATGAGGGACAACACAGGGAAAAGGAGGGGGTCTTGAGAACAAGGAAGCAGGATAGTAGAAGTACAAGTCAGTAGGAGATAAGCTAACTTCAGGCATGCTAAATATAAGGTAGAATTACCCAAACATAAATAAGTTAAAACCACCCAAACTGTAGGCATGCTAAAGGCAAATTAGCAGAAGACATTTTCTTAGCTACCTATAACAACACATACATAAGTTAAGTGAACTAACAAATGGAAACTCCCCTTCACTGGGTAAGAAGACCCTGCATTATCTTAGAAAAAATGCAGTTCTACTGCCCACAGACATTTTCTCTTTGTGTGTATACTTCTAATTAATTTTACATGTGCCATTATCAATATTCTCCATTAATTTCTCAGACTGACATGACACCCTAGGGCACACTGATGCCCTGCACCATTCACACAAGCTGGGTAGACCCCAGATTTCTATCCTGAGATGAGGCATGGAATGAGGAGTTGGTGTGTGGAGAATATAAAAGGGGAAGGTCATCATATGGCAAGGTGGAATTATTCACCTTTTCTCTGAATGTAAAGATAAATACCCTTTTCTTTCCTGTCTCGAGAGAATAAAGACAAAGGACCATTTTTGGAATAGGATAAGGGTGTATGGCAGATGGCCTAAACGTTTAGAAGAATTGGAGCTTCCAATTGCCTTTTGGGTTGTCCAATTTGTTCTTGGTTCATCATGTTAATGTTGGGAATCCACAAAGATCAACTCTGAAGAGACTTAAGGTATTTGGTTTTAGCACCTTCAAGTCCCTTATGTTGAAACTGGGGCAGCTTCCTCAGCAGAAAGTCCTTGCAATGTTGCCATCTAAGGACACAACTTGAAAAATCTGATGCAGTAGGTCTGTGGTGAAGCCTAGATATACACATTCTGTTTGTGTACTTAATTTACCCATGACAAATGCCAGAGTTGCTCCTTCGTGGTTGTAATCAGGGACCTCACACATACAAGGTTTGGAGTCAAACCCTGTGCAAGATACAGATGTACAGGTGTGCAAGATATAGATCTATCACTTGCAAGTGATCGTCACTGTAATGACCCAACAGGAACATCTTAAGTAAAAGCAAAGCACAATAAATGCAACAATGAATCACTATATAATCACACAGGCCTGTAGCCATGAGACTAATTGAGTAAACATGAGAAAGGAGATCTCTAGAGCTTTGTGAAAAAGATGTCTGGGCTCTCTCATGGGAGCACATCAATGTCCAGAGCTTATTATACTGCCTTAGGAAACTGGCTCAGCCAGTACCTGCACTCTGAGGGGAAGACTGACACAACACTCCTGGGAGGCTTTCCTCTACTTTTCCCTGTTATAGTCATTCTTCACCAAGATTACTTTGGCTTCCTTTCATTTAGCTTGTATTGGCTGTTTGAAAGGGGTTGCTCTGCACTTGGGAGGAACTGAGACATATATTTCTTCCCAGAAATATCCATCACTCAAGTTGTAATGTTGTGATAAAACATTTTGACTTTGACCAAAAGTTTAGCAAAATATTTTGTAATGGTGTGTCATGTGAAATACATAGCTTGTTTTACAAAAGAGAGACATTGTTATAAGTAGATCATGTTATATTGTTCATTTGAAAATTGACTAAGATGGTGATTTTGTTTTTTCTGCTCTTGTTTTTTGAGACTTCAAATGTATGCACACATACCCAAGGCCTTTCCTTGAAAAGATGTTTGTGAAATAGACAATGCCCTCACTTGGGGGTTTATACTATGAAACTGATTAACTTACTCCTGTCTAGAGGGAAAGACTTGATTGCCCTATATCTATAGGACATCTAATCAATCAATGTTTCCATTAAACCTAGAAGTGGAAGGAGGTTAGTAAAATACTTGTGAGAGGCTGACTCTAACACTGTTGTGTAGTCGTATTGACTATTTTTACTTTCCACTCAATAGTGTTAGTTTCCTCTACATGTATATATAATGACCGTCAAACAATCCAGTAACATTTGCTTACCCTGTTTTATTTCCTTACTTAAAGCTTTCCATAAAAATTACAAAAATCATTGCAGCCTGGAGGCCTAGCAGATAAAGCCACAAGACATAACCTATATATATATCCCAGGGCTGGGATGCAAGCAACCGGGATGAACAACTAAATAAAGTAAGTGTTTCTTCCCATCTCCTTCTTCCTGCCTGTTCACTCACCTTCATTCCTGCCTTCACCTTTCCTTAAAAAATAAATGCATAACTGCAAATATAATACCATTTAATGTGGGCATACTATGGTCCAGACACAATTTTCACATAATAAGTAATACTCCTGTAACAACTCAGTGAGGCAGGTACTATAGTTATTCTTAATGATATAGCAGAGAACTACCTTAAAAAAGTCAAGGTCATATTCTGATTTAGCTCAAAATAAATCTCACCCATCTTCTTACTATTATTTTGCCCTCAATTCTCCATTATTATAGAATAAATGACAAACTCCTTAGTATAGGACATAAACCTTTTTTAAATTTCCCTCACTGCTTCATGAATTTCTACACCCTTATTTTCTTCTCCTCCAATTCTCTGCAGTTGTCCACCCACTTCCACCACTGCTGATTCCTAGCTCTACTTTAAGACTAAGCTAGGGTTATCTCTTTATGCAGATTGTCACTACTTTCATAATCAAATTAGAATACTCATGTTACAGATTTTCATCTGGTACCTATCATACTATATTGTAAGTTTGCATAAATATAATCATCTCCCTTTCTGGAACAATATTCTTTTAAAGCTGCGATTTATAGCCATTACTGGATAATGAAATTAGTTGAATAGCTGAAAACCAAATATCGTACAGTAAAGAAATGAATACTGATTCATGAAACTCTTGTTTGACTATTTGTTCCTGTGTGTTGTTATGGTTTAAATTGTGTTTACAAAAGTATATATTGAAACTCCAACCCTGGTTTCTCAGGAGGAACCTATTTAGAAACAAGGTATTACAGATGTAATGAATAAAGTTGAAATGAGACTCCAATATGACTGAGCACTTTGTAAGAAGAGAAGAGCACAGAGAGAGAAGACACACCCAGGAGAAAGCTGACATGAGATGAAAGGCAGCAGCAGTGAAGGAACAGGAGCATTGTCCCACAACCAACAGGTTCTGGGAAGAGGTGAGGAAGGATTCTCCCTAAAGGCTATAGAGAGAGCATGACGCTTGCTAACCTTGATGCCTGAGTTCCAGACTCCAAACCTGGGAAATAATAAATATCCATTGTTTTATGCTCCTTATTTTGTGGCACTTTATTATACCCACAATACATGAGTGACTGATTGCTAGCAGTGCAAGGTAACATGTACATCTTACAGAGTCCAGTTAAATAAAATGAAACAATTTTTCTAGATTGCCTGGAATTCAAAGACAAAATACATCTTAATTGTTTTGTGTCTCTATAACCTGTTCGGTGTTGGCCAAACTTCAGCTTAATGTATGAGATCAAAAATGCTAATCAAAAGTTAGAAAAAAGGAAACATACAAGGGGAAAGAGAAGGGGCAACAAAAGGAGAGTGGAATAAGGAGAAGAGAAAGAAGGTGGATTCTAGGCTGACTTCAGAGCGCTGTGGGGATGAAACAGACTCAAAACCTTATTTAGAGCAGATTATAATGGAAAAAGTACATGGGCAATTTTTCACTTCCTTTTGCAGCATTAGAGATACTGTGATTGAGAACAAATATAGTTTTAATAAAAACACTGGGAAAAGTTACGAAATCTGCACCATGAACAGTTCACATTTTCTCTCCAACTGATTTTGGAAAATGCTTATGAAATGAAGGATTGATATGTTTAAGTCCTGAGCTACAGCATGCTCATACTGTACTAAGCAGATAACACAGAGGAGCTGGTTTACAACACACAGGAACATGCTTAACTTGTCCAGCAGTCTGAAGAGGAATGCACATGCATTTTACTTGAAATGTTACTGCTCATTCATTATATTTGCTTTCATCTATAATTCAACTTTAAAAAAACAACAGCCTTTCACTGACTCAGAAGCCACATGCGAAGAAGCAGATTCCATCAGATTGCACCAGTTAAAAGTAAGGCTAACTGCAAGCTTTGTATAATCTTAGTCTCTTATCCCAAGACTGATATAAAGAGAGTTTTGCAAAGACTTACAAGCTATCTTCATTTATCTCTTGTGTATATTTCTGAATATCATTTGGATGGAAAGAAAACTTTTTAAAAATAAAAGGATATGTGGAGAGTAAAGAATTTTATTCCAACTTCCAATTTTACTCAAAGCAAACACATTATGACCCTAAAAATAGTATTTCACTGTATTCATGTAATTAATTTCTTACTGAAATACTGGCTGTCTGAAGCCTGTGCTGACTTTCCAACTGGAATCTGTGGTCCATACAGTTTAGATCAATGAAGGATTTATCAATATTTAGGTAAATTTATTACATGCATGTATTTTTCTTGTTTAATTAAAGTTATATTGGGTTATAACATTATATAGGCTTCAGGTGTTCAGACTTATAGATAAACATCTTTAGATACAAAATCACATTCCTTATCAGAAATCTAAAAATCTAATTTCTATCCATCATTGAAAATTGACCACTTTTACCCAATTGCATGTCAATGAAGGCATGTACTTTTCTGTGCCTTTGGTCACAGACCAAATCAAACTAAATTAAACCAAGTTTAAAATATTTCACTAACAGTAAAATTATCATGATAAAAGTGGAATGATACTGTAACCATCCACAAGGTGTTAGGTGATGTTTAAGGAGAAAGATAGCTTCCTGCTGGTTAACTTTTTGTATTAAAAAGTCTTTCTCATACCTTAGTAGTCCAAATAAGCCAATATCCTGGGCAACTAAATCTCAGAAATCTTAATAACCCAGTTAGTTATGAAGCTACTATGATTCAGAATCTTGTATTGATTTCTACTCCAGAGCTGGACTGAAAGGACATTCATTGCTTTGATGTTGCTGTTGAGAGTCTCAGATGTATTATTAAATCCTCTTTAGATAGAAAGATCAATGATTAATCTATCAAGAGGTAAGCAATAAACTTTGGAATGACTGTTCTAAAGTTTTATGTTAGTCTCAAAGGCTACCTAATTCAAAATCAGAAATTTTATAATTTATAAGGCTCAACTGATATAATTGGCCAAAAAGGTAATTAAATGTCCTTGCAATCAGAGGGCCTTGCTGTACTAGCTGTCACCATAATAGTCCCATCTGTTTCCAGATTAAATCAATGGTGGTTTGACTTCCATATAGATCTATGAGAAAACAAATATAAAAAAAATTCCTCTACTTTCAGCCATAATCGACAAAGTTCTAAGAAATTACTGCCTCTACTTATAAGAGCTCTTATTAACTCCCCTTAGGAAGGAACTGGAGACTTTCATATAATTTGAGCATAATTAATAAAAGCATAACTTAAATTAAATTTGGACCCAGAAGGGAGTCAAGATATTCAAACAGTGATTCAGTACTGAAGTTTGGGTATTAGAATCTTAGCTAAAACAAGGTGCTCTATCCAAGCAAGCAAGAAAATGGAAAATTCAGAGGAACATCTGGTTCAAATAAGGAGACAAAGAGAAACAACTTGTCTAAGTGGTATCAGTAAGAAATGAATGTATGGCCAAGTGAAAGGCAGAAGGGGAAAATATCATGTACACTAAAGTTATAAGAAAAGTAAGAACTGTCCTAGGCAATTATTTTTAATGAAACTTAAATGTCTAAATATCGAGGTCAAATAAGACAAATAAGTTGTTTTAAATATCTTTCCTTAATACAGTTGGCCAAATATATGAAGTGGATGTACTTTAGAGACTGCCAAAAAGTTAATTTTCTCAAAGACAAGTAAGTACTATCCCTATCTGGCTTGCTCCAGTTTTTAATGACTGTGTAGCACATATAACTGCCAAGTGCAGAGGCTTGTTCAACAGGCTAATGAATGTATTTCAGGACCTAATAATACTGGATATGACTACCTGGACCAGTAATTAATGGTTCATTTAATATCAGAAAATTAATTTGCTAGTCAACCACTGCTATTATCTTTCTCAAGAATGTCTATTAAGACCAATTGTACTCCGTGAATAGAAAAGACTTGAGCTAAAAAGTCTTGTGGAATCCCCAAGGTCCACAAGTTAGAGATGAGTAAGTAGTGAACCCTATCCTTAGAAGGAAAAGGGAGCAAAAATTAAGAAAGTGGTAGATACTTGAAAATTGAGTCTCACATAGAGTGGATAGTTAATTTTACCCATGTGGTTTGCTACACTGAATTATTTTTCGTTTCATGATTTCCATATGTCTTTTATCATCCTTGTTTTCCAAGATAATATTCAAGGGGAAAAGATGGATATCTATACCTATGTCCTCACTTCACAAGATAAAATCTAACTGAGTTTAAAAGTTATATTTGAAAATTACATTGTTTTCAAAATAAAAGAATAAAAATGCATCATTTTTCTCCTGAATATTTAGGGGGATAAAAGATCCAAAGAGAAAAACATTCTCCTGCCTAAAAAAAAACAAACCTGATTGATGATCTTTGACTGCAGAGTACAAAAATCAAAATGAAGATGTGTTTTATCAGATAGTCATTTCCAGATTCCACATAAAGACCCAGAGATATACACTCAAATAAAGTTAAATGTGAGTGATGTACTTGACAATTGTTTGGGACTTTTCTTTCTTTCAGCAAAGTAAATACTAAGAATCTGTCCTACTAATGCAATGGGGGAGAAAATATTTAGATGAAAATAATGACCAAGCCCCTAGTGGTAGCAGTCTCTACAGGAAAGCAGCAGAATAGCTTGCTGTCAGAGCCAATGTGGCACTAACTGGCCAACACATGATTTTAATAAAGCCATTTTTTCAGAGGACACAGAAAAATGACAGTTCATGTCAACTTGAAAGAAATAAGGAAAAGAAGGACTGAAGATGTTCACTTTGAATTTCTTTTGCATTGCTTCAACAGATAGCCTCCTGTCTTGGGGATTGAGTTTATTAGATTACACTGGTAGGGTATCTTTTGTGAGTGAAGCAGTTAATATTATAATAAACATAATACAATGTGAGCAGCATGCTCAGCACAAATTAATTCTCATTAGATATTTCTGTAAAAGGAACAGTTAGTACTAAATATAGACCAAAATAGTCAACTTAGTATAGAAGCTTATTTATAATTAAATGCAAATATCTTTTTTTAAAGGAAAGGTACATGCAGGAGTTAAAGCATTAGTAGGCAAGCAGGAAGAAAGAGGAGGAACAAGCACTTTATTTATATTTCACTTAGCTGTTCATACTGGTTGTTCTCCCTGCATCTAGGCCTTAACCCCAGAAGCATGAACCTGTATCCTCTGGAGGTGGTTGATGTAACCACTACTCAACCAGGGCATACTCCAAATACTTTTAATTCTGAAATGTATTGCTTTGAAGATATGGGAGAAGGTCTAAATCTAATGGTGGCATGATAATTGTATACATTTTAAAAGATATAAACATGCATACATACTTATAATAATTTATTAATTATTATATTATGCAGGTTAGGCTAGGAAGTATAGAGATTAAGATAGCTGAAATCAGACAGAGGTTTGTTGAGTGAAATTTACTAAAACCAATACCTTGGACAAGGCAGTTGTAATTCCCAATTTTTTCACCTATACAATAATCAGAGCACTTGGCTCATATACTTGGTGGGAAAATTACATAAATTATCACAACCCTCACTCACCCTACGTACACAGTAATGTAATATGATAATGTTGATGATGACCATGAGTATCACAATGATATTAATCTCTAACTCCTCTTCATTGTGGCTCTCCACTGATCTGGTCTAAATATTTATTCATCCTCATTCTAATTACCATAATGTTCCATCATTTCTCTTTGTCAATGGTGTTTGGTATGTGTAAGAAATTCTTGGCACCTTTATGCTTTATAGAGAGCTTTTTGTCTTTATACTATAAATGTGTAAATCTCTTGTACCACAGTCTCTTCAATGATACAATGATTTTGCTTCCCCTTATAAACCTTACGAAAGTGAGCTCTTCACTTACTTGCGCAGAAATTACTTAGATCTGCTTTTTTGAAGCTATTGTTATTCCAGCCTGTATTCTCTAGCATGAGAATACCCACCTCCCTTTGGAATCTACTGGTGTTAAATTCCTCACCTGGATAAACAAACTTTTTCCTATGTAACACTTTCCCTTGACATTGAAAGTGCATCATGGTTACTCACCTGCACATTAAACTTGGCCAGTGTTTTCTCAAATACACAACTCTGTAATTGTTGAGCTACATTCATTATATCGTGGAGACAGGACCATAGAGTGTTGTCAGGAAGTCACTGGACAATCTCCCTTCAACATACTAATATCCTGACCTTATGCTGCCTTCACTGGGGAACATACGAAATTAATGATCATATAAATTGTGATACACAAGTTAGGCTAGTCAAGTAACATAAGCCATTTATTCAAGTTATAATGAGGGAAGGGTCAAAAGCATAATAATACTTCAGAGTTGATACCCACTTCTCCCTATGTCTGCCTCTAATATGAATGATCCAAAACTGAGTCCAATATACAAAAGAATGATTTGCCAGAGTTGAATGTCAGGCATCAGAGGACAGTTGTGGGAAGCCCTGACTGCTGAAGTGCCTACTGAAGTGATATGCTGTGGACATATCCACCAGATCTCAAATCTCCAATGTAAAAATTTCAACCCACTCTTCAGTTACTGGAAGGATATGAACTTCAGTCAGTTCCTCACTATGTGGCAGGGAAGTGATCTGTGACAATTTTTTTTCATCTTCCAAGGAAATAACTTGTCCCAGCTTATCATCATTAGGACTCAAATTATTCTGGCACAGTCAAGCTCTTCAGGCATCCCATTTATGTTGGAAACCTTTCTGTTGGGCAGCATGGTCCACTGGAGACTTTCTTTAGTGTGTGACCTGGTGAGAATATTAAACTTTTCATCTTGTATGAAGCTGGTGAGCAACAGGGCCAATTTCTCATTGAGGGGATTGTTGATGAGCTGGGTGGAAGACAGGGTGCTCCATCCAGGCTTTGTTGGGGGTGGAGTACTGCTCTATGATGACCAGGACCATCATCTTTAGTCTGGGCTCTCCCTGAGTGGTTGGTTGGATTCATGGTACCCTGGTTGGACTTCATGGGCCCACTGGGAGCTACTCCTTCCGGTTTTCCCTGTACGTTGCTATGCAGGGCATTCTGGTGGGTGCAATGTCTTGAGTAGAAAAGTATCAGGTTCTCTAGGGTCAACTCCATCATTGGCCTCTGGAGAAGGCTTCCCAAATGGCTTCCTTATTCCGCAAATTCCTGCAAGTTCCTATGGAAACAAAGGAATGTCAGAATGTAGCAAGAGGTTGTCTGTGCAAAGACCAGGGAGCCCTGGGCCAGAGTCTGCCTTCCTGTGGTGAAGATCAAGGTGGTTCCTGGGAGGAGCAGTATATTTCTTTATGTTTTCTAGGTACCAGCTCTTTATCAGTTATGTGTCACAAACATTTTCCCAATTTTCATTGTGACTTAATGGCATCTTTGAAAACAAGTCTTCATAATTTTAATATAGCCTAATTGATGTATCTATTACTTTATTATTTATGCCTTAAAATATTACTTAAATCATTATATACCCTGAAGACACAAGGAGACGTCTAATACTTTCCAAAAGTTTCTGTAGTTTTCCCTTTACACTTAATTCTTTATTCCATTTGCTTAATGTGAAAAATACAGCAAAAGGTAAAATACTGTTACTTCAATATTTCCACACATGTATAATAAATAACAGCATTTCTATAAATAACAGTAAATTTATATATTATAAAAATAGCAACATTTATTTTAAAAACTTTCCATCTATACTCATCACAGTCTGCCAAAATTAAAGTGTCCAGAAGTTCATATTTTATCTCTTGGCCTCTCCAGTCCTCACAGATTGCTACCTTGACTTATTCAACAAGGCCCTGAATAAAGCTGTAAAACAAGTGGTAAGGCAAGTTTTCCCACAGCCTATATTTCAAAAATGTCCGCTATTCTTGACACCGAAATTCCATATACATTTTAGAGTCCTCTCAAATTACACACACACAAAAACACATCCACAAATTGTGCAATTTTTTTGAGGATTCATTGAGCTTTTTTTGAAAAATGGTATCTTGACAATAGAATTTAAATACCATGAATAATTTATACCTCCTCTTTATTTCCCTAGGTTTGTAAATATAAATCTCCTTTTATGTTTTATAATTTTATCCATGAGTCTGCACATGTTGTTTAGAAATCTCATTTTTTCAAAATGCTATGATTAATGGTATATTTCTCATTTTTAACATTTTCTACTGAAATGCAGAAATGTCTGTTTCATTGGTTAGTTGAATCTGTGATTGGAGAACTCAAGGCAGAGGCCTGAGTCATACAGTGGTATTTTGGGTTAGTTAGGGTAATTATTGGCATCAACATACAAATATTAATAAGTGTTTGATTGTAATTCAGTTTTCATTGTGGTATCCCTCTCTTTCTCTCTGTAAATAAGAATCAAACTTTTTTAGATCTTGGAAACACCCAAAATAAAAAATATCTTACCTGAGTCCCAGATACCATTTTCTATTATCTTTGAATATATGAGCTGAAAGAAAAGTAATAGAGAACACATTAGAAAATACATGACATGTTATGGACTGTCCACAGGGAGAGAATATATCAACAAGTGTATAATTTAGAGACAATATGATTCTCCCTTGATGAGCTTTGACAGTGTGGTATCTAAGGATGTTCACTGGCAATTGGTACAATAATATAATAGCATTGGCTTAATAGTATTTGTTTTCTCTCCTGCATGTGCATCAATCAGAAAAAAGATCATTGCCTGGTGGTATGAACCCCCCATGGTATGAAGGGGACCACTTAGATTCACCCAAAAGAATGGAGTGTGAGGCAGCATGGAATATCTCAGTATAACGTCCTTCTACATACTCTGCTTGATGTTGGTGACTTCTGGCTGCTAGTGAGCTCCAGCGTTTTTACACTCATGTCTTGAACACAAGAGCCCTGGTGTGACCCTGGCCCAGCCACTTGATTACATTGTCCACTGTATGTTGGCTACCAGTGATCACAGTTCTCACCCACACTTGACAAAAAGCCAGGGATGCTGTTAACTTCAACATTCAGGATAGAATGTGGCACCATCTAGAGACTAGGACTGACCACAGTGTTCCTTCGAATATTGTGGAAGACCTACAAGTAGAAATGTCACTGGGTCTTGCAAATATAAGAGCAGAGCTATGATGTGCTACAGGCACCCCTTCCTGACTCCACACTTACAATGAGTACATACTCCATGGAGGCAGAAATGAGTAAAGATATAATGTTATAGGAAAACAGGAAGGGACACACTTATTAGGCCAGAAACAAGAACTTCCTGAAGAGAAATCAGAGACAGCAGAGAGACTGGTAAGAGAAGTGTGCCGGAGAGACAGGGGGAACCCTGAGACTACCACAAAGAGACTATAGATGTTGGGGAGTGTGCGCCCAGTAGGATAATTAGTGGGGTACTGCAGGTGGAGTGGCCATGACATTGGCTGCTCCACAAACCAAGGCAAACACAAATCATCTGTCTCAAGATGGAAGCATGGGAGCAACATCTAACCAAGGTAAGGCTGTGCAAAAGAACACATGGGAGAAAGTGACAGCTTAAGGAAAAAGGAGAGACAGTGTGTCCACATGAAGTGCATCTGAATTAAGAGTTACTGAAAGAAAATCAAAATAAAATATTAATTCAAGATGAAAATAAAAGCATGACCATGTCAAATAGCAGGGAACTGTGGGACACATATTTGCAGGAAAGGATATAAGGGATAGCTGTATATTTAAAAAGTATTTTTCAATTATATAAAATTTCAAAAGCAGCCATGGATTACCTAGGAACAAATGGTGAATAGGGAACCCTAGAAGTCAGTCCTCTGATAACATGACAGTTTTACTGAAAAGAGCAATCAGCACTAGTTTTCTCAGACTCTGGAAATCAATCTACATGGTTCCACAGGTAAGTCCTGCAATGGGCAACTGCTATCCTCCCTAAGTGAGTGGTGAGTGTGAACCAGTCACCACCCCTTTTCTCAATCCTTCTGCTCTAGTGAGAAAAACCCATGTTCCTTAATAAGCTGGCTGGTGTCAGGGCCAGCAGTGGGATCTTGTGCTTCACAAATGTGGACTGTGCATTTGGTTGATGTGGTCATCCTAAGGGGTTGATAGCTGCTTGCCTTGATCTCAGCTCCTGGACTACCAACAGTGTCATTGACTGGAAAATTTAAAGGGACAGAATACTCCCTGCCACCATCTCCTAGTTTTATCTAGATGCTTAAGGAAATATTTGTCAGGTCACTGCCTCACCACAGAAATAATGGAAGAGAAAATTCAGTGACAAGAAATAAACAATCAGATAGTTCCAACACTCTTAATCAAATATCTATAATCCCTAAAGTGTGGGAGAATCTGATTCTCACAATAACCACAACAGCAGTAGCAGTAACAACATCAAATATCCAGTTCTCCACAAAAATTTATCAAACATACAAAAAAAGCAAGAAAAGAAGACACATTCACAGAGCACAAAAAATCTGGCATAAGTAAGTCTAGACAGTAGAATTCAAAGACATGGAACTAACTCTCCTAAATATACAGAGTTGAAGGAAATCATAGATAAAGAGCTGTAGAAATTAGGAAAATTTTATGTGAACAAAGAAGATTACCAACAAAGAGTTAAAACACAAAAATTTAAAGGAACCAAAGAGGAATCCTGAACCTGAAAAGTACAAGAAGAACATCAGAGTAGCTCAACAGATGAAAGTAGGCAAAAAAGACAAGAAAATTTGAAGACAAATAGAAATGTCAAACTTGAGGAACAGAAACACACCAATGAAAGAAAGTGAATGAGCATGGAGGGCCCATGAGATACTATATTAAGGTATCAACATATGTGTGATAAGTGGTACAGATGGAGAAGAGAGAAGAGAATGGAGCCAAAAACTGTGTGAAGAAATAATGGTTGAAAATGCTCCATATTTAGGGTAGATATGAATCTGTATATTCAGGAAGCTCCACAAACTCCAAGTGAGATAAACTCAAACAGATCCACATTATAGATCCAGATTTGACAAACTTTCAAGACCTAAAAGGAGACTTTTGAAAACAAGAGATAAGAAGCTTACCACAAATAAGGGATCCTGAATCAGATAGAATTGCTTTCTCTTCAGAAGGCAGTAAGATGGAGAAATCATTCTGCTAACCCAGAATTCCATATCTGACAAGATGAGCCTTTAAGAAGGAAAGAAAAATTAAGCCATTGTTAAGTGATGCAAAGGTGAGGGTATTCGTTGGTAGTGATCATCAGAGAATGACAAAGGACATTCTTTATGCTGAAATAAAAAGACTTGAAGTGATAAAAAAAAGAAACACTGGTATTTGTGTAGAATATTATGTCAGAATTATTATGCTTTGACTTGTAATTTCTCCTTTTATTCCAATGTGATTTAAAAGCAAATATATAAACTAATAAGTACAGGTTTTTGTTAATTGAAACACAATGAATAAAGTTGTCATCTGTGCCATTAGCAATCTGAGGAGGAATGAACTAGAATATTGGCTTAAGGTATTAATTGTAATTCCCAGTATAACCATTAAGAAGATAACTAAAAACATGCATAAAAAGAAATCAAAGTGTTTATTTAATCAACTAATTACGAAAAGGGCAACAATAGAAGAACTGGTGTATAGAAATATATATATATATATACGTATATATACACGTATATATATATATATACGTATATATATATATATATATATAAAAATTGAAAGTAAAAGAATGGAAAAACTATTCCACAAAAATACTAACTAAAGAGGTCTGGGTGGCTGTATTATTATCAGACAAAATAGACTTTTAACAGTTTTGCAACAGACAAATACAGATGTACTACATTGATGAAAGTTTCAATCCAGCAATTAGGTATGACAGTTTGGATGCACAAGCAGAGGGACATGTCAGATCACCTGCCTGATCTGAGGTGATGTCACATCATCACTGTTGCAGGGACACAGAGTTACAGGAACACATCATCACATAGCAAGGATGCATGTGTGCCCAGAATTGATCTTATGCCATGCATTTCTGTGCACCAGCCTGCTACATGAGTGAGTGTAAATGTATGTGAATGGGAGTGTGAACTTGTGATTATATGAGAGTGAGTGAGCATTCATGGACCTGGGAATGCCTGAGTACGTTTGAGGATGTGAGACAGAGTGACAATAAGCCTGTTAGTGTGAGTGTGTGTGTGAAGATGAGTGTGCATGTGCATTGACCTATCCTTGTGTGAATATTGTGTGCGCACCTTTGTCAGCACTGCTCTGATTCAGATATGGGCAGCACATCCTTCGACCCTCATGTAGGGTTGGCATCACCTATCCTGGTAAGGAGAACAGATGTCTTGTTTGAATGAAGAAGCAGGTACTTGGGTTGAAGAATTACTCTGCATTATAATAAACTAGCCCTGCCTGCACAATGTAATGAGGCTATGTGTTCAACATTGAAGTCCAGCACACTTGCTGGGAACAATGATTGATATTCTGCTAAAAATGAAGGACACTGGGGGTTTCAGTTTCCAGGGAACCTGTTCTGAGCATGTCATGGTTAGGCCTGAGCCCATCAGACCCCTAGTGGGTATGCAAGTGTGTCCAGGGACAGGAGTGGACCATTCTATTGGGACAGAACCTGGTGTCAGCATGTCCTCTGTCCAAGAGAGAGAGAAGTCACTCCAGACACTCAGGGATAGTACCCCAGGGGTTCGTGAGTATCTCAACCTATGGCGTAGGGTTCTGTGTGGACCTTATCCCTTGATTGAGGGCACCCTGACCCTACAGGCCTCTAATTTCACCTGCTCACAAACCTCCCTGAGCCACCATCATGGAAGATCTTCCTGGGTACCTCTGCCTAACATGGCAGCCAACAGAGGGCCTCATACTCAATCATGCCCATGCCTATTTGGATACCCAGTTTTGCATTTCTACTGGCCATCTCCACAAGGAATTCTTGAGATTTCCAATTCCACTACTATTTAATCAAAACTATATTTCAGTCTCTTTGATATTGTCATTCTAGTGGGTGTGTGATGCTACCTTGCTGTGGTTTTAATTTGTATTTCCCTGAAGTCTGATGCCGGGAGGAAGCTGTCTGCTCTCCTGTGCCATGTGTGGCCTCTGACACCCCAGAAGGGATGGTTTAGGGGGGGGAGTGCCAAGAGCAGCTCCACCTGAGAGGCTCCGCTGCAGGGCCTTGTGGATGAGGTGCCTGGCACTACACTGAGCAGATTCCAGCAGAAGCACCATTAAATGAAGTCACGGGGCTCACCAAACAGGCATCAAGAAGACACACAGAGACTGATAGGAGTCCTGTCATATTGTGTTGGTCAAGGTTTAAACTGTACCTTGTCAGTTAACATCCAGTATCACTGAGACCAACCTCCAGTATGTCCAACACGACCTGTGACTCTGGCTGAAGCTTTGAACAGCTTATATTGAAAACCAGTTATGTCCCTCACAGAGGACTCTGTAATGCCTTATGACCAAGGAGACTCCAAGTGAGCTCACTTCTGTGACATAGGGAATTGTTACAACCATGAAGGACACTCAGACCCTATGGCCAGAATCCTGCTGGGAGAAGGGCAGGCTGAGCAGGGTCAGGGGAGAGGACAGGGGAATAGCATCAGGGGGAGAGAACAGGGGAGAATGGTCAGGGGGAGAAGGCAAGGGAGCAGAGTCAGCGGGAGAGGGCAGGGGAGCGGGATACTATGTGGATCTTGCTCCTGAGTTAAGTCCCCTTGAGAAGTCAACTCTGGGCTGGGAGCACAATGGAAACTGCACTGTGTGTCTGGGTACCCAGCGGATGTGCAAGTGGGGAAGACAACTGGCAGCATCCCTTTTTCAAAGTGATGCCGCTCCCTTCCTAGTACTGAGTCAACAAGGAGTGCCCCTCTGATGCCCTGCAGGAAGGGTGTAGGGAGAATCCTCTCCACAGAGAACATTATGAACCTGGATCTTCTGGAATTGAAATGGTCACAACCTGTTTAAAAACAGCCTCCAGATCCCCAGAGAGAATCACAGACACACACACACACACACACACACACACACTCATACACATGCTCATACACACAATGCATATATACACACTGCACTTACACCTGTGCCTCCCAAGGTCAAAAACACCTCTGTGCTCACTTTTCCACTCTCCTTTCCCCTTCCATACCCCTGTGCACAGAAGTTCTTACTCATTCAGTCACCCTCTGACTCTGTGTCCCTTTTCTCAGGAACTATGTGCCCAGACATGCTCAACTCTGGGTGTAGTTACCCATGCTGTCTGACAACTCTCTGGGGATGAACTTTGGTGGACAGGCACAGCAGCAAGGTCCACAGTGGACAGAAGTTTATCAGTGGTAGTGTGGGGAATTGTGGCTTCTCCAAGTGTCCACTGGGGGCAGGAGAATGGGGGAAGGAGAAGTAAGCTGGGCTCACTCTGGAGGCCTGATCCCAGCACATCAGTTGCCTGAAGGTGCATGGGGACTGAAGAATCTTACAACCTCCAGGACACCCAGCACCCACATCTACAGTGTACTCAGTGCCAGCACGGAGACCCATGATTGCCATATGTTCACAGTATTTTTGGGTGTCCCCCAGCAGCACGGGCACACAGATGGAGTTTCTTGCTTGTCTTCATGACCTGTAGCTCATCACTGGCCTGGAGGACAGGTAAGTAAGGGAGGGCAAAGCGTCCAAGATCATCAGAGATTGGCTACAGGAAGAGCTGCCATGCTCCCCAAGTATTCAGAGACCACAAGTATTCAGAGACCAGGGGAGCAGCTTCTGCAGATGTGCCACCAGCAGAACGCTGGGAAAACCCATGTCTGGACTGAGGACTGTGAGGCCATGACTGTGGGGCCACACTGTCTCTGCAAGAACTCGCTTCTTAGCCAAGGAAAACCAAACAGAAGCCACATGCTGGATGCTGGATAAATAGCATCTCCCAGGTGTCAGCTCCAGGCCTCTCCATCACTCTTAGTAGTGCACTCTTAGATGCACAGCAGATAAAAAAAATGTTCAGTGTGCTCATCCCAGGTCTTGCTTGAAACCGCATGCTCATGGTCTGACTATGTGCAGCAGCCCTGATCTCAAGCTGCGATGATTCAATTCACCAGCCTTGATCTCCAGCACTGATGACTTCCCAAGCTACAGGTCTGGTCATAACAGGGCACATACATGTGGCCTGCCCATGAGTGTCCACCTGGCCTCTGTTGGTACACCTGTACACATGGTGCATTTCTACATATGGTACAACTGTACACATGGCATGACTGTATGTACAGTACACACTGAAAACCTATACACATGATTCACATGTACATATGGTATAACTGTGCACACTGAATGCATGTATACATGGTTCATCTGTACATATAGTATAGCTGTACACACTGAACACCTGTAGACATGGCACAAATATACACACTGTATAACTGTACACAATGAATGCATGCACACATGGGACATCTATACATGCAGTACGGCTAAACACATTGAACGGCTTACACATGGTATACCTGGACACACTGAATTCATATACAAGTTTTAAAGCTGGACCCACTGAATGCCTGTACACAAGTTCACCTGTACATATGGTACAGCTGTACACACTGAATACCAATATACATGGTACACTTGGATACACTGAATACCTGTACTCACGGCACACCTGGACAACACAGAATGCCTTGCATACAGTATACCTGGACACAATGAACACATGTACACACATACACCTGGACACAGTAAATGACTGTACACATGGTACACCTGTACATATGGTACTGCTGAAAGCACTGAAAGCCTGCATACATGGTAAACCCGTATATACCATGTGTATTGTATCATGTGTATAGGTGTTCAGTATGTAAAGGTGTACCGTATTTAGAGATGTTCAATGTGTACATGTGTACCTTGTATACAAGTGTTCAGTGTGTATAGCTGTAGCATATGTACCAGTATACCATATCTATGGGCATTCAGTGCGTCCATTGTATCATGTGTATAGGTGTTCAGTGTGTAAAAATGTACTATATTTACAGGTTTTCAGTGTGTATAAGTATACCGTTCAGGTTGTCCAGGGGTACCGTGTGAACAAGAATTTAGTGTGTCCAGCTTTGTCTTCTTTATAGGCATTCAGTGTGACCAGCTGTACCGAATGTAGAGGCATTCAGTGTGGTCAGGTGCATCAAGTATATAGGTGTTCAGTGTGTCCAGTTGTACTATACTGCAGATTTTTCATGTTTACAGGCATTTTGTGTGTACAGCTATACCATATTTACAGTTGTATCATGTACAGACATTCAGCGTTAAGGTATACCGTGTGTACAGCAGTACAGTGTGTCCAGATGTATCAACTGTATAGGCATTCAGTGTGGCCAGGTGTACTATATGTACAGGAGTTCAGTGTTTAAAAGTGTATCATAATTACAGGCGTTTTGTGTGTGAAGGCATTCTGTATGTACAAGCATTCAGTGTGTACCTTTTTACCATACGTATAGGTATACTTTGTGTACAGACATTCAGTGTGTCTATATATACTGTAATTATAGGCATTCATGTTTCCAGGTGTACCTTGTGTACAAGAAATCAGTGTGTCTAGATGTTCCACATATATAGATGTTTAGTATGTTCAACTGTACCATAACTACATTTGTGTCATTTGTATAGGCGTACAGTGTATATAGCCATAATATATGGACAGATGTATTATAAGTATAGGTGTTCAGTTCTACAGTCTTACTTTTGTACAGGTGAACCATGCATAAAGGTGTGCTGTGTGTCCAGTTGTACTGTGTGTACAGGTGTTCAGTGTATCCAGGGTTACCATGTGTATAGGCATTCAGTGTGTCTAGGTGCACAATGTGTACAGATGTATCATAAATACAGATGTTCAGTGTACATCTCTACCACATGTACTATGATCAGTGTGTACAGATGTAGTGTTTCCAGGTGTACCATGTTTACCAGTGTTTAATGTGACCATTGTACCATGGCGTACCATGTTCAGTTTATAAAGGCGTATTGCATGTACAGGTGTTCAGTGTGAACAGTTGTCCATATGTACCCGTGTATCGTGTACAGATTTAGAGTGTGATCAGGTGTACTGTGCATTTAGGCATTCAGTGTGTACTATTATATCACATGTACAGTGTTCGGTGTTTAAAGTTGTACCATATCTATAGGCATTTTGTGTGTAAAGGCATTCCATATGTACAGGTATTTGGTGTGTACCCTTTTACCATATGTATAGATATACTGTGTGTACAGTTGTTCAATATGCAAAGCTGTACACATGAAATGTGGGTGGAGATGGTCGATGTGCCCAGGTGTACTGTGTATACAGGTGTTCAGTGAGTCCATGTGTGCCATGTGTAGTGGTGTTAAATGTATGCAGGTATGTCCAGATGTACTGTATGTACATTTGTGCCTTGTGTACAGGTATAGTTTGTACAGCTGTAGCATATGTACAGGTGTACCATGTGTACAGGCGTTTAGCTGTACAGCCTTATTGTATGTACCGGTGAACCATGTGTAGAAGTGTTCAGTGTGCCCAGTTGTACCAAGTGTACAGGAGTTCAGTGTGTCCAGGTGTACCGAGTGTATAGGTGTTCTGTTTGTCCATGCATACCATGTGAATAGACATTCATTGTGTCCAGATGTACCTTCTTTATAGGCATTCAGTGTGTGAAGCTGTACCAAATGTATAAGCATTCAGTGTGACCTTGTGTACCATGTGTACAGGTGTTCAGTCTGTCCAGTTGTACAGCATGTACAGGTGTTTCATGTGTACAGGTATTGTGTGTACATCTATATGGTATGTATAGGTGTACAAGGTGTACAGTTATTCAGTGTGTCCAGCATACTATATGTACATACATTCTGTTTTTACTGGTGTACAGTATGCATAGTTGCACTGTGTGTGCAGAGGTTACGTCTATCCAGGGTTATCATGTGTACAAGCATTCAGTGTGATCACGTGTAACATGTGCATAAGTGTCAGTGTTGTGCAGGTGTACCATGCATACTGGTGTTCAGTGTGTCCAGGTGTACTGTGTGTACAGTCTTTCAGTTTATCCAAGTGTACCGTGTTTAAAGGAATTCATTTTGTCCAGGTTTACCATGTGTATAGGCGTTCAATGTGTCCAAGTGTACCATATATACAGGTATTCAGTACGTACTGCTGTATCGTATGTACGGGGGAATACTGTGTACAGGAATACAGTGGGTCTAGCTATACCTTATGTACAGGCATTCAGTGTCCAGGTGTGCCATATGTACTAATGTGTACTGTGTACAGCTGTACCATATGTACAGTGTTCAATTGGTACACATGTACTGTGTACAGGTGCACTGCGTATACAGAAGTGCTATGTGTCCAGATGTAGCATGTGTAACTGGTGTTCAGTGTGTCCATTTCGCCATGTGTACAGGTGTTTAGTGAGTAAAGGTGTACCATATTTAAAGGTGTTCAGTGTGCACCTGTGTTTCTTGTAAATATGTGTTGAGTGTGTACAGCTGCACCATACGTACTGATGTGCCATGTCTGCAGGCCTTCATTGTATACAGGTGTACTGTATGTACATGTGTACCATGTATACAGATATTCAGTGTGTCCAGGTGTACCATGTGTACAGATGTACTGTATAAACAGGTGCTCAGTGTCAACAGGTATATTGTATAATCAGGTGTTCAATGTGTGCAGCTATACCATATGCTCTGTGTTGTTTGTACAATTGTACAGTGTCATACAGGTATTTCACTTGTACAGGCATTCTGTGTGTACAGCTGAGCTGAGTGTACAAGTGTATCAGGTATACAGGTGTTCAGTGCATTCAGGTTTACTGCATGTACAGGAGTACAGTGTGTCAAAGTGTAACATGTGTACAGGCATGCAATGTGTCCAGGAGTACTGTGTGTACAGCTGTTCAGTATGCACTGTTGTATGTTATGTGCAGGCGTTCAGTGTATAAAGGTGTACCATATGTACAGGCTTTTTTGTGTAAAGGCGTACCATATGTACAAGTGTTCAGTGTGTCCAGGTGTACCTGTGCACATTCACTGTTTCTAGGTTTTCTACTTATACAGGTATTTAGTATGTCCAGCTGTACCATGTGTACATTTAACCATTTGTATCATTTGTATGGTGTTCAGTGGTCCTACTGTCCCAGTGTACAGGTGTTCAGTGTGTCCATATATACATTGTGTAGAGGTATTAAGTGTATGCAAGTATGTCCAGCTGTACTGTATGTACATTTGTGCTGTGTGTCCAGGTGTAGCATGTATACAGATGTACCATATATACAGAAGTTCAGTGTGCCCAGGTGTACCATTTAATCAGGTGTTCACTATTCATAGCTGTACCATATATTTAGTGTTTAGTTTTTACAAATGTACAGTGCGTGCAGGTGCAGCATGTGTACAGACGTTCAGCGTGTCCATGTGCAGCATGTGTAACTGGCATTCAGTGTATCCATTGTATCATTGTACAGGTGTTCAATATGTAAAGTGGTGCCCTATTAAAAAAGGTGTTCAATGTGCAGGTGTGTACCTTGTATACATGTACTCAGTGTGTATAGCTGTACTATATGTACCAGTGTACCATGTGTACAGAAGTTCAGTGTATCTCTGTGAACTGTATGTATATGTGCATCATGTATTCAGACATTCGGTATATCCAGGTGTACCATGTATTCAGGTGTTCATTATGTGCCACTGCATGCATCATGTGTACAGGCATTCACTAGTTAAAGGTGTACCACATGGACAGACATTTTGTATGTAAAGGCATCCGTATGTACAGGCATTCAGTGTGTACATTTTTAACATATATAGGTGTACTGTGTGTACAGTTGTTTTGTGTGTTCAGGTGTAACTTATTTACAGGCATTCAGGATATCCAAGTATGCTGGTGTACAGATGTTCGCTGGCCATGTGAATCATTTGTACATGTGTGCTGTGTGTACAGAGGTTTAGTGTGTCCATAAATACCCTACAGGTTTTTCCATGCAAGTAGGCATGTATTTTATCCAGGTGTATCATGTTTACAGGTGTTTTGTGTTTCCCAGGTATACCATGTTACAGGCGTATAATGTCTCCAAGATATTCAGTCTATACAGGTATACCATATGTACAGCTGAGTCCTAATAGAGGCACTCAGTGTGTACAAGTGCACCATGTGTGTTTGGCCATACTGTATGTATATGTGTACATGTGTTCATTATTAACAGCTGTACTGTGTGTATATTTGTGCTGTTTTTACAGGCATTCAGTGTGTACAACTTTACCTTATGTTCAGTGTGTACAGTTGTACCTATGCATATTTGTGCTGTATGTACAGATACATAGACGTACTATGTATAAAAGTGTTCAGCATACAACTCTACCATATGTAATGTGATCAGTGTGTACAAGTGTATATGTGTCCAGGTGTACTGTGTGCACAAGCATGCTGTGTGCACCATTGTACGCATGTACGGTTGTTCAGTGTGTAAAGGTGTACCACCTGTACAGGTTTTTTTTGTGTAAAGGAAAACCATATGTATAGGCATTCAGCGTTACCAGTGTACCTTGCTTACAGACACTCATTGTGTCTATGTTCCACATATACAGGTATTTAGTATGTCCTGTTGTTGTACCGTATGTATATTTGTGCCATTTGTAAAGACATACACTATATAGCCATAACATATGGACTGATGTACCATGTGTACAGGTGTTCAGTTGTACAGCCTCACAATGTATAGGTGAATCATGTGTAGAGGTGTTCAGTGTGCCTGTGTGTACCATACATACAGTTGTTCAGTGTGTCCAGGTGTGCTGTATGTACAGACATTCAGTTTATACCAGTGTATAGTATGTGCCGGTGTGCCATGTGTCCAGTTGTGTCATGTGTGTATAGGTGTTCAGTGTATTTAGGGTTATCATTTGTACAGGTGTTCAGTGTGTCCACCTGTACAGTGTGAACAGGCATTCAGTGTGTCCAGCTATACCTTGTTTATAGGAGTCAAGTGTGTCTAGCTATACCGAAAGTAGAAGCATACAGTTTGTCCAGTTGTACCTATGTACAGGTGTTCAGTGTCTCCAGTTGTACTGTATGTATAGGTGTTCCATGTATATAGGCATTTTTTGTGTACAAAAATGCCATATTTACAGGTGTACCATGTGTACAGGGTTTCAGTGTGTTCAGGTATACCAGGTGTACAGGCATTCAGTGTGTCCAGTTGTACTGTATGTAGTGCTATTAAGTGTGGCCAGGTGTACTGTGTGTACATGTGTTGATTGTGTCCAGTCATACTGTATGTACAGGTGTTCCATGTGTAGAGGCATTTTGTGTGTCTTCAGTGATACTGTATGTAATGGTGTTATATGTACAGGCAGGCAATGTGTCCAGGTAAGTCTTGTGTACAGCTGTTCAGTATGTCCATTGCATAGGCTTTCAGCATGTAAAGGTGTACCTTATTTAGAGATGTTCAGTGTGTACAGATGTAGCTTGTGTACAGGTGTTCAGTGTATCCAGTGTTACCATGTGTACAGGCATTCAGTGTGCACATGTTTACCATGTGAACATTCAGTGCATCCAGCTGTAACTTTTTTATGGGCATTCAGTGTGTCCAGCTGTACTGCACATATAAGCATTCAGTTTATCCAAGTACACCGTGTGTGCAGGTGTTCAGTGTGTCCAGTTGTATTGAATATACAGGTGTTCCATGTTTATAGGTATACCATATGTTCAGGTATACCAAGTGTACAGGCATTCAGTGTGTCCAGGTGTACCATGTAATCAGGTGTTCAGTGTGTACAGCTCTCCATATGTACCATGTTCAGTTTACACACATGTAAAGTATGTGCAGATTTACCATGTGTATAAGCATGCTGTGTGTCCAGGTGTAGCTTGTTTTATTGGCATTCGGTAAGTCTATTATACCATGTGTACAAGCGTTCAGTGTGTAAAGTTGTACCATATTTACAGGTGTTCAGTGGGTCCACGTGTACCATATGTTCAGGCATTCAGAATGCCCACGTGTTACATGTGTATAAGCATCAGTGTTGTACAGGTGTATCATGTGTAGTGGTGTTCAGTGTGTCCAGGTGTGCCATATATATAGACATTCAGTTCATACTGGTGTACAGTATGTACAGGTGTGTCATGTGTCTGGTTGTACCATGTGTACAGGTGTTCAATGTGTCCAAGTTTACCATGTGTGCAGGCCTTCATCCTAACTTATTGTGATGGGTGAGCTTGTCCTGATCCAAGCTGTTTGAGAAGACAGAGTTGGTCTTGATTTGTCTGATTGGGGAGACACAGCTCTTCTTCTCCAGATTGATTGGGAAATAATGGTGGCCCTGATCTACTATTTTGGGGGAGACACAATTAGTACTGATCTACCATGATGGGGAAGACACAACTGACTATTACTTAGTTTGATGGGTGAGACAAAGTTGATCCTGATCGAGGCTAATTATAGAGACACAGCTAATCCTGATTCAGGCTAACTGGGGATTCATTATTGGCCCTATCTAGTCTGATCGGTGTGACACAACTGGTCCTTGTCTACCCTGATGTGACAGACACTATAATGTCTTTCTTAGTCTGATAGAGAGAAACAACTTGTCCTGTTCCAGGCTAATTGGGAAGACACAGTTTATCCTGACACATGCTAATTGGGGACTCTCAGCCTGTCCAGATTCAGGCTAATTGGGAAGACACAGCTGATTATTGTCCAGGCTGAATGGGAAGACACAAGTGGACCTGACTGGGGAAAATTGGGGAGAAACAGCTAATCCTGATCCAGACAGATTAGGGAGACACAGTTGATCATCATCCATAGTATACGGGGGAGACAGCAGATCCAGGTCTACCCAGAAGGAGGATAAACATCTGGTTCATACTTAGCATAATTGGAGGATACATCTGATCCCGATGTAAGCTAATTGGGAAGAAAATCTGGTCCATATCTAGGTTGATTTGAGGAAGCAAAGGTGATCCTAATCCAGGCTAACTAGGGAAACACATTGCTCCTGATTCAGGATGATTGTAGAGACACAAGTGGACCTGAATGAGACTAGTTGTTAGACACAGCTGATCCTCATCCAGGTAATTGGGGATTCACATCTGGCCCTGTCTAGTCTGATAGGGGAGACACAGTTGGGCCTTTTCTACCCTGAAAAATTAGACACCAAAAACTCTTTCTTAGTCTAATGGGGGAGAAACAGCTGATCCTGACCTAATATACTGTGAGAGACACAGATGACCTTAATTAATCTGAAGGGTGAGAAAATTTGTCCTATTCTGAGCTGACTGGGGAGACAGAGCTAGCTCTGACTTAATCTGATAGGGTAGACACAACTGGTCCTGTCCAGGCTAATTGGGGTAATAGAGCTGGTCCTGGTCCAGACTGATTGGGGAGATGCAGCTGACCCTGGTTCAGGCTAATGGGGACACACAGCTTGTTCTGGTACAGTCTGATTGGGGAATCACAGCTGGTTCTGAGCCAGGTTGACTGTGGTATCACAACTGATCTTAATCCAGGATTATTGGGCAGACATAGCTTGTTATGATGGAGACATTGTAGACACAGCAGGTTCTTACCTAGTCTTATGGGTCAGAAACAGCTGATTCTGATTCATGCTGAATATGGTGACACAGCTGGTCCTGATTCAGGCTAATTGAAAGATTAAGCTGGTCCTGATACAAGCTGTTTAGAGAAAAATGGGTGATACTGAGCCAGACTGATTTAGGACACATAAGTGGACCAGATCGAGTCTGTTTGGAGAGACACAGTTGATATTGATTAGGCTAATCAGTAAGACACAGCTGATCATGCTGCAGGCAGATTGGGGAGATACAGCTGATCCAGATCCAGGCTCATTGAGGAGACACAGATAACTCTTACTGAGCCTGATAAAGGAGTTAATGCTAATCCTGATTTAAACCTACTGGGAAAACGCAAGTGGACCTTAGGAAGCTGATTGTGGAGACACAGCTGATCCTGATCCAGGCTAATTGGGAAGACATAGCTGGTCCTTATCCAGGCTGATTGGAGAGTTCTGATTCAGGCAGATGAGGGAGGACAAGTTGATTACCATCCAGAGTATTTAGGGAAAAACAGCAGATCCAGGTCTACCCTAATAGGGGATACACATCTGGGTCTTAACCTGTTGGGAAGCACAGCTTGTCATCATCCAGGTTATTTGTGAGAGCCAGCTTTTCCAGGTACACCATGATGGTGGACACACATCTGGCTTTTATTAGCCTGATGGGGGAGATACAAGTAGTCGCAACCCAGGACACTTCAAACCAGGGCCAGCACACCCAGGTTCTTTACCATTTAGAGTGTAGCTGAATGTGGGGCAGTGGCATGGGGAAATACTGGCCTCTAAATTTCATCTACCACTGCCACCTGGTTTTCAAAGCCCCAGAAAGCAAACAGAAGTCACGGGACCACTGTGGTGACACCCTGAGAGGGTATGGGAACAGGTATCTCTAACCTGGGTCATAAAAGAGGCTCCAACACACCCTGGTGGCACAGGTCAGGGTCAAGTGGGGTGGGACCAAGGCACCTGGGTCTAAAATGCTGGCCTGATAAGGCACTGAAGGAGCAGTGCTGTGCTGGAGGGGTGCAGTCCTCTCATTTACCAGAGGACTTACAGGCAAATTAGTCTGACTTGTTGGTCAATTCCCTGCAGAGAATGAAATGGTGGAGGGGGTGTATGGCTAGGCCAATAGCATTTAGCAGCTATAGTGAGATTTGGGGAGTAGGACCTTCTCCTCCCAAATGAAAGGTTTATGTTACTGAGACAGGGGCAGGTGGGGAACTGTGTGTCTCGGTTAACAATAGTACAGAGGTATTTGCTGGCACCAGGAACCAATTCTAGGTGCTACAGTTTTCTGGGGCTGAGATGAGCCTGGAAGGAGAGCATCAAGGAGCTGGGGCCTCCTAGCCTGCTGGTTGGGTCAGAGAACTTGAATTTCTCTGTCACCGCTCTTCTTAGCTATGAGAAGAGGCTGAATTCTACAGCCTTCTGTCTCCTCAGTTAAACAGGAACAATCTCCCTAAGTCTTGAGCACTTTGAGAAGAAACTGATGTGGGGACGGCTTAACTTAAAATCTACAGGGCAGTAGGCAGATGTATGAATAGTGGACTAACTGGCAAAACTTGAAAGAGACCCCAGGAGGGGATCTCAACTTAGCAACCCAGCATCTAGGACACACTCCTGGATGCTTGAGCAGTTTCTCTCCAAGTTACCTGGACACACCCAGAAAAGCCCCTAATTCTCCATCTTGCCTGAAAGGCAGGTAGCTTAGGTTCCACACATGCACACGTGTGCATTCTCTTAATGTAACCTTGTCTATTTGTTTTTTTAATAAACTTCCTGCATGTTCCTGACAAACTCTGTTTCCACAAATTCTTTCTGGATGAACCCAGCATCCCATCTCATCATATTTGGTGTCACAGTGTTAGGGTCAGTGTTTGTCCTCCCAAAAATGCAAGCACACACCAGTCAACAATGTAAAGGCAAAAGGGACTTTATTTCCAGCATGCTGGGGTCCGAGCCTCACCCAACGCAGTGGATTTGGTCAGGGACCCCGGTTTTAATTTTTTAACAGGCTTTTATAGAGTTTTGTTACATAGGCGTGCCGAGCGGTTGGTTAATGTTCAGCGTGCCACATACCAGCGTTATCTAGCGAGCAGTTGGCTCAGTGGACGTGTCAAATACCATCGTTATCTAGCTCGTATGGAGCCTGTCATGGTGTCAGTTCGGCTCTCACAACAGCGTGGGACAAGAAAGATGGTCAGCAACAAACGTGAGTTTATTCTCTGTATGTTTTTTCTTTATTTTCTCTGTAATTTGTTTAACAGCTCTTTATAAGGCCCAGAGGAGTCCTCTCTACCGCAGTCCTGTTTCTGCCTGTCACTGGAATTTGATAACTTTTCACTACTTTGGGAGCTGAGCGCCTCAAGAATACTCCTTTGCTGGCATGACATCAGGTTAAACCTGGGATAAACTAGTCTGATATCAAAACGATCTCTCCTCACAGTCTTTGTTTATCTCACTTCTTTGACTTTTCTTGCATAAAGCCTTTCCTTTACAGACTCCAGGCCTCTTCCTGTCCCCTCCTAAACCCATAAAACTCTGTGCTTGGCATAGGGCACCTCTGTTTGCTCTGAGGTTCATGGCCTTATTGGGAACCCTCCCCTATCCCCATGCTTTGGGAAACAACTTTGCACCATATCTGACTAGAAGGCTGGGAACCCAGGGCAATGGAGATGGTCTCAGCTGGAGGCCTGCGCATGGCAGCAGATGCTGCCACTAGTGACGCACATGCACAGACAAACAGACACTGCCACCATTGAACCTACCCCTTCAGAACTGGTCCCAAACAGTGCCAGGTGCGTAGCCCTGCCTGGGCCTTTTTTTCTGTCTGTATCTGGTTGCAGTGTGCCCTGGAGTCATGTGGGTAGTCCTTTGGGGATTTCAGGTCGCTCAAAGAACTTATGGCAGAGTTAGGTGAGTAATCAAGCAGAGATTTAATTAGAGGGTAAAGAAATAGAGCCAACCAAGGGAAGTCCAGACCCTATCTGCCTTGCCGGTAGCCTGGGTTTTTAATGAAAAAACCCACATTGTGAGAAAGGAGAATGAAGAGAAGGTGGTAAGGCCATTTTCAGTTCCTGATTGGGAAAGTTGAAATTGTCCTTTGAAGTTATTGGTGGTCTTCTTCAACTGGCACTGTTCTTTTGTTCCTTGGTGCAGAGGGTCCTTGCTGGTCATGTACTACATGTGGGACACATCCTGCATGTCAGACTTGTCCATCAACTTTCCTTATTGATCTGGATGATTGCCTTCCTTTGCTCAACTTGGTGGCGCCAGGGACAATTCCTGCCCTGATAATCAAACTTTCATCCCTGGCCTAAGGCTTGTGCTTGTGGGAGTCCTGACATTCCTGCCTTTTTCTTTTTAAATTAGGGAGAAAAAAGATTGGGGTAGGAGGAACTAAGAATAGGGGTATCAGCTCGGTCTAGGGGGGCCGTGACAGACATTGGTACACAACAACATTTTAGAATTATAACCAGAATGACATGCTTTCTATTAGGCCACATCAGATTTTAGTAATTTCATGTCACTTCAGAACATATATATTAATTGTAAATAACAGGTTAAAAAGGCAGAGTTTAAATATGAGTAGGGATCCTGAAAAGAGCTGATTCAGGAAAAGTCTGAGTGGGTCCCCAAGTGTATTTCCATGCCTTTCAGAAAAAATGCAGGATAGAAAGTTTTTCCAGATTAGAAATGACTAGAACTGGTACAATTACAAGTTTAATTTCATTAAGGAGAAGATGATAGTGAAAAGAGTAAGTATAAGAAGAAAACACATAAGAGGGTACTAGTTATAGTGATTGGTGAGATCGATTCCAAATAGAGGTAGAATAGATTTTCCTTGTGTGGGTGAGCTTTCAGAGGCAGAGGGTCAAGAAAATAATAACTAATCATCTACACCAACCACATTTACTTATCTGAAGGGACACCTTTGAAGGGGAATTTTTTGATTGACTCACAACAGGTATCCAGGTTTTTCACCTGGAACACAAGACATCCTTCTGGATATTTGTACAAAGTTAACAATGCCCTCATTTTACTTCAGTAGGCAAAAAGTTTTAAATGACCACAGTTAGTTTTTTTCAGACAAGGTCAAAAGTGGGCTGAAAATTTTTACAGGGTGAAAGAGGCCTCAGAGGAAATCAACTTAATTTTTCCTTCTGTAAAATAGTGGACAGTTCAAAAGATGAACTAGAGACAATTTAAAACTACCATTAAACTTAAGACAATTCACGAAGCAAGATATGACTTTTAGAGTAATTTCTCCTTGCAATACTTACTTTAAGAAAATACAGAGAATATAAATAGATTACCAGAGAAAACCAGGTGGAGTACCTTTAATTTATGTTCATAACCTGATGTGAAGAATAAATTGGGGATTACAGTTCTGGGTGAGGACAAAATGGCTCTTTCATAAATGAGAAAATTAGTTTTGCCTCCAAGATCAGTTACCTGAGATAAAACTTTGGGATGAAGAGTTGTGAGTCAGATTTCTCCTTAGGCTCCATCATTTGATATTCATCCCTCAATGCATGCGTTGGATTATGAAAAGGTGGTGCCTTGTCACTTTGGAGACTGGAACATTTTCTTCTTATCTCCTTCCTTTTGCACTATAGCATGGCCCATGTGGCTTCCTGGTTTGAGGACACAATTTTGCTCAAGTGGGTGGCTTTGTCACAATATAGTAGTTGGAGGCTTTTTGTTGAGGTGCATTCGGCGATGTCGGTCTTCTTAGTTGATACCTAGGTAAGCTGGCTGGAGATGCTGACAAAAGGAGAAATTAAAAAAATTGAACAGGTTTGTTCTGACCTGAGACCTCAATTCCCTTCCTATTCCTTCTGTTAAGGATTTTAAGAGGTATTAAGGATTTAAGTAGTAGTAAGACTGGTAAGAAAGCAAAAGTATTCCTACAAGGAGAAACTATGGAGAAACCTAGGTTAATACTGCTCTTTAAATTTAATAGGAAGAGAGGATGAGACTACCAAGAGTACAGGGGATAGTTCAGTAGAGCAGAGGATTCCTGAGAGCAATCACTTTGGGAGGAGGGGTATGGCTCTGCTTCTGGGATCATTTGTAGACCACAACCAGTATGTTTTACAAAAAAGAAAAAAGTGCTTTCTTAATTTGGTAAAGCATGAAAACCTGTTTTTTCCAACATTATTTTCACAAAATTTTAACGTGAAAGTATCAACAAATAATAGTTTCTTTAAATAGTAGAGTGAAATGAAGACTTGATTATAACTCAACTGACAATATTTGACTGATTTTACAGTACACAATGTTTTAAAGTAGTAAATAGAATAGTAAATAAACACATTAGAACTTTAGGAATTTTGCATAACCCTACAACACGCACACATCAATTAATAAACTTTCACATAGAATATTTAACCTTTAAACCTCAATTTTCAAAAAAGTTATTCCATTCTTAATTGCTATACCCACACTAAGATATCTCTTTTAATGTTTCTTCCACAAACATTTTTCACTTGCATAAACCTTCCTACTGCATGCCAAATTCACTCATTTTGCATGTAATTCATTACTGATTACTTTATTTCACTAAAGACAAATTTTCCACAATACTTTGTTACTAAAATAAAAACCCGGTCTATATTTTTCCATTCAAAAACAAGCTCATTACTTTAACTTGTCTTCAAGCACCTAGCTGAAGCTTATATAGTTTACATAACTGATAAGACTTCTATTCCAGAGAGAGGTAGAGATAGAGATCTTTCCCTCCTTTACTGTTTGTAGGATTTAGCTGCTTGCTTAACTTCAAGATGTAAAAGCAGCAAACAAACTAGCACCAGGTTTTACAGTGGGTGAAACAGGTAGAGAGATACCACCAGAAATTAGTCAGAAAGAGAGAGAAAACTTTATGTAAACAGAGTGGAATAAAGGAGCTGGGAAGGGGTTGAGTTATATAGATTTTCAGTATAGAAGAGAGCAAATGAGAAGAAATTATAATCTGCCCTTTGCAAAAAGACGTAGCCTAAAGAAAAGAGAAGGGATTGGATTCAGAGAAGCACTCTATCCTTGATGCCATTGAGAATAACTGGAGGTTATTTTCAGGCTGTAGCTCCTTGAGAGAGGAAGAAGAGAGAATAAAGACTTTCCAACAACATAGGAGGGGTGGCTTTAGGGAATGAAGGAGTGCCATTTACCCCCATAATAGAGATTGAGGAGTCTCCAATAGGGCCAGAATAAGTTAGAGTCAAACATGTGGCTTTTGTATCAGCTAAAAAGATAGGCTTATCTGCCACCACCAGGCACCTGGGACTCAATCACGGTTAAGGGGGTTGCAATGGCCATCTACCAGGTGGGATCTGGGTACCTTCAGACTTCCATCAGCACGCTCAGCGGTTTGTGAACCCCTGGGACCATCACTAGCAATGAGGGGCCAGGTGGGAATGCCTGCTTACCTTTGGGGTCCAGGAGCATTACGACCTGCAATACCTCCTCTGTCCACACCACAAAGGACAGGGCCCCAAGGGGACTTGAAGGTTGGGGCACTGAGGAGGCCCAAAAGCCCTCTCACTTGTATTTGTAGCATGGCTCATAAACATGATGCCTGGTGCCCATTGAGACTGAGCTAAGCTGGGTACTAGCAGCAAGATCTCTGCTGAGCCTTCCAGGAGGCAGTGGCTAGGAACTGAAATCCCAGTTATTGTATTTCTACTTTAGCCTGATCTTTTTGTTGTTGCTACTGAGGCTTCTTTATCTATATTGTTAAATATCTGCAAGGTTTTTTGAGGTGTCTGTGAGTCATTTCCTAATTTTTGTAATTTGCATTTACAGAGGATAATAAAGAGATTATTGGCAAGATTACAAGTACAGGTCACATATTCAAACTTCCTGAAAGTAGTTGTGCCTGAGGGGAAAGTGCCTAAGCCGTGTTCCATTTGAGAGAAAAAGACCAGTCAAGAAAATGGAACATGAAAACAGACAGTGCAGACCAGCCTTTGCTCTGGCTACCGAGGCTAAGGGAAGAATAGGTGCCCTGAAGGAGCAGAGACAGCAGAATGCAGCTTTAATTATGGTGGCACAATTGCACATAAGGCCAGGGAAGGGTGGATCAGAAGTAAAGGTTTAGGGGGTGGGGTGCAGGGGAGGCCTATTGGGAGGACAATGGGATAGAAAAACCAGGTCTGTGTGGTTAATGGCTCTGAATTCAGAGAATACAATAGAGATAGGAAAGAGGCAGTTTAAGTAGAGAACTTTAAGCTTAGAACAGAGATAAAAGCAAGCTTGAAGGAGTTTTCCAACCACTTTCTGCAGCCGTGCCAAAAATTATCAAATTTATACCGAATGAAGGGATTGGGGGTGCCATTTGGGGGCTACAGAGACACATAGAGCTTGCATATGGAGGTGTTTCAGGAAGGGAATAACCTGCGGAGTCAAGGGGAGGAGGTCTTATCTGGAGGATTATCTGTTAGTAGCAGAGTAGTTGTAAAAGGGAGCTTAGTTTTAGGTTTTTGTGCTGAAGAGGATTTGGAGGGAGGTGACACACTAATATAGAGAAGGGCGACATAGAAATGTCCAGAAAGTCTGAATAAAGGAAGCCTCAGACCACTTGCCGATACACTAAACAAAATTGTCAAGGTCAAGTTACAATTTGGCAATCAAACGTGCTGGCCATCAGTTCCAATTATTGAAAGAGTATTGCAACCAAGTCAGAGTAGAAAGGAGCAGGAGTTTCTTTGTTTTGATCTCTCCTTCTAATCAGAGTTTATGAAGACTTCAAAGGAGACAGCCAAGAGGTATGTCTTTTGGGGGAAGTGAATGTGAGTTTCCCATGAGTTTATGGGAAACTATGAAAATGAAGCCAGAAAGGCAAAACAGGATGAGACTGATGTTCCCAACCCAGACTCTTCCAGCAAGGCAGACATCCCCGTGTCTCTGGTGAGAGCCTGAAATGACTGAGATGGTGGGCCTTGCCCAAGGTATCCCCAAGGATATCCACCCCTAGAATATGGAGATTTTCGACTGAGTGCTCAGTTTTGACATGATTGCTAGGATGTCGAGAGTGGGGCCTGGGTGACCCAAAACAAAACTCTCAGAAACCAATTCCATGGGGTCGGGAAGGGAGACTCACCTGTTGAATCAGTTTCTGCTGTTGCATGAAGATCTGTTGCCTACGGGCAAGAGGGAGCCATGGAGAAAGCGTAGGAACTTAAGCCACAGTCCTGTGAGTGCCTGAACAACTCTGGGATTCCAATCAGGGCTGGCTCAGAGATTGCCTGAGAGGCCCCAAAGGGCGAAGGAGTGGGTAGTGGGCCTCTGCTGAGTGCCTGATCTGAGTCACAACACCATAATTGTGGAGTTTTAGGGTGCTCAAAGAACCCATGGCACTGTTAGGCTAGTGAGCAAGCAGAGATTTAATTAGAGGGCAAAGAAATGGAGCCAACCAAGGAAGGTCCAGACCCCACCTGCTTTGCTGGTGACCTGCGTTTTTAATGAAAAAAGCCCACATAGTGAGGAAGGAGAACGGAGAGAGTGTTGCAAAGTATCCAAAAAAGAAATGTTTTAGAGTCTGAATTTTGGGAGGAACTTTTATTACCCAGTGACTATAGGGGCAAAAACAGACCTAAATCGCATGGTCCTCTGAGTATTCAGCTCAGGGCTTACATAGGCATACAGAGTAGCACAGAGAACAAAGGCAGTTAATAATTCTTGACATGATTAGCAGGTTCCCATGTACCTAACATTTTAAACAATTTTCTGCTATCTGAGGTCCCCCTCTTTTACAACTTTTCTCAGTCAGCCTGGCTCCAGGAACCGCTCTTCAATCAACCTAGGGTATCTGGGGTTTCACAGAAGCAGAGAGAGCCAGAGCCGCCAACTTAAATTTATTGTCTTAGGTGTTTTATGACCAGGGAGCATCCTGCAGCACAATGTTGTAAATTTCCCTGGGTCTCAAGGCTGAGCTTTGTGAGATAAGGATGTGAACTAAAGGGTTTTTTTTTTTAGTTCTCTGCTTCAAGAGGGTGGTCAGGCCAGGTTTCAGTTCCTGGTTGGACAAGATGAAATTGACCTTTGAATTTATTGGTGGGCTTCTTCAGCGAGTGCCATTCTTTTGCTCCTTTGTGCAGAAAGTCCATCCTGGTCATGTACTACATGTGGGACACGTCCCGCATGTCAGACTCATCCATCAGCTTTCCTTTTCGATCTGTATCATTTGCTCAGCCTTCCTTTGCTCAGCTTGGTGGCACCAGGGACAATTCACTGCCTTGATATCCAAAATTTGATCCCTGGCCTAAGGCTTGCTCTTATGGGCGTCCTGAAAGTCCTGGTGACCTTGTATCTGTGGTTTGGGCATCATGGTTGTTGTTTAGGGATTCAGACTTCCACCTCATTCACTGCCCTCTTAGGGTCGTGGTTGCCCCAACCCCCACTGACTAAAATTAGATAGATTTTAATTGTTTGTGATCAATACACCCCTCCTCCACACACTCTTCCTTAACTCCCCATGGCCTACAGCCATGCCTTTTGACTTCCCATTTCCTGCCAGTTGGGGCTTTTAGCCCCACATTGCAGTAACTCCTCCCTGCTCTCCACTGTGCCCAGGCAAATCCTAAAGTCTTTGTTTTACAACACCTTGAGGCTGCGCTCTGTAGCTTCTGGAGACTTTAAGGTCTATTTCAACCTTTGGTTACTGGCTATGTGGGAGAGGGAGCCAGAGACCCTTCCCCTTTTCAAAGCCATACTGCTAATTCCATTAGTCTTTTAAGTCTTATTACAAGTAAATGCCTAATTCTTTTTACAGTTTCTTATAAGATGCCTATTATTTTTATAGCTTATTATAAATTCAATACCACAATTTATTTGCTATCATTGTTATATGTGGTAAATAAATGCAAGTTAAGGCAAAACAAGGATACATATATATAACCAACAAAACAATGATGGTCACATTTAAAAAAATCTGCAGAAAGCAGAAGGAAAAAGGGGAGACTTTAAAACTATTAATAATTATGCTGTCCGTTGTGGGGTTTGGGTCACTCAAAGAACCCACAATAAAATTAGGCTAGTGAGCAAACAGAAATTTAATTAGAGGGTAAAGGAATAGAGCCAACCAAGGGAGGTCCAGACTCTGTGGGTTCAGGGTTGGTCCACATATCAGACATGCACATTGAGTAAACAAGTTGGGGGTTAATTAATGGGGAGCAGAGAGGATGGAGCCAGCCAAGGGAGGCTAAGACTCTGTTTGCCTTGTCTGCAGCCTGAGTTTTTAAGGAAAAAACCGACATGGTGAGGAAAGGGGATCTAGGGGGGGTTAGCAGACCAGGTTTCAGTTCCTGATTGAGCAAGGTGACATTGTCCTTAGAAGTTATTGGTGATCTTCTTAAACATGTGTCATTCCTTTGTTTCTTAGTGGAGGGTCCATCCTGGTCATGTATGACACATGAGATACATCTCACATGTCAGACTCCTCCATCAGCTTTCCTTATCCATCTGGATGATCACATGCATTCCATGACTGGGTGGTGGCGTCAGAGGCAATTCACTGTTCTGATATCTGAATTTTAATCCCTCGTCTAAGGCTTTCTCTTGTGGGGGTTCTGACATCTGTCATTTAGACTCAGCCAAAGAAAGCTGTTTGAATATTTAGGAAACTACATGTGCTTGTGATGGAGATAGTTGCCAGAAGTTCCCTGAAATATATTTTCAGGCAAGCCTTCTAATTTGAGGAGTGTCCCTGATGCTATAGAACATGAACTGTTCGGGATCCTGACCACCTGTGTCCACAGAGGAAGTTGTTTATGAGGGGAAAGTGCTCCACTAATAAATGACACTGTTCTATGATGGAAGTCCCACCAGAAAGCAGGCTTATTTTAAGAATGGAATGTACTCGTTCGACATGTGCAAAGCCAAGTTTACAACATTGTGTACTGTATGTAGTAACCTATTATTTTGAGCTGAAGTGACATCAGGGTGATTGTATTGATCAATGCCTGAATACCACTGTGGGTTGTTTAACTGTCATTTATCTCATTTTCTTATTTACTTACTTATTTGCTTATTTATTTATTTATTTGTAAAAACCAGGTAAGAATGAAGGCAAGTAGGTAGGAAGTCTGGTAGATAGAGGAGGAATAAGAATTTAAAAAATCTATTTAGTTGTGTATTTTGGTTGTGCACCTTGACTTCAATCCTTGGACTTTTTATGGACTATGCCCCCACTGCAGATTTAATGCTTGAGTCTCCTGGGTTAATCATGGAAGTGCTTTTAAGAAATGCGATCACTGTTAGGGTTAAATAGGACCAAGAGGATGAAAACTTCCTTTGCGTTGAATAAAACATAAATGTCATTTTTCCTCTCTGGGATGTGTGGTTTCAAATTGTGTTGATACTTGGGAGCTTCTTATTAGGCTTTTGGGGAAGAATATGTTACCATTTTTGAGCAGGTGGGGGCTCCACTCAGTCACAGTGAATGCAGTTTTGCAAGTCCTCTGAACTACAACTAATTCCTAGACCATTAATAGCACTGTGAGTATTTTTGCCGCCAGGTCTGATGTCTACGTATAGCCCTTTTGGTAAGGATTGATTTTATGTACTCTGAAAAATGCCAGGATTTCTGCCCAGTCCCTGACCCTTGCTTAGTTTTAGGCCCAAGAAGTATTTTCCTTGAGCAAGATTTTACTCACTACTGAGGTCTTATAATGCAGAAATCTTTAATAGAGCTTTTCCTAGGTATAGAGAGCACCAGGCCTTAGGAAAACTGCTTCCAGGATGTTCATTGGCCAGAGTTCCATTTAACTTGGTTGCTTGCCAGGCAGATGAATAGAAGACAGAAGAAAACAGCCATATTCTATAAAATAATAATAGCTAATAAATTTTCGGAGCATATCCTGGATTGGTGTCTCCACTCCAAAACACAGAGGCATATAGCCAAACAGAGCTAGACACACTAGGTACATATTCTGCCTCTGTCTTTCTCTGGGAATATGACCCAAAGAAACCCTTGAACCTTCCTGTTCCTCCACTTCCTCAGTTCTAAAATAGAAATAATAATACCCATTCTGATTGGCTGCTGTGATGATTGAATGACTAATTTCTGTAAAGCACTTAGAACATTGAATGGCATAGCAGTAGCACTTCATTCTAAGTTGAAGGAAGCTGCTTCAGACGTGACATATCCGAGTGCCAGGTCTGAGCCCCTGTGAGTCCCTGGCCCCCAGGCCAGTGATTGGTTCCCAAAAGCATGAAAAGCAAAACCAAGAATTCAGTTCTTAAGGCCACCTAGACTCCGGGGATTCTCAAAAAATAGAACTAGTTTTATTTTTGTATATTTAAATCAATAAATTAGGGCAATTTTCAGTTCATTGTGGGGGCGATCTGACCTGATGTCAGTGGAACTCTGGACCTGGAAGCCACTGGGTCATATCTAGTTGCCAAAGAAGAGGTGAGAGGTGCCGAATGGAAGGAGAGGAGGTTGAAAGGACTGAATTGCTGGCACTTCCCCATAGGACCAGGATGGGGCAGTCCTATCTATTCAATCCTGGGTTTGATGACATGTACTTCATCAGCCTGCAACTATTTGTGGAGCACATCCTCAGCCAGTCATTCACTACGTGCCTGTGACCTCCTTGGGTCACATGACCTTCCTCTCTGTGCCTCAGAATTGCCTACACCAGACAAAGCAGGCCATTCCTGGCCCTTACAGGGTGGTATGCACAATCATGTTCTCCCATCCCCCACTCCTAAGGGCCTGAGCCAGGCATCCTGCTACAAGTGCTGAGAGGGTGCTGGTTCAGGTGAGCTAGGTGGGCTGGAGGTGGTGCCTGTTGGGGTCTGAGGAAAGAACTCAGCTGCCTTGCCTGCCTGTGCCTAGGTCATGGTGGACCCTGTGACCAGGGAGGGAGCTAAGGGCAGGGTGGTGAGTACCGTGCCCATGCACTTGCTGCCTTGTCCCCTTATTCCTCAGCTGCCATCTCCTCGTCTAATCTGTGGAATTAGGACCATCCCCACTCTGCTTTTTTTTATTTCTGTGCCTGCATGAAATGGCACTGGAAGTACTGAAGAAGGGCTAGACCAAAAATTCTCAAGGCAAACTGAACGAAGAGCATGCCAAGCAGTATGATATGGAACTCGAGTGCCAGTGGAGGTAAGGGGAAGGCCCAGCAGGGCCTGTACAGCAGGGCTTCCTGAGACACCTACCAAAGCCCAGGTTCTTAGAGGGGCCACTGGGGCCAGCCAGGGTGGGAACCCAGAGCAGGTCACTGCCCTGAAGTTGGCTCTAGGAGCAGAGTGGGTAGCTTCCCAGTGTCCTGGACTTGAGGGTATGGGACCCATGCTGAGTGGCACATGGAGGCTCTGGGCACCCTGCAAAGCTCCTCTCTGCATTTTCCTGAAGCCACCTGCTTCTGACAGGGCTTCTTCGTAGAGTAGGTCTGGCTATTTTCCTCCATAGGAAGAAAACGCTATCATGGGAACAGTTATCCGTCCTCAGGACCTAGTTTCTTTAGTCTTTTTTTGCCCTTTTAGTTTTACAAGGGAAGGCTTCCACCAATACTGCAAAGGTGTCTATGTAAACTAGTAGATACTTGCAGCCTTTATAAGGGGGCCTATGAGTAAAATCAAGTTGCCAGTCCTCCCCTGGCTAAGTTCCTCTTCTCTGGACTGGATTTAGAAAGGGTGGAGGGCTAAGAGCTCCTACTGGTTTAGCACACATAGCACAACATTCATGTGCCTATGCCATCAAATAGAGACTTGACTGAATTCCATAGAGCTTCCTTCCCCATATGAGTTGCTTAGTGGAGTCCTGCTGCTAATTTCCTTTGTTTTTCCTTAGGAATATAATTTTTTTCTTTTCTACTTACATACGTCAGTAGACTTAGTATAGCCTCCATTAAGGGTTTTACTTTCTTCTTTTGAGAGTAAGTGGGAATGATATTGTCAGAATATTTGTCACTGGAGAAAGATCTAAGATTTTTTTTAGTTCTAACTACCTGTTTTACTGTATGGTCAGTCAAATTATTTCTCATAGATTCTAGACTTCCATTCTTTTGGTGACCTTTAAGATCTATTACTGCCACCTCCTTAGGAGCTTTTATAACAAAACATCCCAACAAAGCTAAGATTTCAGGCCTTAAGATATTTGAGAAAGATTAAAGGCATATTTGAGTCTATTTAACCAGGGAGTCAGTGTAGGTGGTCACTGTCCCAATTACTAGTAGTTATTAACATTTAAAATATAAAAACAAATTAAAATACTTAAGATTAAAAAATGGAACACAGTTAAAATTGTACCTTTTAAACTAGGTTCCATTCTATCTTGCATTCAAACATAAGTTAAAAGTAAGTTGGAGTCACAGTGGAGCAATAGAAGTTAAACACAGTAGATTTTGGCCTTTTAATTACCTCAAGCTCAACCACTGAGATGAAGAGTTTGGAGTCAGTTTGTTCTGATCTTTGGGCCAATCTTTTTATCTTTGTGCCTCAATACACAGGCTGAACAGCAAAAGGGATGGTCCTGTCTCACTTGGGAGATGAGATTACTTTTCTCTTAGGTCCTTTCTTCTCACTAGGTCATGGTCCAGGTAGGTTTCTGATTTGACGGCACTTTTTGCTCAAGTGTCTGGCTTTGCCATAATAATAGAAGGGCCTTTCCTTTTTTATGCTGATGCCAGTCTTCTTTAGTTGACACCTAGGTACACTGGTTGGCTTTGCTGACAAAGGCAGCCAATTAAAATTTTGAGCCTTACTGTTCCTTACCTTGGAGTCCACTGATCCCTTCCTATACCTTCTGTGACATCTTGGCTATTAAGGACCGTTAAAGACTTTAAACATCGAAGTAATTAACAGTAAGACCTTTAAAATGACCATAGTTAAGATGCGGTTGTAATACAAACAACAACTTAACCTGGAACAACATTTTAGAATAAGTTATACAACTTTAGAACATATGTGTCAATTTTTATATTGTTATATGAACAAATATTGAGAAAGCCAAGCATTAACCTGTATTTTGACAATGCTTTCCATGAGATTATAACAAATGAGTTCAATTTATTTAATATTTTTCTTTTCAGAGTGAGAGACTTCTCTCATATGGAATAGCTTAAGAGCTCTTTAATATATCCTTTATTTAAAAATTATTTAGAATTTGAAGTTGGGAAGTTTTGTCAAAGTATGAACTTTTTTACTTGCATTTGCCTATTTTCCATTGACTTTAATTGTATACCTTAAGAATATTTAACCTTCAAACTTTAATTTTTCAAAGAAGCTCATTTCATTCTTAATTGCTGTAACCACACTAAGATGTCTCCCTAAGCAATTCTTTCACAATTTTTACCTGCATAAACCTTTACAATACATGCCCAACTTGCTCATTTTTACCTTTAATTCATTATTGATTCCTTTACATCACTAAAGACAAAATTCCCACAATTTCTTACTAAAACAAAATCCAGTCTCTATAACTTTCCATTTAGAAACACACTCATTTAGGCAAACTAATATAGTCGATAGGACTTAGGTTGCTCTTTTTTCATCTTTACTTTCATTAGAGGTTCAACAGAGATAACTTAGCCTGGTGACAAATTAGATAATTTCTTCTAAGCATACCTTATAAACAACTTACAGTTTGCTATCAAACATTAAACACAATTTAAAAATGCATTTTTCCTTTTTTCAGAAGAAATTAAAGCTTGTATTTACATAAACATACTATACAGTTCAATATAAATTCACTTGACATTAAGCTGACTACACTCTGGAATAACCTGTTTCACTTTAAAATTTATATTCATATATATTTTTCTATACTTTAGCCTTTTATATGCTGATATATTTCTCTTGCTTTAATTGACTTCATTTATTGGAATTTAATCCTTAAAACCTTGATTTTAAACATTTACAAATTAAACAAAACAGTTTATAACATTTTCCATATTATTAGAGGATTCACAAATATATAATTTTCTCTTTTATAAAATGTCCTAGGTGGCGCAAGACATGTGTTTTTAAGAATTAAATGCCACAGTTTTTTTTGCTGGAAGTTGACCCTAGTTTAGGAATTACTCTTTCAGTAGCACAGTTAATTCTCATTATTTAACATAAATTAGTATAAACCTCTTCACATTATAGCTTTCTAGCAATTTACTAAGCATTTTAGAAACTTATAAAATTTATTTCTAAAGATTTCTTAATTCCTTTATGACTAGGAGCAACCAGGGTGACATTTGAAACTAAATAATTAAAGCCAGTTTTATTTCTTCAAAATTTCCAATTCCATGAACCTGAAAAAGAATCCAAATTTGTTATTTACTGGTTAGTGACACAATAAAGGAGTCTTCCATGATTCAATGATACAAGGACAAAATTTAACATATAATTTCACCACGTGTATACAGAGACAAACAAAACTCAAACACTTCCATTTACAAAGACAGAGACAAACACAAAAATTATGCTTTTCATTTAAAAACCATAATTATGTCAGGCAAAATATAGGTAACTTTAAACCAATTATTACTTCTTAAAAGATTCATCTTGCATTTTGATTTTCTGTAATCAATTGATATATTTTAACTATATATTCCAATTAAGCCAGATTTAAATGAGCACTCAACATTTTTTTAAATTAAAACTCCAAGCCATTACATAAATCAATGCATCAAAACTAGCAGCACCTTAGTCAATGATATACTCAAAAGAAATCTACTTCCAGCAACAAAAACATCCAATAGCAAGACAGACACATGACCAAAGGCCATCTGGTCTGCACTGTGAACACCAAAACTTCAGGCTGAAGGGCCAGACAAAATACCACGATTCACTGAGAAACACAGAACCAAAGAAACTCCAATTCTCAATGACAGATCATCTGAGATTAAACCAAAATGAGCCACACATTCATGAAGCCATCCTCTCCGTGTTTCTTGCAGAGGCCTATAAAGATAATTTATTTGTTTATATTCTGCAGAGTAAAAGATTTTCAAAAAAAGTCAGAAACCAAAGTCAAAAAATGTTTACCCCATGTTTTCGTTTGCAATAGATGTTTATAATAATTTTACTTGGTCCTTAGATTTCATTACAAGGAAAATAGAGTCCCGCTTTTTATTGAAGACCATAAAAAAGTTTAGTTAGGCAGGTTAGCTTTCTGAGATTCTTTCTGTAAACTGCTTTGTATTTACATTACCAAAGGCTAGTGAAAACACAGATAATCTTCTGTTCCCTTTTTTCCCTTCCATATGTGGAGAGACAAGAGTGATGTTTAAGTTTCTTCAGACTAAAAATCAATTGTTTAACAACTTCCACTCTTTTTGTTAGAAGACTTAAAGTCAATTTTATCAGTTTAATATTTTCAAGAAAACTTCTATGACTCCCTCTTCACCCCTAAGGGACCCCCAATAAAGTGTCCTGAATTGAAGGCTTAGCTTAAGGGATTCTGCAAACATTTGGTGGGGCCGTGTCCCTCCCCCTTTCCATCTTGTGGAACCAGGTGGCCAAAAGACCACCCCTGGGGCTAAAGAGCATTATTCACCCAAGGAATGCTAGTTTCCCATCACTACCCTGATATAATCCGAATTTCAGCAGGTGCCAGGTCAATAGACAGAAAAGTGACTTTTTTATAAAATAAGAAAAGGCATTCCTGGAGTTCTGGTCACCAGTCTTCTCTCCATTTTTTCCCCACCTTTATAAGCCCATGCCTGCTCCTGGCCCTGTACAATTCTGCCAGAGCCACAGAGTTAGGAACATCTAACTAAGAAATACATTGTGGCTCTGAGGACAGGCTTTTTGCTACCTGGATAGCTCCTTAGAAGTTACTTCCTGCAAGACCAACCTTGTTACTCAACCTGATACTGCTGCAGGGAGGGGGAGCTCAGACACCCCATGCAGAGTCAGCGATGTGGGGGCTGAAGAGCTTAGTGAAACCAGCCGTACTGCAACTACAGTTAGAGAGCCTGACCTTTCATTTGCCTGTTAAAATTCACTGAGTTTTAATAACAGTGAAGAAGACAGTGGATAGTTTAAAGACAGAAGTCCAATTCTTACTCTGGTGGCATTCTCTTAAAGCCTTTCTCTTAAAAACAAAGACCTGGAACAAAAGTTGGAGTCTCAGCATCATTTTTCCATTTACCCTAATGCCTGCCATGGTACTCAAAGCCAGCAGAAGGAAGGGTTCCAGGCATATCAGTGCCCTGTCCTGTGTTCCTGTAGAAGGGAGGAAGCTGCACCCCAGTTTCTAGCCGTTGAGGACCAACAGTGGCCACCCAGCTACCAGGCGTCTGAAAGTCTAGATTGGCTGGAAGCTACTGAGGGACCCCTTTCTGAGAACAAAACTTTATGTGCATTTTACAACTATGTGAATCCTGTGTGTTATCCATGTGAGGAATTCACAAAATGAATAACTGAATTCCATTTGTAATTCCTGTTCTAATTCACACCTTCCCCTCTCCCTCACCAATAAAAGTGTATCCCAAAAGTATTTTGGGGCTCAGATTCTACATATGGCCCATGCGTAATAAAGCTATCTTCACTACTTCTAAAAGAGCACCATTTGGATTTGTTGGTTAAGAGAGAGAGCTATAACATTCCTACTTTCTTGAGCAACTACCAAAGGTTCTTTCTGAGCATATTCTACTTACTGAGCTGAAGACCCCAGAAATTGAGATAAAATATGTGGATGAGGTAAAGACTCATCATAACAAAGTTAAAAACTCATCAAAATGAAGAAGTGCACATCAGTGCCTTCTGTTACCTCTTAGAGCCCCACGTGGGGGTGCCAAAGATAATACAGGGCTCTGTGATCCCATGACAAAAGGTTCAAGAAAGAATTCTTGAGCATTATTGTGCAGTTTTGTAAGTTTATTAGAGACAATGAAGGAGAAAGAAAGGAGAGCAGGAGACAGTTTCCTGGGCAGAAAAAACTGCACCTAGGTTTGTTGAAACAGGTAGATATATATCCTGATCTGGCAGTTAAGAGTATTGACGGGGTTCCTTAAATCATTAAGAGACCACACAGTTGTGGTGGGCAGTCTCGTGTGAGATAAGAAGAGGACATCCTGAAACATCTGTAAACAAACATCTGTAAACAAACATCTGTAACAAGATTGATTCCAGTGCCAGTGTTCTCTCTCAAGGTGTCAAGAAGTAACTTGCTACATGTTTGTTTAAATTTGGAATTGAATTTGATTTATCCCATCATTTCCCTGCAGTCTGCACCCCTGCACAATTCCAAGGCTGAAAAACTCCTGAGGTAATTGCAAGAATGCAGCATCCCATCCTGAACTCTCCCTTCATCAATTAGACTTGCTCCATCACTGGTGTGATTTTTCTCAGTGTTGCTTATAAGAGCAATCAGACTCTGATTCCTAAGCTCACTTTCCTAGTGGGTCAACCCTAGATGGGAGAAGTGAAGCAGAGGGTCTTAACCGAATACCTTCATTTAGTTCATTTAAGGCAGTAAGAAGTTTCTTTGGATAGATGTGCTGTGGTCGGTATAAAAGAGCATTCACAATATGACAAATAATTATACATTATTGTACAATGTACATTATTGAGCAGAATTCAGAATTGCTGTGATTTTTATGAGTGAACAGTTAAATGATCAGGTTAACTGAGTGGGCAGATGGTTGGTCTCCAACAGGGCTTGGCTTGGTGCCAGGCTTGGGGAAGTGGTCATACCTGCTGCCTTTTAAGCTCTGAAGATGGCAGTGCCTCCTTTGATGAGCATGACCTTCCCTCATTTGCCTTACATTTTCTGTCCCAACAACAGAGATATGCCCTGTTACTTTGTTGAGATTTATTTGATTCTTTGTTTCTTTGTCGTGATATTTCACGTATGCGTGAAATCATATGTATTTCTCTTTCCCTTTTTGATTTATTCCTCTTAACTTGATCCCCTAAGTTCCAGCCAGATTGCTGAAAAGGACACCATTTCACCTTATTTAAGAGCTGCACAGTGATAGACCCATGGTGAAAGAGACCAAGACAAGGGAGTTGATACACTCTGAGGCAAAACTTTATTGTCCCATGTGCAGGCTGGGAAAAACTCTTTTCTGAGAAGAGGCAGAAGGAGGAATCCCAGGGAAGGTGGCAGTTGCTGACTAGCGTGGAAGTGGGTGGCTAGAGGTGGAATATAGATAAGGCCACCTGGCTGAACTGCTGATTTAGGGGTAGGGAGTCCATGGGTTGGAATGTTATGCAAGTGCAGAGGGTGGGGATGGAGTCTTTGAGTGTGGCAAACAGGAATGGGAGATGAACAGCCTCTGATCTTGCTTTAGGCTGCAAAATGTTCCCTTTCTCATGTCCAAAAAGGACAACTTTCAGTCCTTTTTTCACTCCAACCTATCCTTGGATGAGCCTTGTGGCTGTTCACACAGTGTTTCATTGAATCTATGAAACACAGCTTGTTTATACAGTCTTCCATTGATGGTCATTTAGATCTTGACTGCAGTGAACTTCGCTGCTATGAACATAGGAATGCATATATATATGTATATATATAATATATACGTATATATATATATATTTCTGTTTAGACTTTGTACCCAGGCATGGTATTACTGGATCAAATGGTAGAGCCACCTTTATTTATTAGAAGAATCTCCAGATTGTTTTCCAAAGATGCTGCAGCAATTTACATTTCCACCAACAGTATAGGACTGATCCCTTCTCTTTATACCCCCTCAAATTTCTGCTATTTCCAATCATTTTAATACAGGTCATTCTCAATGGTGTGAAGTGGTATCTCATTGTAGTTTTTATTTGCATTTCTCTTATGATGTGGAGATTTACATTTTCAGATGTTTGTACTTCATGTATATGGTTTCATTAAAGGGGCGTCTGTTCAGTTCATTTGTACATTTTTGAGTGGACCATTTGCTTAATTATTCTTGAGGGGTATGATCTCCTAATATTTTAATAATTAGGCTATTATCTGATGTATGTTGTGAGAGCATCTTCTATAAACCATGGGTTATTGTTTTTGTTTTAGTGGTAATGTATTTCACTGTGCAGAAGCTTTTCAGTTTGATATTGTCACAGTTGTTTAGTTTCCTTTTGTTTCTTTTTTCATCACTGTTTCTCTCACAGACATCTTTGAGGTTGCAGTCATGGAGTGCTTTCTCCACATTTTCTAGTAAGTGTTTTATAGTTTTTGGACTCATATCCAGGTCTTTGATGCATCAGTTTACCTTTGCATATGGTAATAATGAGCAATCTTGTGGAATTTTTGAAGATTTCTTTCCAGTTTTCCCTATACAATTTCTTGAAAAGACTTTCTGTCCTTCATTGTATGCTCTTGGTACCTTTGTTATAGATTAGCTGTCCATAAAGGTGTGACTTTATTTCTTGGTTTTCAGTTTGATTCCACCAATCAGTTTGTCTGTATTTATTGCAGTACCATCTTGGTTTGATGATGATTACTCTATAGTTTAATGTTAAATCAGGGAGTGTGATTCTTCTGCTCTACTTTTTTTTCTCTCGGGGTAGCTTTGTCTATCCAAGGTCTTTTTTGGTTCCATAAAACCTTCAATATTGTTTTCTCATTTTTCTTTGAAAATATTCCTGGGAGTTTGATGACAATTGCGTTAAACCTATATATTGCTTTTGTAGAATGGTCAATTTTACTCTTCTGATTCTACCAGTTCTTGAGCATGGAAATGGTTTTCCATCCATTTCTTTGGATCTGCTTCTATTTGTTTTGTTAAAGTCCTGCAGTTTTCATGGTAGAGGACTTCCTCCTTTGTTTATTCCAGTGTATTTGATCTTGTTTGGTAATACTGTGAATGGAATTTCTTTCTTCATTTTTTCCCTCTACATTGTTGTTTGTATGTAAGAAAGCTACCGGTTTTAGTGTGTTGACTATACATACTGCCACATCACTGTATTCATTTATTTTTCTAGCAGTTTTTCCATGGAATTCTTAGGGTGTTCTAGGTTTCATAGAATGTCACGTGTAAATGATAGTTTTATTTATTCTTTTCTAATTGAATTCTTTTAATGTGATTTTGTTGTCTACTCCTCTGACCAAGACTTCCAAAACTATGTTGAATAGTAATGGTGATTGTAGGCATCATCGACATGTTCCAGATTCTTAGGAGAAAAGCTCTCGTTTTTGTTTTTTTTTTTACCATTGATTATGATTTCGGAAGTGTGCTTCCCCTGTATTATGTTGAGGTATGTCCCTTCTATTTTATTTTGGTGAGAGATTTGGTGAGAGATTTTATCATGAGTGGGCAGTGAATCTTATCAAATGCTTTTTTGCTTCTCAAGAGATGGCTGCATGGTTTTTGATTTCCACTTTATTGGTGTGGTATATTACGTTGGTTGATTTGTGCATGTTGTACATATCCTTGCATCCCTGAAATAAATCTCACTTAATCATGGTGTGCAAATTTTTTAATATACTATTGAATTCTATTTTCCAAAATTTTGTTGAGGAATTTTACATCTATATTCATCAGCGATATTGGTCTGTAGTTTTCTTTTTTGTGCTACCTTTGTCAAATTTTGGAATCAAGATGATAATGGCCTCATTTAATGAATTCAGGAGGTTTTGTCGTTTACAATTTTTTTTTTGAGGGGTTCAAGCAATATAGTGAGTAGCTCTTCTTTGAATGTTTAGTAGAATTTATTAGGGAAGATATCTGGACCTGGATTCTTGTTTGAAGGGACATGTTTTATTATGGCTTCAATATCTGTGCTTGTAATTGGTCTGCATCCTCCTGGTTCCATTTGGGAAGTTGCTGGATTCCATTTCTTCTGTCTCTCATGACCCTTTGAATTTCTGGGATGTCCATTTTAATCTCACCTCTTTTATTTCTGATTTTTGTTAATAGGACTTTCTCTTTCTCTTAGTGAGGCAAGCCAGGGTAGTGTTGATGGTGTTTATTCTGTCAAAGTACAAGATGCTTGACTAACTGATCATTTGCATTGTCCCTTTGTTTTCAGTTTCAATTTATGTCTGCTCTATGTCTTTTTACTTCTTTTTTCTGATAATTTTGACTTTGTTCTTCTTGCTCAAGGTTCCTTGTCTTTGGGATGCATGTGGACTGCACAGGCTGAGGGCCATGGACTTAACCACTAAAACACCAGGGCATGCCAATATCATTTAAAAATAAGTATCTTTCTTATTCAGGGCATCTCACTTGTCTTTGAACTAGTCTTCTGTATGTATAATGAATTTTGCAGTGCTCATTTTCAGGAAGATTTTAGGGCTTCCAAAATTTGGGTCGTTACTCCATGAATTCATAGACTGAAAAGGACTCTGTTGTATATCTTCACTCTTTGTAGCAACCTGATTTGGATTCTTGTATACTAACCTGCAAACTATAAAACTTACTTTAGCTTCATGTATAAAAGTTTAGAAAATGAATACCAAAACTCTTCTCTGAAAGTTGAGAGGAAGTCACATTTTGAAAAATTAAGTTTTAGCTGAAGCTGTACCAACCTTTTTCTGCTGTACTCTGCTCTTTATGGACAACTTCTCATAAATGTTGGTCTCAGAAAGTAGAGTAGGCCAGTGAGAGCTGGTCTACTGTAGCTCAAAGACAAGCTTGAGATCTAGTGTCACCCATGACTGTCAGACCCCAGGCACCAGGAAGGGAGCATATATGCCTTGTTCAGCCCTGCAGGTCTTGCCCCACACAGAGCACCAGGCTAGGACTCAGCCTTCCTTGTTAAGGCACTAAGGTCTCTTCTGGTTCTAACTTTGTACAGAGTCGAGACCAGGGCAGACTTCTTTAATTGTATTCTGGAGTCCCTAACTCTGATCCTTGGCTCTAGCTTCAACAAGAAGTTTGGGAATCCAGGATTGGGGTGTTTAATGGACTAAGAGACTATGTTCACTGCCTCACATAGTCCTTGATTTTTCTCAAGAATCACAACCATCTTTTCAGAATTTGCCACACTGTGGGAGTTACTTAACTGTTCATAGGAATCCGAGCATGTGTGCCTTAAAGTCTCAAGCCTTCTGGAGTGTCGGTTCCTTCTCCACAGAAATATGGGCAAAACTTTTGCCCCAAGGCCATGTATAAAGTCATTGGACCAGTCCCTATCACCCAAGAGACATGGAGTAATTGGAGAAATGGAAAAAATGCCTTTAAGAATCTACATTTGATCCAGAATTCCACTAAGGCAGTACTGGGAGGAATGCAGTACAACGTGATGATGCCATACCTGGAACCAAGGAGTTCACCAGTAGGGAATTTTTAGATACTGGCAAATCCATAAAGTGAAATGCTGTGCAGATACTTAACTATATCTGACATGGAAAGACTTCCATACTCATCACAAGTTTAAAAAAAAGTCCCCCAAATCAGATGCAGTGATATTTGCACACATATGCACAGAATGTTCTGAAAGTTTATACACCAAAATGTTGAAAATGGTAAGACTATTCATTATTTATAAGCAAGATCTGTCCTTATTTTATGATTCTTTTCAATGATCTTCAATTTACTTCTCAAATTGTATGAAAAGCAATAAAAAACCTCTCTATGTTTAATCTCTTCTCACTCTCTCAGTCTCTCCTTTCGTAGACATGACATTTAGTTTTAAAGTTCTTCTATTTTAGATTCCCTCTTTCCTCAAAATTCTGTTCCCAGTTTTCTAGTCCTGTCCCTGCACCCCAACTCAACACTTTTGACTCCTGGCTTTTCAGTCAGTGCATAGCCACTTTAATTTGTCTTCTCAGTTAAACCTCAGAACACAACATGGATTAGGCTGCTGTCTTCCATCTCACTGATGACAAATGATGGATATTAAGAAGCTGGTTTTCTGTACCTTTCTCTAACCTAGCTCCTATGTATCTTTTAACACTAGGCTCCTGTGACATCTTCACTGGGGACTACAGGTACCAGTAAAGTCAGCAATGTCCCCTCAGCTGACACCTCTCTCAGCCACCTGCATGATGCCTATGGTTGTTACCTGTACTGGCCTGTCTGTCTCTGTGGTCTGTGAGCTCAGTAAGAGCAGGGCCTCTCTTTTCTGTACTGAAACATTAGACACATAGGAGAGGTTCTGGATACATCAGGCAGTTACCAGTCTCTCCTCCTTTTCCTCCACTCCAATACAGCCATGGCTTTCCATCTCCATTGTCTCGCCCACCCGAACTTCATTCACTAAGGACAGCATTTATCTCCTTTATATTCAACCAACCAGCTCCTTTTGAATCATCTCCTTGGGTTTGGGGCATCACTAATTTTTAACCATGGACCCTAGAAATTTCACCTTCTCTAGCCCACACAGCTTGTCCAACCAGCTACTTTCTGAACTGATTAAGTTGGGTCCTTATGACCTGGCTTCCACTTCTAATGGACATAACCCACTCTGAAGCTTGTTGAAATATGGTGTCCTTGGCTCCACTCCAGGTGTCAGATTTCTGCATCAGGAAGCAGGTGTGTCTCTCACAGCAGAGTTAAGAGAACTGGTCCTGGTAAACTGAAGAACTTGACAGCTAGAACAGTGCGTAAGCATTAGAGGTAGGGAGAAGTACAGAAAAGAAATGAAAGGGACTTAAAGTTTATGTGGACTCACCCAAATCTGCTTCATAGATTTCCACAACTGATTGAAATTTAATAAATATTAAACAGCTCATTTTTATTTCAGTAAATATCTGTTGGGTACTTCTGGTGTACTAATCTCTGGCTGAACAGTTAACACTTCTCTATTATTGCTCTCTTCCAGGCCTGGATATCTCTCCCACAATTCCATGAGGGAAGTGAGTCTGAAAGATCAGAAGCTTATTCAAGGACACATGGCCAAATCTAGGCCTCCTGATCACTACTTCCTGTTATCCTGTAGGGGTCTGAGCAAGAAGCTTTAATTCAACAGGTGAGAAATTTATAGGTAGAAGAAACATGGAGTGGACTGGGAGTGAATGTGTATGTGGGAAGGGAAGATGAAGTGAGCAAAATAATTAATAGTCAGTATATGTTCAAATTCACATGTAAGGAGTTCCTATTTTGGTTGAGTGATTCATCTATATATATGTATATGTACACACACATATATGTATGTATATGTGTATATATATTTAAAAGGTACATTAAAGTCTCTGGTTGTTCTAATTCTGTTCTAGAAGCAGAATAACAATGAAAATGACGTTTCAGAGTAAAATGCCTTAGAATATGCTCAAATCTCAGAACTGTTATAGACTTATGTACAAGACTTCTAAGAATTTAGAATATTCAGTCTATTTATAAACTTCGGTGCATTTTTCTGATGAATGCATCTGTAAAAGATGAATGTGCTCTTTGTGGCAATAAAGAATTTGATGTTTTGACAGAAGTGATGGCATTATAGTCATACAGTCGTGTGGTACTTTATGGTTTAGTGGGTATTTTTAAAAATAAGGTGCAGTCAGGAATAAGGGTGAGGAGGCAAGCAGACAGGAAGAGGAGGAAAAAGGATCCATATATTTATTTTTACTTTAAATTTAATTTACAAAGGTTGCTTCCATCCCCGTCATGAATCTAAAAGCCCAGGTTTTGTGATTTGCTCCTTTGGAGACTGTTGAATGAACAACTGCACCAACAGGGTGCAACTTTGAAGGCAATTTTAAATGTTTGTGTATTCACAAATAATTTTAACCTGCTCACACTTCTGTTCTTTCATCACAAGGAAATGAGGCAACTCTCAGAAAACAAGATCTCTTAAAGAAGTGGCTAATTGTGGGGCAAAAATGGGGAGAACCTACAAAGAAGTGCTCCCAGAATGGGGAACATTCAGAATCTCACAGGGACTGCCTGGTGGGGTCCCCAGTACACAGATCAGGGGTCAGTTGATAGTCAAAACGAATAATAGCAAGAGGTTAGTATTTCTTGAATAAAATAAGAATCCATACTTATATAAATACATGAGTAAATACATGGGAGAGACAACTGTTTATATTAGAAACCTATTAAAAATACAGCAGGAGTTTTGGAATTAGAAAAACTATCACTTGCCGATCGTCACAATAACCGGTTCTGGTAAGAAATTTTCATTGGTTTTCAAACTAGGGTGTTCATATTTAAGGAGGACATAATATTTGCATAGCCAAAGTATAATACCAATTTTTCATTCCAAAAGGCAAAATAGTAACTCCAGTGGAGAAACTTGTCAGGTGCTACCTTAACCAAGTTATCAGAGTAAATTTGCCAGTGAGAGGCAACCAGGTCACACAAGTCAGGGTGAGTCTGGGGTGGAGGGTACTGCCAAATGTGTATTAGCCAATCTAATCTTCAGGAAGAATCGGACAAGTCTAGGTGAGAGAATGAACTAAATAAAGAAGCATGGCCACTGAATGCCACATATAATCTAGGAAGTTCTTTTTCTCTAAAGATATTATGGGGATGATTGAGTGTCTCAGTAGGGCCTATAGATTAGAGAGGTTCTGGGTTCACTGAACTTCTAGGAGACACTGGGAAGATTTGGCCACGGGAGTTCAGATTTTTTGGGAAGAACCACAAACCCTGAATGAAGGACTAGGAAGTTGACATTTCCTGGCACTACCAGCTCCTGGTGGTCTTGCTGTGCATGTCAGGATCACCCCATAGCTTCATGCACAGTATCTGGATGATTGTGTCAGGGTGGGGAGGCTACAGACATGTGTGACCAGCATACCAGTACCAGATGTCATGGTGAGCACCAGCGGGTCTTTTGTTTTAGCAGGACGGAAATGTTTCTGTGCAACCCAATCTCTCCTCTTCAGCTGGAGTCAGATTGGCAGAATCAGGCCTCACCAGACTGCTCCATTGTTAGTCTGATGGGTGGCACACAACTTAGATTTGAACACTTTGGCCCTGCCTTTAGGGTTTTAGGATGTGCCCACCTAAGGTCATGATATTTTGTGACCTCACACTGGTAAAGTCACCTCTGTGGTTGTCCAGACATGATGTATTCTTTCTCTGCATCCTTACGTAACTTTCAAGAGACACAGGTTCCCTGGGCTTATAGCTCCTCCAGTTGTAGAGTACCATCCTTAAAGGATGAAAGTACATCCACTTGAACAGAACCCACACTTCTCGGCAGAAAGCAGACCAGCGATGGGTGTTTGCACCTTCTCCCAGTGGTTCCTTAACTTTGAATCTACTGCCCCTAACCCTCAGTCGGGAAGTAGCCTAACACCTTGGCTGTCAGCATTAGGCAACTGATGACTGTGCTCTAGGTAAGAGGGCAACTCCATGGCCTGCAGCTCCTAAACCTAGCTAATGATTATAGCCCCACCATCTTTCAGTAAAGGGTAGCACAGCTCTTGGGTCCTGAACTAGAGCCCTTTTCTTTACTCCCTTTCTCACTGGAATTGAATCAATATGAGGAATAAAGTTATAGCCAAATTATTAATACCAGCTATTCCAAAACAGAAGAATTAGTTGTGTCTCCCTAATTAGCGTGGCTCAGGAACAGGGCATTTCCCCAATCAGTTGAATTAGAACCAGTTGGGTATCCCCAATAAGCCTGGATCTAAACAGCTGTGCTTCCCCAATTAGCTTTGATAAGAACGATCTGTGGCTTCAACATTAGTCTGGATCAGGGTCATCTGTTTCTTTTCAATTAGCCTTATTATGTTCAGATTTGTCTCCACATCAGCCTGGGTCATGACCATCTCTGTCTCCCCATTTAGCCTTGATCAAGATCAGCTATGTCTCCCCAATCAACCTTTCTCAGGTAAAGTTTTTCTCACCAATTATCCTGGATCAGGTTCAGCTATATGTGCCCAATCAGCTTTTTTTGGGATCAGTTGAGTGTCACCACTCAGTCTGGGTCAGGACCATATATCAGCTGTGTCTTCCCAGTTATCCTGGTTTAGGGTCAATTGTGTATCACCATTCAGCCTGGAACAAGACCAGTAGTGTCTCCCCAATTTTCCTGTATTAGAATCAGATGTTTCTTCCCCATCAACTTGGACCTGGATCATTTATCTCCCCCATCAGACTAAGTATAAGCTAGCTCTGTGTCTCCAATCAGGGTAGATCTTAACCACCCGTGTCTCCCCACACAGGGTACCTAGGCCCTCCTCTGTCTTCCCAAATACCTGGCTATGGATATGCTGCATCTTCCCAATCAGCCTGGATCAGGACCAGGTTTGTCTCTAACATCATTAAGTAATAGCTGTGTGTCTCCCTCAGGCTAGATCAGGTCTAGCTGTGTCTCTAACATCAGAGTAGGACAGGGTCATCTGTGTATCCCCCATTAGCCTGGACAGGTCCAGATGTCTATTCACAAGTAGCCTGGATCAAGAAGAGTTGTGTCTCCCCAACCTGTATCAGTGTCAGGTTTGTTTGTGACATCAGAGTAGACCAGGACCAGCTGTGTCTTTTCAAATTAGATAGGGCCACCTCTGTCTCACAAATAACCTGGATCAGGATCGGCTGTGACTCCCCAATCAGCATATATCAGCACAAGCTGTTTCTCCACAATTATCTTGGATCAGGATCATATGTATCTTCACAATCAGACTGGTTTAGTACCAGCTGTGTCTCACCATTCAATCTGGATCAGGAACACATGTGTCTTTGCAATTAGACTGGATCGGAATCATCTGTGTCTCCCCAATTAGCCTGGATCTGGATCAGCTGTTTCTCTTCCATCAAACTAAGATCCGTCTTCCTCTCCCTTTCCCAGTCTAGGCTAATTGGGGAGACACAGAATTAATTGGGGACAGAGAATTGTCCTGATCTAGTCAGTTGGGAAAACATAGCTTGTCCAGGTCTACCCTTATTGGGAAGACACAGCTGGCTTATAATTAGTCTGATGTGAGAGAGAAATCTGGTCCTGATACAGACTGATAGGGAAGACAGAGTTGATCCTGATCCACGCTAATTGTGGAGACATTTCTGGCCCTGTACAGGCTGATATGGAGACACACTTGGCACTGTCCTACTCTGATGTGGGAGAGAAAGCTAGTCCTATGTAACCTGATGGTAGAGAAACAGTTGGATCTTATTCAGTGAAGTGGGAAACAAAGCTGGTCCTGATCCAGGCTGATTGTCGATACATAGCACATCCTGATCCAGGCTAATTGGGGAGATACAGGAAGCCCTTTCTACCCTGATTGGGAAGACAAAGCTGTTCCAAGTCTATCCTGATTTGAGAGACTCTTCTGGCTCATAGTCTGATGTGGGAGACAGATGATCCATATCCAGTCTAATTGTGCTGCAAAGTGACTAACGAGATCAAAGAGACATGCCAGAATTTTAAGAGGAGATTTATTCCTGCCAGCGACTGTATAGGGTTTTACCCAAATCATACAGTAATTTGTGAAAGCAACTCAGGGTTTATATAGACACACAGAGAGGCACAGGGAAAAAAGGCAGTTGATAATCTGCAACTATGGTTGTTACAGGTTTCCATAGTAATGTGTTCGACATTTTCCATTATCTAAAATTCTCATTCTGCACGTCTGATTCATTCAGGGAGTCTCCAGGAACAGAACGGCTCACCCTTGAGCCCCCAGGTGTGCCGGGGTTTTGTGCACAAACTGGACCACACAGTTATCTCAAAACTGATTGCCTAACAGAACTTCCTTATTTTGGGAGCCTCAAGGCTGACTTGTGAGCCAAGAGTAACTAGTACTTAAAAGTCTTTACTTTCTTCCAGTTTCCTGTTTCATTCCCCACTGGTTTTAATATCGTTGAGTTAAATCTTTGACTTCTGGTCAATCATAGATATAGGCTGATACTGGGGCTGTACTAGTAGTAACTTTACAGAATTTACTTGGCTATTTATGAACTTAACCAGCCAGTTCAGGACACATGGGCCAAATATTAAAGCTAATAGTAGGAGTACAAGGGGCCCTACAATAGTAGAGATTAGGGTTGTGAGCCAAGGGGACTAATTGACTAGCTTTTCATATCAGTTTTCATTTCGTGTTAGGTCGCGTTCTCTGGCTTCTATGTTTTCTCTGACCAAGGCTAAGCTTTCTTTAATGACACCAGTTTTGGTAGCATTGAAACAACATTTTCCCCTAATGCTACACATAACCCCCTTGTTTCAATAAAATGAGGTCTAGTCCTCAATGAGTTTGTAAGACCATTTCTGCTAGGGAATTGATTTGATCTGTGAGCTGGGAAATTGAGTGTTCTAAATACCCAAGATCTTGGTCTATCTGGTGAATGAGAATGACTAGATCTTGGTTTCCTTTTACCAGGGCAGAGGCTCCTACCACGGTAGATCCAACGATACCAGCACCTAAAAGGAGGGGCACTAGGATTGGAACTCGTTTGAATCACCTAACGCATGTCTGCAAAAGGGAGAGAACATGGTTTCTGCCATCTTCACCTTCATGCAAGTATATCTGAGGGAGAATGTGTACTAAGATATAGAGAACAGGGTCTTTAGCCGTGCATATGTGATATTCTGAAGTACATTTAGTTAATCCATCTGTGCATGCCCACCAGAGGTTTTCAGGAGCTTTAAAGTAGCCAAAACTCATGGAGGAGACAATTATTGTATGGTTAGAAGAAGTGGAATACCTAGAATTGTCTGGCACAGCCTGGTTGGATTGGAGGCAGCTACCTTGACCCTGTATGTCTCCTGAGGTAATGCTTGGCTGAAACCAGCTGCAGCTAGTTGTGGTAGATGCAATTATAGTAGTGTCAGTGTGTCCTATTCCCACATAGTAAGGGGGCCGTGGGTTTAGACAGAGCCAGCGGTCTGTTCCTAAAGCCAGATGTGTTTTATTGAGTTATCAGCAACTTCCCCATTTCCCCTTGCTGTAATTCCCAGGTCATTACTTTAGGCTCATGTGGATTACCCAAGGCATTTGCATATATGATTACAACAATTACAATTATTCCAATATATGAGAGAATCTTAGCTTTAAAGAGTCCCCTTGCAGTGTGCATTTCCATTCTTCTTGGCTGAGCTTGACTCTCTAGTGGTGCAGTCAAATTGAGATGCGGTCCACTTTGCAGCTATGGGGGTAGTCAGGATGACAGTGTGTGGCCTAGTCCAAAGTAGGGAGGTCAGTCCTTGAGTGGTATACTTCTTTATCCACACTGAGTCTCCTGGCTGGAACAGGTGTGCTGACTCACGGGAGGGCACTGGAAAGGCTTCCTTTACCATCTTTCTCATGGCTCATTGGATGACCTGAAATTCCTGCAAATACTTGAGAAGGGAAGTGTTGATTTCAGCTTTCATCTCCTCCCTTAGTTTGGGGAGGAGTGGTGGTGGCCTTCCAAACATAATTTCAAAAGGGGTTATTCCCTCCTTGCTGGGAGTACATCTTGCTCTCAAAATAGCTTAAGGAAGCAGGGCTGTCCAATTTTTACTGGTTTCTAACACAAATTTAGTTCAAGTTTCTTTTAAGGTCCAATTCATACGCTCTACCTGCCTCAAACTTTGGGGTCAGTAGGCACAGTGTAATTTACAACTTATTTTTAAGATTTTAGCCAGACTTTGTGATGATTTAGCAACAAAAGCAGGGCCATTATCTGAGCCTATTACTGAAGGCAGTTCGTACCTTGGGACAATTTCATGAAGCAGTTTTCAGAGAGTTGCTGTTGTAGTTTTGGATCTGGTGGAGAAGGCTTCTACCCACCCAGAGAAAGTATCTATAAATACTATAAGGTATTTATATCCTGCATAAGGGGGCTTTACCTCTGTAAAGTCTATTTTCCAATGTTCACCTGGCATGGTTTCTCATAGCCTAACTCCTAGAGGCATCTGTTTCCCCTGCTTGGCATTTACCTGAGCACAAGTCTGACATCTCCCCACTGTGCTGTGGATTATCTGATTTAGATGTGGTATATAGTAACTGTTTTGAAGCAATTCATTTCATTTTGAAGTTCCCAGATGAGAGGCCTGATGTATCTGAGAGATCAGAGTCCTGCCAAGGGCCTCTGGGATAGTGAGTCCATTGTCTGGTAGCAATCTCAATGGCTTCTTTCCTATCTGACATTAGCTTTTCTTCCTCAGTATAATGTGGAGTTTTTGGCAGTTCTGGTTGAGGCAAAGTGATAAATACTTGGAGGGGCCCCACTGATTTTAAGGCTACCTCTCCTGCTTCTTGGTCCACTGCTCAGTTTCCCCTTGCCTCCTCAGAATTTTCTTTTTGGTGCCCTTTGCAATGTATAATAGCAACCTTCACTGGAAGGTGGATAGCTTCTAACAAAGTTAAAATTTCTTCTTTGTTTTTAATATCTTTTCCTGCTGAGGTGAGAAGTCCCCTTTCCTGGTAAATGGCACCATGTAGTGGGAGGTGGCAAACACGTATCTAGTGCCCATATAAATGGAGACTCTCTTTTTCTTCCCCCCTCTTAGGGCTTGTATCAAGGTTATTGGTTCAGTCCGCTGGGCAGAGGTTCCTCAGCTCAGTGCCTGTGACCAAATAACTTTGTCAAGAGTCACTACTGCAGCCCCTGCATACCTTATACCATCCAACACGTAACTGCTTCCATCGGTGTACAGGACTTCATTGGCTTCAGGCAGTACCATGTAGGTCTGGGCAGGTAGCCTGCAAGACAATCATTACCTCACTGCAGTCGTGTACTGGCAGGGTTGGGTCATCATCTGGGAATAGGCTTGCTGGATTGTTAGTAGTTATCTTCTGGAACTTAATGTGGGGCTGGTCAGGAAGTAAGGCTTGGAACTGAGTTACATGAGCATTTGACATCCATTTTTCAGGGGTCCCTCTTAAGAGGGTCTTTGCAGCTTGTGGGGTACAGACAGTCAGTTCTTGCCCTAAGGTGAGCTTATCAGTCTCCTTGACCAACACCGCTGTGGCAGCAACCGTCCTGAGATACCCGAGCCATCCTGCTGCCACAGGATCCAATCTTTTGGACAAATAGGCCACTGGCTGCTTCCATGGTCCTAGGGCTGAACCAGCACTCCCTTAGCAATTCCCCGAGTCTCGTATACAAAAAGCTGAAAGCGCTTGTATATGTCTGGCAAGGCAAGAGCTGGGGCCAAGGTTAAAGCCTTTTTTGAGGTTTTCAAAGGCCTTTTGCTCTAGCTCAGTTCATTTTAGGACCTCTTCACCACCAGTACAAGCATAGAGTGCTTTTGCCAGCTCTGCAGGTCCCTGGATCCATAACCGGCAGTATCCCATTGCTCCCAGAAATTCCCATACTTGCCTGTTAGTCATGGGAACAGGGATCTGGAGGATGGCTCTTATGCAATCCAAGAGTCTGTTTTCCTTCCTCAATCTGATATCCCAGATATATTACCTTGGGACAACAGAGCTGGGCTTTCTTGGCTGGCACTCGGTAGCACAATGTCTGGAGGCACTCTACTAAATCTCAGGTGGCCTTGAGATAGTGTTCCTTGGTGGCTGCCTCCAGCAACAGGTCATCAAAATATTGAAGGAGGGTGCAATCCTGGTGGGCTTGTTGGAAGCTGATGAGGTCAACATTAAGAGCCTCATTGAACAGGGTGGGAGTTTTTGAAACACTGGGGAAGCCTAGATCAGGTGAGCTGACTGGAGAACCCCTCTGTCTGATCAACCCATTCAAATGAGAAGATGGGCTGGCTGAATGTAGCCAGCAGAATGCTGAAGAAAGCATCCTTTAAGTCCAGCACCTGTAAATCTGGTGGCTTGGGGAAAGCAGGCTGACTAAGGTGTAGGGATTGGGAACCATCGGGTGTATGGTTTCTACCTGCTTATTGATTTTCCAGAGGTCCTGGAATGGTCTGTAGTCTTTAGTCCCAGGTTTTAACACTGGCAGTAAGGAGGTGTTCCAGGGAGATTTACAGGATCCCAGCCTGTTTCAGGCATTGGATGTGAATTGCTATCCCCTCCCTGGCCACCTGGCTCATGGGTTATTGTCTTACTGTGATGAGGGTGGCTGATGAGAGGATTTGTACCATTACCAGAGGCTGATGGGCTGCCAGTCTTGGGGGGTTGGTCTCGGCCCAGACTGTCAGGTAGGCACTCTGCAGCTGCTGGAGAAGGCTGGAGTTCTCTGGTGTTTCTTCTGTAACAGTGGGGCTCCTGTAAAAGGTACTCCTCAGAGAAGGGGCATGTTAAAAGTAACTGTAGTGCTGTTTCTTTCTCTTATGGAGTCCCAAGGGTTAGAGTGGCTTTCTTCCCCTGAAAGGAAGCTTGTAGCTTGGAGTTTTTGCATTAAATCTCTACCCAGCAGTGGATAGGAGCATTCCAGCCTGACCAAAAAGGAATTAGAGACTGTTCCTTGTCCTAAATTGACTACTCACTGTGTAGTCCATGGGTAATAAACAATGTCCCCAGTAGCACCTTGCACAGGAGTTTTGTGGCAGGTGATGGATCCAAGGGGCTTTGTTAAAACTGAATGAGCGGCCCCAGTATCTATTAAAAAGTTTACTATCTTTCCCCTGATTCTTGCAGCAACCATTGGCTCCTGGGGGCTTATTGAGATAGAGACATGGCCCTGTCATTCTTCAAGATTTAAGACTTGAGGGCTGTGTTTTCTCAGTCTCTTTGAACATTCATTCTTCCGGTGGCCCTCTCTTTGCAATATGCACATTGATTCTTTTCTAAAGGGACTCTGGGTTTTTCTCTTCCTCCAAGTCTCCTGAATAATCTCAGCAACCTTGAAAAGATTGCTTGGCTTGTGCCCAGTCGCTTTTAACCCTAATACCAGAAGCCAGCAGAAACCGGTGAAAATTGTCTAGGGACCTCATTCCTTCCCTGGTATTTGGGTCTCAATTGGGGCTAGTTGAGGGGCAAGTGTTCTCAATCTGATCCTGATTTTCTTCCAAAGATCTCCCTCCCGGTCCCACTACAGCCTTTCTTCCCTCCAATTTAATTCTTTCTCTCTCCTCAGAAGTAAACAGTGTGTTCAACAATTGCTGGCAATCTTTCCAAGTGGTTCTGTGTGTTTGTAAAGTAGACTCTACCAAATTAATTATAGAGCTTGGGGTTTCTCTGTGAATGGGGGATTCCAGATAAAATTAACAAGTCCACTGTAGGGAGTGACCGAAATTGGCTGTCAAGCACAGAGAAGTCTCTGGGAACAGGGAGGGAACAGTTTCTGCTGAAGGCGAAAGATAGGCTGGCCCCTTTCAGAGCATGGACAGCTGTTGTTATCATTGTCCAGGGGCTGTGGCCAGCTCAGATAACCCCCTGGAGGAGTCAAGATGGCTGAAGGGAACATATACTAAGAAAGGCCACCCCATGTCACAGATGGGGGGCCTTCCCTCATGGGGAGAATGGGAGCCCCTGCCTGATTATATTCTGATCCACAACACGTGTGTGTGTGTGGGAGTGAAAGAACAGTGGAGGAAACCCTGGGCAGGCTTCCCTGAACCAGTTAAGCAAGTGGAGGGTGTCCGGTGGCACGTCACCTGTAAAGTGCCAGCAGCAGCAGCCGTGGCACCTTACAGTGGCTCCGCAGTGGTAGCTGCTGTTTGGGAGGCAAGCGCCCACCCCGCCCCTCCTGCCAGTGGCCTCAGGCTTAGATGGGAGGTGGCCCTGATCTGGGTGCTCAGTCTCAGGCCTGCAGGCTGACTAGCTGAGCAGTGGAGGGAGCTGAGCGTGGGTGACTGAAACAAATTTGACTCCGGCAGAGGCAGTGCTGGCATATGCTGTGTGGATGCTGCACAGGTGGTGGGGGACTTTTGAGAACTAGGCCCATTCCCCATGTTCAAATACAAGTACAGAAAACAAAGGCAGACAGGAACATAGAACAAAAAACAGGCACTGAGACAATAATCCTAACCTGACAGCTGACCTTTCCGATGTCTACCTCTCGGAAGGTCCCAGATGATTGTTCCAACGTCTTGGAAGGTCTTGGGTGAATGGTCTTAGTCACATCTGACACTCATTCAACCCACCAGAAAACAAGTCTAGACTTAACAGAAATTCAGACACTTACCCCAGGGTTCCTGAACTCCTCAATTCATGCCAATTGGGGATGGCTGGTGTCTCAGGATGCTGTTCAATCCACATGATGCTGGGACCCCTGGAATATTTCAGGTGGTGCCTCTCTTCGGGGATCAAGTGGGATTGCCCAGCACCCCAATAGGCAGTTCGATCCCGAATATCTCTCACCCAGCTCTGGAGAGTCTGGGGATCTCATTGGGGCCCCCAAATGTTACAAAGTGACCAACAAGATCAAAGAGACATGCCAGAATTTTAAGAGGGGATTTATTTCTGCCAGTGACTGTATGGGGTTTCACCCAAATCATACAATAATTTGTGAAAGCAACTCAGGGTTTATATAGACATACAGAGAGGCACAGGGGAAAAGGCAGTTGATAATCTACAACTACGGTTGTTACAGGTTTCCATAGTAACGTGTTTGACATTTTCCATTATCTAAAATTCTCATCCTGCTTGTCCAATTCATCCGGGGAAGCTCCAGGAACAGAATGGCTCACCCTTGAGCCTCCGGGTATGCTGGGGTTTTGTGCACAAATTGGACCATACAGCAATCTCAAAATTGATTGCCTAACTGAACTTCCTTATTTGGGGGGCCTCAAGGCTGGCTTGTGAGCTAAGAGTGACTCAGTACGTAAAAGTCTTTACTTTCTTCCAATTTCCTGTTTCAATTGGAGGTATACAGCTGATTCTGAACAAGATTGATTGGGGAGACACAGATTATCCTGGTCCAGACTAATGGGAGACAGGGGTGACCCTATCTAATCTGATTGGGAAGACACAACTGGTTGGTCTACCCTGATGGGAAGACACAGCTGGCTCTTAAGTAGTCTGATGTGGGAGACAAAGCTGATGCTGGTACAGGTTTATTAGGGAGAAACAGTTGATCCTGATCCAGGCTAGTCACAGAGACACACGGCATCCTATACAGGGTAATGGAGAAACACAGCTGGCCAAGTCCTACTCTGTGAAGGAGACAGAGATAGGCCTGATATAGCTGATGGGAGAGACACCAATGGCTCTTTCTTAGTGATATGGGAGACAAACTCATCCTGATCCAGGCTGATTAGGGAGACAAAGTAGATTCTGATCATGCTAATTGAGGAAATACAGGTGGTCCTATCTACCCTGTCTGAGGAGATACAGAGGTCTATGTCTATCCTGACAGGAAAGACACAGTTTGCTATACTTAATCTGATGGGGGAGACACAAGCTTCCCAGCTCCAGACTAATTAGGGAGATGTAACTGATTCCAATCCAGGGTAACTGAGGAGACACAGCTGGTGCTGATGGAATCTGAATGGGGAGACACAGCTGATCCCGATTTGCAATACTAATGCTGTATCACTGAAGCAGTACATGAATGTGCTAAAAAATCACGTTATGAAATAAAAAAAAAACTGTTAAGAACTGTAAAGATAGACTTATGATTCTATTTATGTTATGAGATATATAAGTGGACATATATTAAAACTACATATACTTTAGACATACAAACAAGCATACTTTACTGTTTTCCTGAAACGAACGCTTTATCACTGAAGATGACTGTGTCTAAAAACTGTTTGGTATGAAATTGATGCAACTGCTCCAAACTATAAAGGTAAGCTATTGTATGATTTTATGTATGTTTCCAAGATATATTTGTGGTCTTATATTTAAATCTACAGAATCTTTAGACATATAAGCAAGGAAATTTTACTGATTACTCTCAAATTTGGGTGCAAAAAATAGCAAAGTCCTTTTTACTAAGCAAAGTTCAGTTATCTCAAAGAGTTCCTCCTACTGATCAGTGTTTCGATATATATTTAACGTTCTTTATTATAGAAAATGGTGTGTAATTGTTCATATAGAGCTGTACCTGATCGAGGCTGATTGGGGAAACATAGCTGATCCTCATCCAGGCTAATGGGGAGAAACAGCTGGTCCTCATCCAGGATGATTGGGGAGATGCAGTTTGTCCTGATCCAGGACAATTGGTGAAACATAGTTGAATCTGATCCAAGGTGATTGGAAACCATTAATGATCCTTATCCAGACTAATTGGGGAGACACAACCTGACCTGATCCAGACTGATTGGGTAACACAGTAAATCAGGATTCAGGCTCCTTGTGAAGACAAAGTTGGTCCTAACCAGCCTGATTGGGAATAATCAGCTGGTCATGCTCTAGGCTAATTTTGGAGACACAGCTAGTCCCCATCCAGCCTAAATGAGTTAACACAGTTAAAACGGAACTAGGGTAATTGGGGAGAAATACCTATTCCTGAGATGTGCTAATTGGGGAGACATGCTTCACCTGATTATGGCTGATGGGGGAATCACAGTTGATCCTGCTACAGGTTGATTGGGGAGAAATATTTGGTCTTGTTCTACCCTGATGTTGGAGACACGTCTCTCTTACTTAGCCAAATGTGGAAACACAGATAATTCTGATCCATGCTAGAATGGGAGGCATGTCCTAATCCAGTCTTTTTGGGGAGACATAGCTGATACTGATACAGGCTAATTGGGGGAATCAGTGAGTCCTCACCTAGAAAATGCAGGACTAACCTCATTGGGATCCAGGATAAAATGGGAGACACAATAGTCCTTATACAAGTTTATTGGGGAAACCAGCTGATCCTAATCTGTGTTATTTCAGAGACATAGGTGGCCCTGTCTTCTCTGATTGGAGAGATGCAGCTGGCCCTGATCCAGTCTGATTGGGGAGACACAAGTGAACATGATTCAGGCAATTTGGGGAAAATCAGAGAGCCCTGACCAGTTAAAATGTGGGACTATCCTGATGTGGATTCAGAATAATTGAGGAGACAAAATCATCTTTATCCATACTGACAGAGGAGACAGCTAATCCTGATACAGGATAATGGGGGGAGATAGGTGGCCCTATATTCTCTGATTGGAGAGACACAGTGGTCCTGATGGATGCTTTTTGGGGAAACATAGCTGTAACTGATCCAGGCAAATTGAGGAGACACCATTGATCTGGACACAGGAAAAATAGGGAGACACATGGTCCTCATCCAGACAGATTGGGGAGATGCTGCCAATTCTTATCCAGATTGATTAAGGAAACACAGCTAAACAAGATGCAGGCTAATTGGGAGGCAAAACCGGTCCTGACCCAGCGAGTTCTGAGCTAACAAAATGTGGGAAACAACTGATCCATTTCTCGGCTAATTGGGGGTGACACAGTTGGTCTTAATCCAGGTTGATTGAACTAATACAGCTGAACCTGATCCAGACTAATTATGGAGATATGCTGCACCTGTCCCATGTAGATTGGGGAGACACAACTGATCCCAATCCAGGCTGATTGGGGAGAAACAAAGAGTACTAGCTTACTAAATAAGCAGGAACACAGCTGATCTTGATCCAGGATAACTGGGTACACAAAGGTGGCCCTATTTTCTCTAATTGGTGAGATGCAGCTAGTTCTGATCCAGGCTTATTGGGAAGTCACAGCTGGTCCTGCTCTCACCTAACGATGGTTACATCGCTGCCTTTGCTAAATCAATTATGTCAACACAGCTATTTCAGATTCAGGCTGATTGGGGAGACCTATCTGGTCCTGTTCCAGACTGATTAGGAAAACACAGCTGATTCTGTTTAACTTTACTTGGGGAAGATATAACCTGTTCTAATTAGGCTAATTGGGAGGTACAGTTAATTTTCATTCAGTCTAACTGAAGATAAACATGCATGTTGATTTGGGAGATGCTTCTGACTCTTATCCAGGTTATTTATGGAGATACAGCTGGACCTGATCCAGGTTTACTGTGGAAACAAATATGAACTGGACCCAGGTAATTAGGGAAACACAGATTTTCCTGAGTCAAGCTAATGCAAAAGACAGGATGCACCTGTTCCAGGCTGATTGGGGAAGCGCAGTTGATGATGATACAGGCTGAATGGGGAGACAGAGCTGGCCCTTGCCTACCCTGCTGGGGGTGACACAGCTCTCCGTTAGTCAAATGTGGGAATACATTTAGCTGACATCCATACTATGTGTGGAGACATTTTGGATCCTAATTCAATCTGATTCAGGAGACGCAGATAATTATTTTCCAGGCTCATTGCAGAGACACATTTGATCCCATCGAGGCTATTTGGGGAGAAACAGTGAGTCCTGATCTAATACAAGGTGGTACATTGCTGATCCAAATCCAAGAAAATGAGGGAGAGACAGCTGTTCCTTAACCAGACTGATTGGGAAACACAGATGGTTCAGATCAAGCCTTAAGAGACACAGTTCTCTTTATTATGCCATATGGAGGAACACAGCTGTTTCAGGTCCAGGATGATTGGAATACATGTATGTTCCTAATCAAGCTGATTGAAGAGGCACAACTTGCCATTTTCTAACCTGATAGGGGAGACACATCTCTATTTAGTCTGATGTGGTAACACAGGAAGTTCAAATCCAGGATGACTGGGGAGACATAACTGGTCCTAATCCAGGGTGATTCAGGAGAAAAAGCTGGTCATGTTCCAGTCTAATTGGGGAGACACAGTATATCTTGATCCAGTTTAATTAGAGTCGCAGCCAGTTCATGTAGGCTGATTGGGCAGAATTGGCTAGACCTGATCCAGACTAACTCAGGATACAAGGTGGCCTTATCCAGTCCTTTGGGAGAGACACAGCTGACCATTATCCACGCTAACTGGGAGACATGCAGCACATGATCCATGGTAATTGGGGACACAAAGCTGATCATGAGCAGGTTTATTCTGGAGACAACAACTTGTCCTGGTTTACCCTGATGGGGATGGCATAGCTCTCTATTACTTAGTACAATGTAGGAGCAGAGCAAGTTCAGATCCACCTAAGCGGGGAGACACAGCCAAACCTACTACAGTTGGTTGATGGAAAGAGCTGATCCTGATACAGGCTGATGGGGGAGACACAGGTGGTCTGGATTCAGGCTAACTGGGGAGACACTGATGATCCTGATCCAGCCTAGGTGGGGCGAATCAGTGAGTCCTGACCTAATAAAATGTGGGAACACAGCTCATCTCAATCAGAGATGAGATTGGAGAGAAACAGCTTTACCTTATCCAGGCTGATTGGGAAGACACAGCTGATCCTGATCAGGCTAATTGTGAAGATACAAGTGGCCCTATCTTGTATATTTGGGAGACAGAGCTGGTCTGTATCCAGGCTGCTGTGGAAATTCAGTTGATCCTGATACAGGCTGTATGGGGAGACACAGCTGGTCCTGGTATACAGTGAAGGGGAAGACCCAGATGTCTTTTTTAAGCTCTCTTTTTTAAGGTTTGTATGATTCTATGTATGTTTACCAGATATATATGTGAACCTATATTAAAGCTACAGAAGTTTTTACATATAAATAAACAATATTTACTGAGTTCCCAAACAGATTTGGCAGCGAAAAGTGTAAAGGACTTTAAGCAAATTTCAGCTATATCAATTTCTTCCTCCTATTGAATAAGTGGCTTCATATATATATATAATATTAAGACATATTATAGAAAATGACATATAATTGTTCATAAAGTACATATCCACAAAGTTTCTAATTGTATCTGGCAAGACTAAGGCTACATCATTTTAGCTGTATTTCAGGTTTTCAAATACCAGCTTGGAACAAAAGTGAAAACAACTGTTCTGAACTGTAAATAAGTGCTGTTTTATGAATATATCTGTTTACCAGATAGATATGTGAGCACATATGAAAACTACACATGATTTTCATTTATAAACCAAACATCAGTGATAATATAAACTAATTTTGGACAAAATGTAATAAAAGCCTGAACTAAGTGTATTTCAAGTATATCCCTAAGTGACTCTAACAGAATAAGTATTCCATATATAAGTCTTATTAGATAGCATTTAGGGTAGTTGAACATATACAACCTATAGATATGGTCTCTAATCATTTCTAGCAAGGCTAATTCTATGTCACTGAAGCAGTACATCATTGTGTCAAAAATAATTTGTTATGATAGTGAAAGCAACTGTTCAGAACTGTAAAGAAAGGTTCTTTTATAGTTCTATTTATGTTTATATATATATATATATATATATTTGGCCTTTACACATATAAACAAGCATACTTTGCTGTGTTTACAAGGCTAGTGGTATATCACTGAAGCAGTACATCAGTGTGTCAAAAACCCATTTGGTATGAAATTAAAAGCAACTGTTAAGAAATGTAAAGAAAGGCTTTTTATGATTCTATGTAAGTTTAATATATATATATATATATATATATATATGAGCCTATATGAAAGCTACAGATGATTTAGACATAAAAACAAGCAAACTTTACTGAGTTACCGATCAATTTTGGGGCAGAAATAGTAAAGGCCTGTTATTAAGCTAAATTCAGAAATACCAGTGAGTTCCTCCTATTGAATTGGTGTTTCCATATATAAAGAATTCAATCATATTGGATAAAATATTGTGTAATTGTACATATATTACTTGTCCAAAATGATTTCAAGTTGTATCTGGCACTAATAACAGTATATCACTTTAACGGGTACTTCAGGTTTTCAAAATCCTGCTTTCAATGAACATGAAGCCAACTGTTCTAAACTCTTATAAAGTACTGTTTTATGATGATATCTATTTTGCTAGATGGATGTTTGAGACTATATGAAAACTACACAAGACTTGCACCTATAAACACCCAAATTTCAGTGATATCACAAACTAATTTCGGAGGCAATATAGCAAAAGCTTGAACAAAGGGAAATTCAGTTATAACCCTGAGTGCCCCTTTCAGAATAAGTGTTCCATATACATCTTATTAGAGAGTGTTTTTGAACCTATACTATGAATACACATGGCTTCTAATCGCATCTAGCAAGGCTAATGCTGTATCACTGAAGTACTACATCAGTGTGTCAAAAACACTTTTGATATGAAATGACAGCCATTGTTCAGAACTGTAGAGAAAGTCTCTTTCATGATGCTATGTATGTTTGCAAGATACATATGTGGGCCTTTATTAAAACTACAAAATCATTAGACATATATAAAAGCAAACATTACTGAGTTCCCAGTCGAATTTGGGAGCAAAAATAGTAAAGACATTTAAATAAGCAAATGAGTTATATAATGAGTTCCTCCTTTTGAATAATTGTTTCCAAATATGTAACATTCAGTCATATTGGAGAAAATGATGAGTAATTGTTCACACACTATCCATAAGGCATCGAATTGTATCTGGCAAGACTAATGCTATATCACTTTAACAGTACTTCAGTTTTCAAAATAAGGCTTGGAATGAAAGTGAAATAAAATTTTCTAACCATTAAAGAAGTGCTGTTTTATGATTATATCTACATTCACTGGAATAATATTTGGGCCTATATGAAAACTACACATTCTGTACATGAGAACCAACCAAACTTCAGTGATATCACGAACTAAATTTGGTTGTAATGTAGTAAAAACTTGAACTAAGAAAAATTCAGGTATATCACTGAGTGCCTCTTACAGAATAACTGATCCATATATGACTTATTAGAGAGCAGGGAGTATATTTGAACATATAATGCCTCTACATGTGGCCTCTAATCCTGTCTAGCAAATCTAATGTTATATCACTTTAACAGTACTTTAGGTTTTCAAAATCCTGCCTGGAACAGAATTGAAACCAACTGTTTTGAACAGTAATTGAGTGCTGTTTTATGACATTAACTGTGTTTAGTAGATTATAGGTGGTATTATAGGAAAATTACAATGATTCAGACATAAAAACTGGACAGTGATATCACAAACTAAATTTGGACACAATATGAAAATACCTTGAACTTATCACAATTCAGATATATCTCTTCATGCCTCTTACAACATAACTGTTCCATATATAAGTCTTATTGGATAGTAGGGAATGTATTTGAAAATATACTACTTATATACGTTTCCTCTAAACTTATCTATCAAGTCTAATGCTATATAACTATCAGAAATTCAGATTCACAAAATTCTGCTTGGAATGAAAGTGAATGCAACTGTTCTGAATTGTAGCAAAGTGCTGTTTTGTGGTTTCAACTGTGTTTACTAGATGAACATGCAGCCTTTAGGAACACAACAAATGCTTTATCCATATAAGCAACCAAATTTAAATGATATCACTCACAATATTTGGACCCAATGTAGTAAAAGCTAGAACCAGGTGCAATTCAGGTACATGCCTGAATGCCTCTTAAGGAATAACTGTTCCATATATGTCTTATTAATAGCAGGAATTGAATCTGAACATATACTACCTATACATGAGGCATTTAATCATATCTAGCAAATTTCATGCTATATCACCTTAGCAGTACTTCAAGTTTTCAAAATCCCTCTTGGAACAAAAGTGAACCCAATGCTTCTTAACTGTGATTAGGTGCTGTTTTATTATCATAATTGTTTTTACTAGATGAATGTGTGGTCCTATAGGAAAACTGTGTGCTTTACACATATAAACAACCAAATATATGTGATGTCACACACTACATTTAAACGCAGTGTAGTAAAAGCATGAACTAAGTTCAATGCAGATATATACCAGAGTGTCTCTTAGATATTACCTATCCTCATAAGTCTTAGTACAAAACAGGGAGTGTCTGTGAACATATACTACCTATGCACGAGGTCTCTAATCATATCTAGCAAGTCTATCACCATATGTGTTTACTAGATTAATATGTAGGCCTCATGTATAGGTAGCATATTTTCAAATACACTCCCTGATTATTGATAAGATTTATATATGAAAAACTCACTCTGTAAGAGGTAATAAGGGATATACATGTTTCTTGCTTAGTTTAAGATTTTACTACAAATTTAGTTTGCAATATAACTTAGCTTTGGCTATCTATATGTGTTAAGTTTATGTAGCTTTCCTGTTGGCCCACAGGTTCATCTAGTAAACACAGATAAAATCATAAGATAGCAGTTTGTTATAATTTTGAACAGTTGATTTCACATTTGGCCCAGGAAGGAATTTGAAAACCTGAAGTTATATAGCATTAGATTTGCTAGATATGATTCAAAGCCTCATTTGTAGTTACTATATGTTTATGCTCCCTGTTTTCTAATAAGACTCATATATGGAATATTTACTCTGTAAGAGGTCTCAGGGATATACCTTTATTGTACTTAGTTTCAGCTTTTGCACCCAAATTTAGTGTGTGATATCACTTAAGATCAGTTGTTTATACATGTTAAGCATGTGTATTTTTCCTATAGGCCACATATTCATCTAGTGAAAAAGCTAAAATAATGTACCAGCATTTTGTTACAGTTCAGAAGAATTGTTTTCCTTTGTTTCCAAGGGTATTTTATAAAACTGAAGTTCTGTTAAAGAGATATAACATTAGACTTGCCTGATACTGTTAGATGCCTTATGTATATGTAGTATTTATTTAGGTACACTCCCTACTATGTAATAAGACCTCTATATGGAAGAGTTATTCTGTAAGTGGCACTCATTCATGTACTTGAAAGGCACATTGTTCAATCATTTACTACATTGCATCAAAATTTACTGTGTAATATCACTTAAGTTTTGTTGTTTATATGTGTAAAGCACATGTAGTTTTCATATAGCAAACATATTGATCTAGGAAATACAGTCAAGATCATAAAACAACACTTAGTTTCGGTTCAGACACCTGTTTTCACCTTCATTCCAAGTGGGATTTTGAAAATTTGAATTACTATTAAAGTGATATAATGTTAGCCTTTCTAGAAAGGATTAGAGGCCTTGTGTATAGGTAATATATGTTTACATACACACTCTGCTATGTAATGAGAATCCTATAAAGAAGAGTTATTCTGTAAGTGGCATTCAGGAATATACCAGAATTGCATGTAGTTTATGTATTTACTAAGTTGTGTCCAAATTTAGTGTGTGATATCTCTTTGTTCATTTTCTGTGTAATGCATGTGTAGTTTCCCTGTAGACCCATATATGCATCTAGTAAACACAGTTAAAGTAATGAAACAGCTCTTTGTTACAATTCAAGACAGTTGTTTTCACATTGGTTCCAATGGGATATGAAAACCTGAAATACTGTTAAAGTGATATTATGTTAGACATGCTAGATACTATCAGAGGTTATACATATGCGTAGTATACTTTCAAATACACTCCCTGCTAAATAGTAATTTTTGTATATGGACCAGTTATTCTGTGAGATGCACTCTGGGTTACACATGAATTATTCAGAGTTCAAGCTTTTACTACATGGCGTCCAAATTTAGTTTGTGATGTAACTTAAGTTTGCTAGTTTATATGTGGAAACCATGTTTCCTAGCGGCCCACATATCACCTAGTAAGCATGTTAAGTCATAAAACAGCACTCCACTCCGTTACTCTTCAGAACAGTTGGTTTCACTTTCTTTCCCAATAGGAATTTGAAAACCTTGTTTTGTTAAAGTGCTATATAGCATTGGACTTGCTAGATAAGATTGGTGGACACATATATAGGTAATATATGTTCAGTTACACTTTATGGTAATTAATTAGACATATATGGATCAGATTTTCTCAGAGTTATTCAGTGATATAGTTCAAGCTTTAATACATTGCTTCCAAATTTAGTTTGTGATGCCACTTATGTTTGGTTGTTTATAGAATTACATCATGTACGGCTTTCTTATAGACCCACATTTCATCTAGTAAACAAAGTTAATATCACAAAACAGCACTTCAATACAGTTCAGATCATTTGGTTTCCCTTCTGTTCCAAGTGAGCTTTTGAAAACCTGGAGGTCTGTTTAAATGATAGTGTTAGACTTGCTACATACGATTATAGGCCACATATATAGGTAGTATATGTCCAAATGCTCTCCTTGATAACTAACAGGACATATATAGAACAGCTAATCTGTAAGAGACACTCAAGGATACAGCTGAATTGCACTTATTTCAAGTTTTTATTACATTTCATCCAAATTTAGTTTGTGATACCACTTATTTTTGGTTGTTTATCTCTGTAAAGCATGTGTAGTTTTTGTTTAGGCCCATATATTCACCTATTAAATACAGCTGAAATCATAAAATAGCAATTCACTACAGTTCAGAGAAGTTGGTTTCACTTTTATTCAAGCAGTATTTTGAAAACCTGGAGTACTGTAAAAGTGATAGAGTGGTAGACTTGCTAAATACGATTGGAGGCCACATGTAAAGGTAGTATATGTTCAAAAACACTCCCTGGTCTCTTATATATGGAACATTTATTCTGTAATAGGTACTGTGAGATATAACTTAATTATGCTTAATTCAAGCTTTTACTGCATTGCCTCCAAATTTAATTTGTGATATCACTTAAGCTTGGTTGTTTATATGTGCAAAACTTTGCATTTTTCCTGTAGGTCCACATATCTTCTAGTAAACACAATTAAAATCATAAAGCAACACTTTGTTACAGTTCAGAACAGTTGGTTTCACTTTCATTCCAAGCAGAATTTTGAAACCCTGAAGTAATATAGCATTAGACTTTCTAGTTATGATTAGAGACCACTTATATACAAAGTGCATGTTCAAATACACTCCTTGTCAAGTAATAAGACATATATTACATAATTATTTTTAAGGGGTTTTAGTTATATAGTTGAAATGAGTTCTTTCAAGCTTTTACTATAAGTATCCTAATGTAGTTTGTGATATCACTTAAACTTGGTGTTTATATTTGTAAATCACTTGTACTTTTCTTATAGACCCCCATATTCAACCAGTAAACAGATGAAATAATAAAACAGCACTTGTTATACTTCAGAACAGTTGATTTCACTTTTGTTCCAAGAGGGATTTTGAAAACTTGAAGTACTGTTACAGTGATATAACGTTAGACTTAACTATATTTGATTAGAGGTTACATATATAGATAGTCCACGTTCAAATACACTCACTGCTAACTAATAAAACTTACATACGGACCAAATTTTCTGTAAGTGACATGCAGGTATATGCCTGAATTGTGCTTATTTGAAGTTGTTTCTATATTGTACCCAAATTTTGTTTGTGACATCACTTAAGTTTGTTTGATTATATGTGCAATGCATGTGCATTTTCTCTATAGGCCTACATATTCATCTAGTAAATACAATTAAAATCAAGATACTGCTCCTCATTACAGTTCAGATCAGTTGGTTTCACTTTCATTCCAAGTGCGATTTTGAAAACCAGAAGTACTGTTGAAGTGCTGTAGTGTTATTCTTGGCATAAGAACATTTGAAGACTTTTGGGTATTAGTACATGAACAATTACAATTTTCTCCAATATGACCGAATATTATATACATAGAAATACTTATGCAATAGGAGGATCTCATTGATATTGCTGATTTGTATAACCCAATATAATTGCACTAGAAGAAAAAGAAAACTTTCTGTTAAGAAAGTCCATAGGTCCATAGGCCCTGAACAATGTTTTCTTTATTCCTCGAGTCCATAAAAGTCTTTAAATGTATTTTTATATTTAATTAAACCTCTAAATACAATATGTACCATAGGGTGTAATGGGATTTTTGATATTTGACTAGAACTGTATCAACTCAGTAAGACAGGTCAACCACTCAGAAGATCTGACTGATTGTTAATGATTCATAAATTTAGGGAACATCATTGGTAATGAAACAATGTTTCAGCTGAACCCAGAATTAGTGATTAGTAACAGAAATCAGGGCTTCAGTGTCTGAAAAATTACTTAACTTTGCTGCTTCTTAGCACCACATCTGCAACAGTGATTTGTATATATCATAATATGGTGAACTCTCTTAACAGGACTGATCTTTCGATAAAATCTGGATAAGCAGTCACACATATGGAACATATTAGTTAAGGAAAATTTCAGGCAGGAGTGAAGGCAAATAAGCAGGCAGGCAGAAAGAGAGAGGAAGAAGAATTATTTATTTTGATTGTTTCCCTGACCCTGGATTTTGAACCTGGGTCCTTGGAATATAAAAGGATTTTGTCCAGATGCCTTGTCTGCTAGGTAACAAGGGTCACCAAAGTCACCACCTCATAGTTGATATTTTATGATTGTTTGCTATTATGCAAAAGTCAGCTAATACATGAGATTGTTTTACCGTTTGCCTTCTTCAATACATGATGCAGGGAAAAGATTCTGAAAACCAGGTGCTGTCCAGACCCTTCTGGTCTCTATTTCACACCTTACTGGGGTTAACTGGAACATGTTTTCATTCCTTTACCTATGTAAACAAAACTCAGTCAGAGTCCAGGCCAGGGATCAAGAACCAAGAGAATCCTGCAATCTTGGTTTTTCCAAATTTAACATGATGTAAAGGTGGTTCTCATATACTATTCTCTTTTATTTTTGACAATTTCATTGAAACATTCCTTCAGCCATCATTTTTATTTCCATACCTCGATGTCATCTGAACCAAAGTTGACCTACTTCCTGTTTCAGAGCTGTACAATAATTACCTTATAATTTCATGGAGGCAACTTTGACTATGAAAGAAGCTCTATTATTAGCTATGCTGGAACCTAGTCATGTGATAGGACTGTTCCAGTCAAACCTGCATTTATTGAGATCCTGCTTATATCTATTTGCGATTTCCACATTTTCCATAGGCATCCCCAAGTTAATAACTCCAATAGTGGACTCAGATTTCCTCTCACATTTGTCCTGTAATATACCCCATCCCCATAACTTTGTATGTCACACTGACTGATTTACCAATTGTGACCATTCTATTATTACTTGAGTCGACATTTGCACTGTTATTACTTTCGTTTACTCCTGATTATTTTAATGAAATTTCTCAATATCTTCATATCCTCCACTCCTGACATATTAAGGTCACCTCATTATGCTACCCAGCTGATTTATCCTTTCACTTAAGAAACCTAAATATCTCCCTGCAACTTACATCAAAAGTCTTCTGTCACATACCAGGTCCGTGTATTTTAATACAAATTTTGAAAATGCCACTAAAATGTAAGTGTTAACCTCACTACAATCAAGTTTACTTTTACATTATATAAACGTATCTGAAAATACAATTTTGAAAAGCATTGAATATTAAATAGAAACAATAAATTAACATTATAATAAAAGGATTTTCACTATGCAATTGCTAGGTCACAGGGGAGCAGTAAAATCACATATTGTAAATGCTCATGGATGCAACTGTGATTTTTGATGATTATGTTATCAAACACTATTGACAAAGATCTGCATTTTTCTGAAATGTTCATAATGTTCTGAAAAGAGTAAAATTGTTCCCAACTGACTTGATAGTTGCATTGCACAAAAAATTGGATGAGTATTACATTTTATCAAGTATAGCTTGTGTTTGTAGTTCCAACTTTTTGGTTCTAGGTCAGACAGATTTTTCAGCTATTGACTGTATAGCTGGACAAACTGAAAGTTTGTCTAAATATTTGAAGATGAGGGAGATTATATCATTCAAGTAGATTGTTTATAGCCCTTGATCATTATAAACATTGAGATCTTAGGAAATGAACTCCTTGCAAGTGATTGAAACAAATCCCATTGAGAATCATGGAACAGCTGACATAGATCTTAATCACTGTACAGAATTATCATAATAATTTATTGCTTTGAGTTGGTGGTTTGAATTTTGGATGATGAGAAATTTATTGGAAATAACAAGGTCTTGTCTATATCATAAGGGTTAAGGTGACGTGATAGTGAATTACCCAAGATATTATTTGTATCATTTGGGTATTGAAATTTAAAAGCTTGATGGCAGCAATGAAAAGAATGTCAGTGCACCATAGAATAAATATCATTTAATCAGGGAAATTGACTGGGATTTGGCAGATGATTTCAACAAGTAGAAGTTGATCTCTGCTTGTTCTTTGAAGGCGTTGGCCTTTAGAGTGAGGTGGAAGGAGAAATGTAGTAGATCAGAGAGCAATGACAAAAATCATTTTGTGAGAGTTATACTTTTAAACTTGAAAGGAGACACCACATGAATGTCTGTGTTTCTGCCTCTAATGCTCTAGCTCATCTGTTACAGGTAAAGACATAAGCAAATACCAGGGAACCATATCTAGAATCTTTTGAGCTTCACATAAAAATGTTCTGGAAGCTAGCAACAGTCAACTTTTTTCAGCTCCTGAGTACATGTATTCCTTTTTTATACTTGTCGTTTTATTTTTTACTTATTTTTACTGGAGAGCAATAGAATTTTAATATCCAAGAGTGGTTATTTCACTTTGTTGAAAGAAGAAAGGAACTGGAAAGAGGACAAATATTTACTGATAGCTTCTGATGAGTATTTTTGTACATGCTTTATTTGAGTTTTCTCATTTAATCCTCTGAGTAAACCACCAGAGAGTATCATACTGGTAGGAGAAGAACCTGCATATCTGGGTACTTTGTATAATGGTTTATAGTGAGAAAGTCAAGTAAACTATTAATAGAGACACAAGTGTAGCTGTTTAAGATTTCAAACTCTAAATCCTCTTCCTTATTTTATATTCTGTGTATAGTTGGCATCATAATGACCTGCATTCTGATTTGATCTTGAAGGAATACTTTTTCTCCACTGGTTATAGTCTGGAAAACTATAATTTGATCAGTCCATTAACACATGAATAAGCCATATGGTTGTCATACCAATTAGGCATCATCATGATCTAGTGTTTTAAACATAGAAATCTTCGCAGACTATTTAAGAAATAAAGTGGACAGGGCCTGTTGTTGATTTCAAGTTAGAGTCAAGATTAGATTGCTTGTGAAAATATGACCTAAAACATCACTGAATATTGTATTTTACCATACAAATTAGGATAAACTTAGTCTAACATAAAATTGGTTGCTTTCCACTTTTGTAATATCTTGGAAGATAAACTATAACATAAAAATGATTACTCTTCCATGAAAGTGTGAAAAACTGCCTCAGTAATCATCAAAATTTAGAATTACATTTTTTCTTAAGTTTTTGTGTTTTCCTCTGTTATTGTTCTTTGGTTTAGTTTTCTTTTTGTTATTTTAAGGAAAATCTATTTTCTTTTCTAAAATTAAAAAAAAAATGTAGGCTTAAAAGCAACACGAAATAGTACAAATTTTCTCTGTATACCTTTCTTCTAGTTTTCCCAAATATTAGTGCATATAGTCACAATGCAATGATCAACATGAAGAGATTAATATTAATATAATAATATTAACTAATCTACATATTTTACTCAAATTTTTGTAATTATCTTATAAATATACATTTTTATAATCCAGAGTCACACATTAATATGTAGATACATCACTTCTTCTTCAATATAAAACAGTTTCTCAATCTTTCTTTGTCTTTCACGATCTTGGCACTCTTGAAGATGATTGGCTCTTATTTTTGATAAAATCTCTTGACCTGGACTCACCTGATATTTCCTCATAATGGAAGAATAATTTTTTTGTCAAAAATATAAAAGAAATGACACTGTATCTTTTTTAATGTTTCATATCAAGGGGTAAATATCAATATATCTTATTATTGGTTGTATTCTGGTGAAGGTGGTATCTGCCAAGAATTTCAACTATAACTTTCCTATTTTCTCCTTTGAAATTAATATATTTTGTGAAGAAATAATCTAAGACTATGTGGCTATTCTTTTTTCATACTTTGACCAGCTAAATTTCAAGTTCATTATATAACTTGCCTAAAGCAATTACTGGGGTATTTGTCAATAAATGATGATTTTCATTCTTCCTGATAATTTTCAATTAGTATTCTACTGTAAAAAAGAGCTTTCCTTTCTACCCCATTTATTTATTCATTTATAACATCAGTATAAACTTACAGATGTTTGTTCTATTCTCTGGGTTTTAATCTAGTATACCTTTTAAACATATTCAGAAAGTTTTATGTATCTATATTTCATTAAACACAATATTCTTTTGAGCAATTTTAGTTTCACAGGAAAATGAAGAAAAAGTTACAAGAGTTTCATTATGTACCTTAACTTACATGTTCATAGCCTTCCCCAGTATTAACATCCCCCATCAAGGTTGGATATTTATTACAATTGATGAACATACATTGACACCTTATAAATTACTCAGTATGTCGTTTATTTTATGGTCCATTCTTTATGTTGTATTTCCTATGGGTTTGTACAAAGTTATAGACATGTATTCAGTATTCAGCATTATCATATCACACAGAATATTTCCACTGCCCTATATGTAACACTAATTTGCACCTCCTCAATTCCCTGATAACCTACCATACCAACCATATCTAGTAACCAGTGACTTTTTTTTTACTGTCTCCAAAGTTTTGCATTTTCCATTTGTTGATAGCTGATTTCTTGTTACTGAATAATATTCTGTTGTCTGGATGTACTAGAAATAAATTATCCATCCTCCTACAGAAGGACTTTTTAGTTGCATCCTAGGTCCCAGCTGCTATAAACATCCATGTAAAAGTTTTTGTGTAGGTATAGTTTTGATTTCATTTGGGTAAATATTAAGGATCATGACTGTTGAAATGTATAGGAGGTATGTGTTTTACTTAGTAATAAACTGACAAATTGTCTTTCAAAGTGACTGTATTATTTTGCATTCAGTGGTGAATGAAAGTGCCTATTGTTCTACAGCCTTGCCAGCATTTGTCTTGTCAGTATTCCAGATTTTAATCATTGCAGTTGGAGCGTAGTGGTCTCTCCTTGTTTTAATTTGCATTTTTCTGATAGCATAGGCTCTGCAGCATCATTCCATATGATTATTTAGTATCTGTATCTCTTCCATGGTGATGTATCTCCTGAGGTATTTAGCTCATTCTTTTACTTGATATAGTTTCAGGAAAATTTCTAGAAGTGGGATAATTAAGTAAAAAAGTACATGTATATGTAAATTTGTTAGATATTGCAAAGGAGTCATGCAAGTTTTCAGTCCTACAGGTATAATGCATGAGGTTCATATTGCATGAGAAGGTATGTTTCTCTGCCAATTTTCTGTAGACTGTTGGAACATTTAAAAACTCATTCCCTTAATCTGAGTCCAGGAAACCAAGTCTCTCACATGGTTTCTTTAAACTATTGTTGTAGAATTTATAAATGTGAGTGAATTGCTTCCTTTAGTGCCTCAATATCTGCCTATGTACTTGGGCTGCCAAGAGGTGATCATGGAACAGGTATCAGTCTGGTTTTCTGGCAGGACTTTATATACATTAGTTCCAAATATGAGATACAACCCTTGTTTCTTAATGGTGGACTTCTTTTTCTAGATTTACTGAGACTTATTTTCAAAAATGGTGTCCTAGATATAATTTTGGTTTTACAATTGATATGTTCATTCTATTTTGAGAAAAGGGGAGAAAGAGCCTATGTATATAATATTGCCAAGTATAGTCAACATGTTCAGTAAAAAATACTTATCCTGAGCCCTCAGTGATATCACAACAGATTTAACAAATACACAATCCAGTTATATGTTACAATTTCACATGTCTTTTGTTTTGCAAGTTAGCACTATAGTGTCCTTATAAAAATTTATCTACATATGAACTGAAAAAAATCCTGGAAATCTTTATTCATTATCTAATACAATATTAGATTTATCTAGATAATGCCACCTTAAACTCCAAAGCCCCAGGCATGGGTTCACTTTTTAAGACAGCAATAGTTTTCCTGGAACAGTTCTTTTCATGAGGTTCTAAAACTTTCAAACTTGCAGAGGTATCATTGAAATCTATGCATAAGAGAGTTTTTAGGCAAGCAGGTGAGGACATCAGAACTACCTGTTGATGATTAATCTGTGGTTGAACATATCAGTAACCAAGCTTGTCAGAATGTAGGAGAGTGAAGTTTTGTGTTTGGATAATATACACAAATTTTACACAAGAATTTTAGCAATTTTCCTTTATGGTACTAGAATATGGCTATATGAGACCTAACCTGAAAAGCAAATATTCTCTGAAATATATTTGATAACATTTTACTTTAGTGCAATTAAACCAATTATGCTTGTATTTCTCAACTCTTTCCTTGAAACTTCTACATAGTATTGAGCATTTAGGAAATATGCAGAATAAAAATATAAAGGCTGTTTCTAGCAATGTTTCTTTTCTAAAGCTAAAAACACAATAGAAAAATAAGTTAAAAGAGATTATTGAGTTTTAATAGGCATCTTGAATTTATGTAGTCATTTATACATTTTGTGTCTACTTGTACCCCTCAGAGGGTACCATCTCTCCATTGCTTGGATGTGAGGAGAGATGTTGGTACGGATGGGGTGTTTCCTTCCTTTTGACAGAGAATAAGGGAGTTCAGACACTTTACCTTCTTGGAGTCAGTAGGAGCCAGGTAGCTTATAGCTGTGGGCATTGAGCACTGGAATAGGATCATTCTGAATTGAGATGTGCTGGAGTGTATACCAGAGTGAATATCAATACAATTCTGAATATACTGGATTAAGAAATTATAGTACTGCCCATTTCCCCATATTCTTTTTTCAGTTTTCTTTAAAGTGGCTATCAGAACATTCTATTACTGCTGGACATTGCATTCTTGGAGGACTGCCTCTTTTTTCAAAGTTCAAGCTGCCACAAAATAGCAGAGCCCAGAAGGTTGTGATAGCTAATATTTAAGCAACTTGAAATTGTATTATTTCTATTTGTGAATAAAGGATTTAATAAGGCTTTGTTTATTCCAAATCTTACAGTAAAATTCACACTCTAGAAAGCCACAGCATGGATATTCTACTATTTTGCATCCATCCTGCACTGGTTTGCAACTGTGGACAAGTCAGTATATGAAACTTGTAATAATGTGGTGCAGAGCAAAACACATGGAAACAAGTCTCAAGGGAATTATGCTTATAATCCCCAAAGTGAAAAACTGAAATAATTAATCATTTCGTGGTCCTGAATGGATATTTAAAGGGGGTATTCAGAGGGATTCCAAAGGAGCCTTATAATAGGGATGTGTTATATTCCTTCAAAAACTCCCTAATATTTTCTGAACTAACATTCAATGGGAACTTTTGAACAAACTGACCTGTGTAATAGAGGACATGAGTTTGTGTATGAGTCACAGGAGGCATCAATGTGGTTCACGTAGCAGCTTTTTGAGGTTACTTACTGTGCACCTGATTTCCTGCCTGTGCAAGCAGGACTTGAATCTTCCCATGTGATGTTTTTATATGTCTTATAGTATGACTATGGAGTCCCTCCAAGATCATTCATCATCTCTATGGTTCAAGTAACACTGCCAACTCATACAACTTGTGGTCCAGAGGGAGGTTTTGTCAATCTGGAGGGATAGACAGGACAGTGAGACTTTAAAAAGCAAAATTCTTGGTTCTCAGGTACCTGCATTTCTGTTTTAGCCAGCGACATAAACCAGCCTTCAAATACTGGCCAGAGAACTTTCGCTCACATTCTGAAAAGCAACTTCCAAGCTCTTCTGAACCACTAGTCCCACCACCATCTGAGGAATGTGAAAGTCCTGCTGCACTGCCCTTGTTCATGTGGGTGTGATGCAAAGAGGGACATAAGAAGATAAAGGGTCGTGTGGCTAGAAGAAGCACAGGTGAGGGGTGAGATAATGGCCTGGGCATGATGAAATGAAAAAAGGGGTGGGGCTCAGGGCTCTTAGAGGAGAGGGAAGCCCTTCATTTGGTTTCACTGGTTGCTACAGCCACTGAGGAGCTTGGCAGTAAATCCAAATTCGACCACTAGAGGTCATACCACCCGCAAGTAGTGGAAAGGTTGGATCAGAATTACAGAGGAAATCAGTTTACCCTGGAATGGTCAATCCACAGTGCATGTCCTGGAGCTGGGTTTCTGTGGTTCTCTACTCCACTGCTCTACAAGGACCACAGACATAACTGTAAGTGGTTCCTTCCAACTACAGGCTGGGAACATGGTCTATTCATAGTTCCCTGCTGGGTTTTGGTGCCTCAGGACTACAATTCCCAGGATGGGCTGGTTTTATGGTAGCTCTGTGCCTCAGGCAATCCATTCCCCCCTCACCTTACCCCACAACCATTTGGATTGAGTCCAAAGGAGGGTTGTCACCAGTGGGATCTGTGACATGCATCCAGCTGACCTGCCCAGAACAATTCCTTTGGCCCCAAATTGAGACCTAACTTGTACAACTTCCCCAATGCTGCCTCTATTTGCAACTGGGATCTTTTTTCCATCAGCCTGCCCATGGGTCCCTTTAACAGCATCTTGCCTAATCCAAGTGCTGAAAGGTGCTAACTTTTCTAAAGATTTGTAGGAGAAAATTTTATCCTTCAAGGCCTTTCCTTTTTGCTTGCTCTTTCTTCTGGAGCCAATGTGTACCATTTCATCAACTTTCTGAAGTTCACAGTGTGGGTCCTCCTGCAGCACAACTTAAGAATTTAAAAGGTGCTGACATTGGTCATATTACTCTTTTCACACCCATGGAAGCTGAGACTCCAGTAAAGAGAAAAACTCCACTTCCCAGGAAATCTGAGAGGTCATTTTCACCAACCTATTTCAGTGGAAAGGATCTCACAAAATCATTCTTAAAATCACAATGATTTAAGCATTTACTTAATTGCTAATCTCTGCTGAGACCTAAGGAGGATTTCATGCCTTTGGAAACAGCCTGATATTCAAGTTATAGGAGAGTGATTTTTTTCCATGTTAGAGCACCTGGGCAAACATTTGAAATATATCAAGATTTAACATATCTACTTGGGATTTCAGCATAGTATTATGTTAAATAAACAGGGATCTCCCATGGTGCCAGAGTTCCTTAAATATAAGAGTAGAGGAACAAGTGCTTATTTGTAAAGACTAAAGGATTCAGGAAGATCTTCCATTAAATCTTTCTGTTCATTCTCTTTTCTATACCCTTGAATGCAGAAAGGAAATACTTAAATTGTCAGATGTCTCTTTCCTTAAGATTGGTAAGTTAACTTAAGAGTTTTGCTGAACACTGTGAAGGAATAGCCAATAACTTTCATTATATAAATCATCACTAAATATCTGGGAGTTGCTATACATGAAGTCCTTGTTTTATATTACATATCCAAATGGGTTTTATTTCTCATTCCAGAGGTGAAAACCTGGATCACAGAAACTGGACTACCTTAATGAATATTGATTTGCCTCTTTTTATAATTCACTGCATTCAAATTTATTAATAGCTTTGAAAAAATGGAAGAAAAACCCGCAGTGTCTATGAATGTGACAAGATGAGACATATTTAGACCATATCTCCACCCTAGGGTTCTTCTCTTTCTTTAAATGGGCCCTTGGTGCTAGTCTCTGTGGACAATGAATGTGTCAGCTGCAACCCTTCAATATTCTCATTCAACTCTTTCCTGAGCGTTTTAGTTGGTTTCTGGTTACATCTGTCCACAGTGTTGGATTGGAGTAGTGGAAAGGGAATTCTTCACATCTATATTCAGATAGAATATTTGATAAGTCACTGCAGAGACTCCTGAACTCCTCACATTCTCACAAGGGTTGTTTAAAAATGTTCGTTTCCTGATGCAATCACAGCAGCTGCTCATATAATTGAGCACTTGTCATGCTTCCACAACTTCAGCTAGATATTGTGACTCTGGCATTACCATACATAGATGTCATGTCGATGGGTTTTTCCAATCAGCAGTTTCATCAGAGGCATTTGTTTTATAACTGTTTGTCCCAGTGTCATTCTTTTATATTCCACCCTCACTGCAATAGTCACAGTACAGTAGCCAGTTATGTACCTTTTTGAAGACTCACATCTGGTCTCTCCACTGGAGATGAAAAGAATCCTAGCTACTTCTAATTTATATTGTCTCCTGTTGGAGTTGCTTATGAAGCAGGGCCTCTCATGGACATTATTCTTTCTGTCTATGTTGAAGAATGATAGTACATTGTTAATAATATAAAGCATTTTTATATATCTTATCCAGAAACTCTTTGAAGTAGTTATGATTTCTGTTTCATATGTGAGGCAGCAGGCTTGGAGAGGAGCAGTGGTAGACACTGAATGTTAGTAACCTGGATTTGTGAAAATCATCCATTCACTTTTTGCAGGTTTGATTTGTCTTCATTTCTTCTCTTTTCTTTCTCTTTAGGCACTAACATACAGTACAAATACTTATGAAGATAATACTGTTGCCCTCTACCTGATGGTAAGAACACTGATTTTCTTTTTTTAATTAAAAATACAATGCATTCTATCAAATAGTCAAATTATTCAAATCTATATAGAATAAAATGAAAGTTTCCCTTATAACTCTTCCATGCAAACTCGCTCCCCATATTAGAAAGAACTATTTTTAACAGGTTGGTGTTATTTCTCCTGGACCTTGTCTATAGACTTATAAAGGATTGTAATTTTTAAATCATCAGTTATGTAACTTTCTTTTCAATTTTCTGTTTCTAATATGTCATCCATGTCTTTCTGTATCAAAGCACATAATTCCAACTTCCTATTTTATATTTTTTACATCCATTCTAGTGAATGTGTTTACAGGATCTGACAGTCTTTCTTTGATAGAACTTTGATTCCATTCCATTTCAGTCTTCAGGGTGCGTTTTGCTGAAGGGCAGTACACATACATCCTGGAGACCCAGGCTCATGTCCCAGATGGGGAAGAACAACCAATATTCACAACTAAATAAAAATGCTTCTTCTTTTCTCTTCCTTTCTGCCCACTCACTCCATTCCTACCTGTACCTTTCCTTAAAACATTATTGCTTCAATGAGACCCACATACATAATTCATTGTAATGACATCTAGATGCTTAACTTGCTTTGTTTTATTTTTTGGCAGAAAGCATCACATTTTAATGTTACTTATATGGGAATTACTTGATTTAGAAATTGATTTTATCTTGAGATAAAGACATTTATGAAGAAAATGGGATTTCATGTCATTCATGTTCTCACAGAAAAAATAAAATGAAGCAAATAGATATTACACATATTTCATCACATTCTACCAAATCATATGAGCATTATTGCAATAGAATTTAAATTTCAGTGCTTGAATACCTCTATTCTTTGTTCAGATGATGTATGAACTTTTGTTGTCTTTGAAGTGAGGCTTCTGTTTTGACTTCACAGAGAATAAGATACAAGTTAATAGAGAAACTAAGACTGTCAAAGGGAGGGAAAATAATCTTAGATATTTTGTGTGGTTTGGGGATTTTTGTCCTTCAAACCTTATTTATTTTTTATGAAAAGTACAGGCAGGAATGAAGGCAACTAGACAGGCAGGAAGGCAGGAGTAAGAAACAATTATTTATTTTATTTAAATCATCTTGGTTGTTCCCCGCAGACTCAGGTTTTGAATCTCGAGATGTATTTTTACTCTGTCTAGTGGCCTTATCTGCCAGGTCTTACTAGGACATACCATGCCCTTTGAATATTAAATGATTTTCCAAAATAAAGGTAGCAATAGCTGAAGTTTGTGTTGTGAATTGCGTATTATGCTATTGATTTGTAATATGGATCAGAGGTGTCCCCTGGTGGAACAGTGGCTAGGTCAATCACCTCTGAAGGAACACAGCCACATACACCTGGGTTTGAGTCTGGCATCTGGATCTGGGGAGGGGATGGGGAAGAGTCAGTGAACAATAAAATAAAATGCTTCTTTTTCTCTCTTCTTGCCTGCCTACCTACTCATCTTCATTGCTGCCTGCACATTTCCTTTAAAAACATGGCATCAGGAATTTAATTTGCATCTCATCTCATTTTTCATAGATTGAGGTCAAGTTTTAAGTTTTGTTATACAATAAAAATGTCACTTATCCTCAGTATTTAAAAAATTGTGGTGTGCCTTGGTGGAGCAGCAGCTAGAGCAATCACCTTTGAAGAAAAGAGAAAGCCACACATGCCTCGGTTTGAGTCCTGGGCCCAGATGGAACAGCCAGTGTGAATAACTAAATAAAATTAATGTGATTCTTCCTCCTCTCTCTTCATGCCTGTCTGTCTACTCATCATCATTGCTGCCTGCATCTTTCCTTAAAAATAGTTTAAAAATTATATGTCTTTAACTCTTCCTGTTTGTTAGGTCCTTTCTAACTTGACTACATAAGTTTGAGAGGTGTCCAATGAGTTGTATTAATTTGTTTGTGAATTGATAGGGACCCAATGAGATTACTTAAATACATTGATGGTTATGTAGCAATATTCTAGCATTCATAGGCCCAAGGAGGATGGGAATAAGCAAAAGGTAACTCCTGCCAGGGCACAAAGCACTCACCCTAAGCTGGCACTTTTGTGGATGTCTGTACAGTCCTTATTGAACTTGATAGTTTAAGTCAGGAATCAGGTTTGTCAGACATAGGGAAATCAAATCTATAAAGCTTTTTGAAATTCCTCACAAAAGTAAGTGCTGCTGGTAAATTTTTTGTGATTGGGGGCAGAAGCGTTTTCATAATCAATGAAATGTAGGGTGCAAATGTACTGCAACTTGCAGAGTATTTGTGTCTAAATGATCAAGTAAGTTATAATCTGAATAGAACAAAGAAGGCAATGACTGTTCTAGATGTAAATGTTGAACTCTTAAAGTGATTTTGGGGGCTGTCAGTTGTACTTTGTGGTAACATAGGAATTGAAAGAGAAGTCAGTCAAGGACTGAATCAGGTCCTTTTAGCTTCTGGAGTAAATGTTTAAAGGCATAGTCATAGAAAAAAAACAAAGTTGAGATTTTGTAAGGAAGAAAAACTACTGGTCCCTTCCCTAGATCCTACAGAAAAACAAAATCTATCTAGAAGGAAGTCTCCTTTAGCCTCACTCATGTTTATTTTGAGTGTGAGCATACATTTATCAGTAGTGAAGGTGTTTGAGTCAGTCCTTTGTGCTTTTATCTTCCCACTTTAGACAACCAGTGTGTTCATTGCCTGTTCCAATTCTCCATGAAAATATTACTATGAGGAGGCAATCTCTCTGCCCTGTGTTGGATATTGTAGTCTGCAAACTTTATTCTTTGTTGTCAGACACTGCCTTAAAAGACAATCTTGGCTTGTGCACCCAGGATATTCTTAGGTTCTCTGATTGACACCTGAAGGCACCTAAGTCCAGGGAGCACAGAAGACACCCCAGTATGACAGATACAATCTTCCACTGTGGAAAATAGTAGCTCTCAGTGTCAGCTTCTGTGTGATGCCAGAAAAGCACGTTAGCATTGAGTACAAATTAGGTAAATCAGGAAACTCGAAATATTTGAAAAGGATGCAAAATCAATAGCAGCCCCCAAAATGTCTCAGACTCTGCAGCCAATGTAGTTGTGGATAACAAGATATCCCTTCACTGTATTTTAGCTGAACAAATAGGTGTCTGTTCCGTGGTCAACACAATTTGATCAACTGGATTAATATTCCAAGAGAAGTTGAAACTCATCGACTGACCAAACCACTAAACTTTAAAGACTCCGTGGTGCATCACAGTGGCTCAGGCAGCTGAAATGGCTGGGATGTGGATCATGCAAAGGCCAAGGACTGGAGTTCATAACTGGGCTGGATGTATATGTGTGTAAACCAAAACAAATAAAAAATTCCTCAACATTCCATCCCTCACTCCCTTATTCTTTCCTTCCTCCTCTCCTTTAAAATAAATAAATTATTAAATAAATAAAAAGAATCAATAAAGAGACTTCTTGGCACACTCTTACGTATTGGGCAGGTGAGGGGTAAATCACGCAATACCTAGAGACCCACCTTTGTGATCTGGGGGCTGTGGGACTTCCCCGCCAAAAAAAGAACTCTTTCAACAATATCTGATGTATCTAATTTTGATTGGTTAGTGTCCTTAAAACCATGGTTCTTTAGTGCACTGCTGATATGAGAAGCTACATTCTAATAAGCAGAGTAGTCTCCCTACTGTGCTAGATTCTCTCAAAACAAAGTACTTTGTTCTCAGGCACTAACCACAGAGCAAATATACTTACTAAGATTAGAAAATCAGACAGAACAAAGAGAATGATTGGCAGAAAAATTCTGAACCTGAAGTCTTAACCTGTGAATATCATAGATATTTAGCAAAAATGCACTGTGACCTGTAAATACTACACAGAGGATCAACATGAAGTACATGAACACCAGGGGAAAATAGATATACTTCCTGAAGGATAGGCTACTGAAAGGCTTATGTTTCTTAAACTCTGGCTGTGTTTTTTGAAGTGTAACACATACTATTATCTCACAAGAAGCAAAAATAATATCCTAGATGAAAGAGTTTATAAATCAATAATAAATTTTATTTGTAAGTCACATTTCTATACAGGAAACCATTTGAAAATGTAGTCACCTAAACATTAATTTTAAGAAAACCAATTAAATATTTTAAAAACCATAGGAAATGATTTTTAATTATATTTACAATGATATTGCAGTTTGCATTTTTACCTTACTTCAAATTTGATGAACTATACTGAAATGAGATATATATATATATATATATATAAAATTCTCTAGGTATTTGACTTAATTTAATCAGTTTATTGTCTGTAGTTCAAAGTAATTTTATTTAAGATTTTAGTAACTTTTCTTAAGTAATTTATAATAGATATTCAATTATTTTATATTACAAAACTCTAGAGATACACTCAGCAATGGATCCAAAAACATTCTTATGCAATGTAATATGCACAAGTAAAAATTCTATTATCTCACAGCTTAGGTCTCTTCTGAGACCTATTCCCACACCTCATAGGGACAGAGAACCAGGTGCTATCCCAGAGGTGGGAGTAGGGAAAGAGGGTGGTTCTCTTAAAGTCAAAGGTCACAAATCAGAATCTAATCAAATCCCCGTTTGGCATGCCTGACATTATAGCTGAGTGCCTTTGATCTTTTTAAGGAGCTCTTTCCCTGACTCTTTATCCTGTTTTCAGGATTGAACTCACTGTCCTTGTGTTTTACATGTCCAGCACCTTAGCCACTGAAACACAGGGGTGCCCCGAGTATCTTGTTCTCAAACAAAGGGCACAAAGTCACAGATTCTCAGTCACCTAATTTTTCATTTGACTCAACCTGGGAGATCACCAGATGCATGTCTATTCCTGTCTTATCTTGACTGTGCTTTGTCCTGGGACCTCTTGATGGAAAACTGAGCTGCCTACAGAACCAAATTCATGGGGACTAAGTTCTACTCCAAGCCCAGTTATAGGCTGGGCACTTTAGCCAGTGTTGGTTTGTACCTCTATGAAGAGGCAGATTCTGGGATAACAGTCTGTTTGGGATCATTCAACCAAGGCACTCCCCTGCATGTCCACCTGGCCCCAGGTGTCCCATTCTTTTTGCTTTTACCTTCTGAACAAGGATCTGTCATGATCTTACTGGTTAACTGCTAGATCACAGATCTCTCAATACCCTTCTACCTGCATCCTCCTATCCAGTCCCCACTTCCCACTTGAGTCTCAACCTTTACCCACAGCATGGTGTCCCATCATGGTGTCCCTTCCCTGCTCCACTAGGGAACCTGCCCCCGAGTCCTTGGGTGGGTGGGGATTCAAGGGAAGACATGCCCACTGCAGGGGACAGCCATGTTGTGTGACCTGACAGGTGAAATCATATCCATACTTGATTAAGGAAGGGCATTATTCTAAAAGACTTTTAATAAGGACATGCATGGATCACAGGCTCTCCAGCCTCAGTGTCAGAGTAAGCCTTTTCCATCTGTAAGAAGGGTTTTGCATTTTATTGTTCAGTTTTGTATAATGGCAAAACTGGGAGCAATAAGAAGAGAATCCTGAGTAGGATTTGACTAAGATAAACAATTGTGTGGTCTGCCCTGTGGTTCAGGTGGTTGAGATGACTGTGTTGAGGGCTATGTAAAGCCCAAGGACCCAGTTCCCAAATTATATATCTATGTAGACATATGGTTCCTCTTTTAAAAAACTCAGCAAACATAAGTGTGGAATATAATTACAAGATGAGCACAAAAATACATTAAATATATTTGATAAAAATGTGTGCCACAAATTCTAAAAAAACAGAATATGTAAACAATGACATTTATTTTATGCATAATTTCTATGCATATGATTTACACCATAACCTATAAAATCCTTTTGTAATATTGAAAACTATATATAAATATTTCTGCTATAGTTTACTTCCAGCGAAGAGGTCAAATTCCAGACTGTACAGTTCAAAATCAGACATATGCCAGTAAGTCAGGGTCTGTGTAGTTAACAGGAACCACACTGCAAAGGAAGAGAATCACTTCATGGGTCAAGGCATTGAGTTAATTTTTGCTGAGAGAGGACAATTTCATGTTTAACACCACCTTGGTTTCCATTCTTATCTCTTCCAATACTTACCTTTGTGCTCCTTTAATAACTTTTACTAGTTTCTTGAACTGCCAGCTTTAACTTTGTTGTATTTCCTATTGTGCTTCTGCTTTTTATTTTTTTAATTTCTTTTCTTATATTTATTAGTATTTATTTTTTACTTGCTCTTGTTTAATTTGCTGTTCTTTCTTTGACTTCTTAAGTAGAAAATTAGTTATCTAAATTTCAACATTTCTTCTTTTCTAACTAAGCACTTGAAGTTCAAATTTCTCTTCTAAAGTTCAATCCCTCATGTAGTAGTATATTGAACATTCATTATTATTCAGCCCAAAGCATTCTTTAAATTTTTCTGTGATATCTTTGACACAGGTAGAAGTATATAGCTGCTTTTCAAAACTTTAGCATATTTTTAATAATCTTTTCTATTATTAATTTGAAGTCTATTTCTACCGCCTGTACAGAACATGCCTGATACAATTTCAGTCCTTGGAATAGGTTGAGACTTGGTGTATGAGTCTGCACAGTCTACTTTGGTCAATATAGTTTCTAGCAATGAGAAAGTATATTCTGCAATTGCTACATGTATATTATGTCCAGATGCTTAACTTAATTATGTTGTTCTGTTCTTCTGTATCTGGACTGGGTTTTTGCTGCATGATTCTACCAGTTTGAGAAGTTTAAAAAAATTCCAACTATGTTTTTAGATATGTCTATTTTGAAACTATATATAAACTTGTATATAATTTTCAATGTTATATTATCCTGCTGAACTGTTATATTAAATGTTCCTTTTATTATTGGTAATAAATCTTCACTTGAAGTCAGCTTTGTGTTACAGAAATATAGTTACAGACATTTTTTTATTTGATTGCAAAGTATTTACTTACTTTTTATTTACAATTTTCTGCCTTGGTCCGTATATCCTACTTATACATAGCATGTATTTTATTTTTATTTTTACTCTGACAAAATTTAATTTTAATTTACTTCAAATTAGTGTAGCTATATTTAATGTAATTGTTTATTTAATTGTATTCATTACCATCTGACTATAAATTCACCATTCTGCTCTTTGTTCCCTTTTCCTCTTTTCTTTGGGTTAATATTTTAATCATTTGATCTTAGTCATTTAATAATGTTTTATCATATGCCTTTATTAGTACTACAATAGTTATATTTGTTGTTGACTACTCTTGAGATTTGACTACTTTCTTTATGTTTATAATTCAGTTTTCTGCTCTACTAAACTTTAACTATTGTATATATTTATATCTTTTTCTATATATGTGTGCATAAATTACACACTTATCTAGATTTGGTTGGTGATTAACCTAGGTACTCAATGCTTATTTTTAACTATACTATATAGTACTTTGCAAATTAATTGAAATGTATTACCAGTTCTAAACTATCCAAAATCCTGAATTTATGAAATCTTTTTATCACATTTCTGACCTTTTTACTATTATATACAATATTTACTATTTGATTATATATTATATTTATTATATATACATATATTACTGTTATATATTTACTTCTAAATACTATCAACACCAACATATTATTATGATTGTTATTATGAAATGTTTCTCTTTTACCTGCACACATTTCTCCTATTTATTTTATATTTAGTAGTCATACATATTTAGTCCCAATAAATAGAAAACATTTCTCAGCCTGTAGAATGCCATTTACTTTTCTTGTGATGTAAATCTAGTGGCGGGTTCTGTTTTCTGGGATGTATATTCTATGGACTACTACTTTGAAAATCTGGCCTTAAACAGTAAACAACTGTGTCAAAGTGGAAATCTTAAGCAAACCAGGCAATTACATGATATGTATTTTGAATTTGGGGGAAAGTGATCACATATCATTTTGCACTGGTGTAGACAATGCACTTTGTCTATATGATCAGTTGAAATTATTTGTCATGGTTGGTCTTAATAATTACTAAGTAAGCAGCTATGTTTAAGTTTGATAACCTAAAACAATATATTGATTTATTTATTTGTACTTTCTTTTGACCAAATGGAAATGGCATACTCAATAAATAATTAAATGCACATACACCAAACATTCAAAAATTTTTGCTCAGTTAATGAACATTAAAAAATCTTTAAAAATTATTAAATTATATATTTAAAATATATCAAAATATTTCATCACTTTTCAGTATCTAAAATAATTTTGATCTGTGATATTCCTAATAAACAGAGCACCCATTAATTACATAAGACATATGTTAAGTAACCATGAACCATATAATATAATACCAAGGTTTTGTAACTACAACTGAAAGAAGATTTTTGAGAAGAAACTCGAACATTCATATTTTTTTCCTTATGACAATATCCATATTTTAACTTTATTTGATACCAAATATATCATTTGGACCTAATTAGAAATCATTAAATTCCTAAACAGATGGAAGCAATATCTATTTATAAAAACAAACATAAACAATACCTTCAATTAAAAACTAAGAGGAACATATTTTATATGCATTAAATTGGCAATTATTAAAGATACTTATTTAAATTTGTATTAATTTAAAGGGTAAATAAATCATATTTAGATATATCACACTTCACTAATGTAGGTAGATTCTCAAAACTAAACTAAATATATCATCAAATCTTCCTTTCTCATGGTAGTTATAAATATGTGACTTGTTAGTATGGTGATATAAGACAAAAATATATATAGTTTCACAGCCCTAGTGCATTTACTTGAAATAACTTTACATAAGATATATGGGTTTTCATTTTCTGCAAAGGAAGATAATCATATTTACCCCCAAAACATTAACATAAAATTAAAAATATAACATTGCCAACTCTTGATTCAGGAATTTATTGTTCTTCAATAAATTTAGTAGAAGTGACACAAAATTAAATGCAAAATAACATATTTCACTGAATTGAAATCATCAGTGTGATGACATTATTTTGTGCCACTGAAAAAGAAAAATTCTTCCAATTTAACTATTATTCAATGTTTTTAATTAAAACAATTTAGAACACTATTAGGTGTGTCAAACTAATAGTTTTCGTTGCTAAAGTTTTTATAATACATTTGGTGACAGAGCTCTAAGAGGGTTTATATAAAATGCATCTCTCTCATGCATATGGGAAAGAGAACATAAGCAGATGCATTGTTGAAAATATTATCAAAGTTTCTTGGTGTTCAGTGTTCAACCTTTCTGACTCCCAGCATCTGATATCCATTTTCCCTCTATACCCTTTCCTCTCGAGAGCCTCACTTATGCCACAGTTCTTAAAGTATGTCCACTCTGTGGTATTGACTCCCTTGCTATGATCACTTTGAAAGATTGACTGTGGTCCTTTCTTGATTAAACAGATGTTGAAATGAGTACAGACAACCAACACATATACTACTTTCTTTAATTGTTCAAGGATTTTGTTGACTAAGATATCAAGTGATGTTCACTGTCCAGAGAAGTCCTTGGTAATAACAGCCAAAAACACACATTTACAGGCAGTGAGATCCATGCCACAATCCCAAATGGAAAACTGTTTTTATACTGCAATTTCACATACATGTGAAACCAAAAAACATGTTAGTTAAGAATAAATAAATGCAGTAATTTTTCTCACCAGTAATCCTCCCACCCCTACTTAGTCTAACTGTGCTGGGCAATAAAGCAAAGCAATGCAGCACACATAACTTTATTACCTCTAATGTTACAGAGAATATGGTTTAAGTAAAGGTTTTCATACATTTAGAATTCATTGAAATATTATTTAAAAAACACATACTTCTGGGCTTTACACAATATCATTCTTCCTAGTAAATACATTTTAGCTGAATGCCAGCACCAGCAGTAGGAAGCACAAATAACAGACAAGGCTGATAACTGACACCTGGAAAGATTAATGCAAGCCATGAATCGGAATGAAATAGGCATCAGTCAGCTAGTAAGTCTACACATTAGTTGTCAGGTGATGCTGTGTGTCAACAAAGGGGATTTATACACCAATTGCAAATGAACAGGAGGCCAGACAGTAGTCAGCTAATCCAGGATTAGAAGCTAGATAAAAACACCAGGCCACAGGCAAGGGACACTTTAGGGACTCACTGTAGACACCAATTTACATGCTTTAAAGATATTTCTCTTTTTTAAGAGATATTTTTTTAAGAGATATTTTTTAAGAGATATTTAAGAGATATTTTTAAAGATATTTCATTAATCTAGATAAAGTCTCAAAATTAAGCAAAATGTATCATCTAATCTGCCTTCTTCATAGTAAATTTAAATATGTGACTTGTTATCATGGTGATATAAGACAAAAAGTAATTGTACCACATTTCATTTACTTGAAAAAATTTTTCTTTACTTCAGCTAGTATGGGTTTCCTGTAATTTATGTCCAGCGAAGAACCATTTTAATTCTCTAGACTCAGCCACACCCTCATCTCTTATCCACTTTCACTGAGCATTTATGTTCATCGGATTTCATAAATAGGTCTTCGTATAAATCTCAAAAGTGATTTATATTGAGTATAAATATGACCTAAGTCACTGTCTGTTATTAATAGATGATGAGAAAGAAATAATGACAATAGTGGGTTTAGAAAAGTTAAAAAAAACCTCACTAACGTAGAACACATGGTACTTTTATGGAAGTTATTAAAAATTTTGAGTCAGACAGATCAAAATCTGAATTCTACATCAATAAAATTATAAATGTGTGATCTTAACCAAATAGCCTCTCTGAGGAAAAAAGTAATTGTTTCTACACTATGTGAAGGAATAAATAGGGTGCAAATTTGTTAGAACAGCACCTTGCCCATAGCAAGGATTCGACAAACAGGAGACTAATCTTGATCCTTAATATATCTATGATCTTTTGAGTATTCTTTTGTAAGAAGAACTGGCACTTGTTGCTAAAAATGTAATCTTAGGATTATATGAACATCTAGAATATATTAACTGTTCATATTTAAAGTATATTATGTGAATTAACATTAAATCTTTATATTTTTGTATATTTTATATTAGAAAAAACATATGGAACTTGTAATTAACTATACATATACATAAATATGCACATGCCATTTTTTAATTTGAGATAGAGATTTAAATGCATTTTAAAATAATCTAGGAAGAACCTGTCCACCTGATTTGCCTTTAAAAACCTAGAAGTGACACAACTTGAGTTCCATTTTTAAAAATCAATGTTATGCATTTTCTTTAAAAAGAAAATATCTACCACTAATATTTGATAAATGGGGGAGACTCAGTAGACCCTGATATAGAATAATTACAGAGACACAGCTTGTGCTAATCCAGGCTTATTGGGAAGACACAGACGATAATAATGCAGGTTGTTTGGGGAGACCTAGCTGATCGTGATCCAGGATGACTGGGGAGACACAGCTGACCCTTATTCAGTCTGATGGGGTAGAAACCACTAGGCCTGATTGACACGATTGGGAGACAAAGTGGATTCTGGTCTATCCTGATTGGGGAAACAGAGCTGATCCTGGTCTACTCAGTTTGGGGAGACACAGTTGGTTCTTACTTACACTGATGGGGGAATTAAAAACTCAATCTGATTCAGGCAGATTGGAGGGACACAAGTGGCCTTATCTAGTCTGATTAGGAGACACAGCTGGTCCTGTTCCAGGCTGATTGGTGAGTCATAACTGGTCTTGATAGATGGTAATTGGAGAAACACAGCTGTTTCTGATTTAATACACTGTGGGAGACATGGCTGACCCTTATTTACTATGATGGGTGAGACAGCATGTACTGATCCAGGCTGACCGGGGAGATAACTGGCCATGATTTAATCTTATAGAAGAGACAGAGATGGTCTTACTCTAGGCTACTTGGGGAGATACAACTGGTCTTGATATAAACTGTTTGGGGTGAATCAGCTAATACTGATTCAGAACGATTTAGGAGACACAAGTGAACCAGATCAAATCTGTTTGGAGGGACACAACCAATCTGATTAGGTTAATTGGTGAGACACTGCTGGTCCTGGTGCAGGCAGATTGGGGAAATACAGCTGATTATGATCCAGGCTGATGAGGGAGACAAAGCTGATTCAGATCCAGGCTAAGTGGGAAGATACATCTAGCTCTTACTTAGCCTGATAGGGCAGACACAGCTGGACCTATACTAGGTTGATGTGGCAGGTACAGGCAATCCTCATTCAGACTATTTAGGGACACACAAGTGGTCCTATCTATTTTGATTGGGAGACACTGCTAATCCACATGCAGCCTAATGGGAGACATACTTCTGGTCCTGATGAAGGCTGATTGTGGAGACACAGCTGATCCTGATCCAGGCTAATGGGGGAGACACAGCTGGCTCTTATTTAGTCTGTAATGGGAGAATGAGCTGGTCCTGAACCAGGTTGATTAGAGAGGCACAGCTGATCCTGATCTAGAAATACTTGGGAGACACAGCTGATTCTGATGCAGTTTGGGGATACTATGTGGTCCTGATCTAGAGTGATTGGTGAGACAGGGCTTATCCTGATCCAGACTAATTAGGGAGACACAGTTGTCCTGATCCAGGTTGATTGGGGAGACACTACAACAAGAGATACAGCTTGCCCTTATGTAGTCTGATGGGTGAAATAGCATGTACTGATGCAAGCTTATTTGAGAGACAGAGCTGTGTCATGCTGGATACAATTAAAAAATAGCATATATAGATAGTATGTATTAAAATACAATCCTCGATAACAAATTGTACATATATGGAACAGTTAATGTGCAAGAGGCACTCAGAGATACAGCTAATTTATCCTTTTTTCAAAGATATATATATTTCATCCAAATTTATCTTATGATAACACTTATATTTGGCTGTTTACATGTGTAAAATATGTGTAGATTTCCTATAGGACCACATATCACCTAGTAACCAAAGTTAATATCATAAAACACCACTCCAGTACAGTTCACAACATTAGATCTCACTTTAGTTGCAAGCAGGATTTTGAAAACCTGCAGTTACCTTACAGAGACAGAGCATTAGTCTTGCTAGATACCATTCAAGGCCACATAGATAGGTACTACAACTTCAAAAACACTTTATGGTAACTAATAAGAATTATATATGGATTAGTTTTTCTCTAAGAGTTACTAAGTGATGTAACTGAATTGCAGTTAGTTCAAATTTTTACCACATTGCTCCAAATTAATTTGTGATACCACTAATGTTTGATTGTTTATAGGATTAGAGGCTGTTTTAGTAGTTTTCTTGTAGGCCCACATTTCATTTGGTACACAAGGTTAATATCATAAAACAGCACTTCATACATTTCAGAACAGTTGGTTTCATTTTTGTTCCGAGTGGGATTTTGAAATCCTAAAGTTCTCTTTAAATGATATAGTGTTAGACTTGCCAGAAATGATTAGAAATAACATTTATAGGTAGTATATGTTCAAATACACTCCCTGCTAACAAAGTAGATATATATGGAACAGTCAATGTGTAAGATACAGCTGAATTATCCTTATTTCAAGCCTCTATTGTGTTTCTACCAAATTTAGTCTGTTATATCACTTATGGTTGGTTGTTTTTATGTGTAGAGCATGTGTAGATTACCTATAGGACCACATTTCATCTTGTAAACAAAGTTGATATACAACAGCACTTCAGTGTAGTTCACAGTATTTGATCTCACTTTCATTCCAAGCAGGATTTTGAAAACTTGGAGCTGCCTTATAGTGATACAGCATTAACCTCACTATATACCATTCAAACCACATAGATAGGTAGAATATCTACAAAAACACTCCGTGGTAGCTAATAAGAATCACATATGGATTAGTTTTCTGTAAGAATTACTCAGTGATGTAACTGAATTGCAGTTAGTCAAGTTTTTACAATATTTCTCCAAATTTAGTTTGTGATACTACTATTTTGTTGTTTATAGGATTAGAGGCTGTGTAGTTTTCATATAAGCCCATGTTTAATCTAGTAAACAGTTAATATCATAAATGGCCCTTCTTTACATTTCCGAACTGTTGGTTGCACTTTTGTTCCAAGTGGGATTTTGAAATCCTAAAGTTCTCTTTAAATGATTTATCATTTGACTTGCCAGAAACAATTAGAAATAGCGTATCTAGCTAGTATATATTCAAATATACTCCCTGATAACAAATTAGACATATATGGAACATTTAATGTATAAGAGGTTTCAGGGATACAGCTGAATTATCCTTATTTCAAGTCTTTCCTATTTCCATCCAAATTTAGTTTGTGATACCACTTGTGGTTGGTTGTTTATATGTGCAAAGCATGTGTGGATTTCTTACAACCACATTTAATCTAGTAAACAAAGTTAATATCATAAAACAGCACTTTAGTATAGTTCACAACAGTTGATTTCACCTTTGCTCCAAGCCAGATTTTGAAAACCTGAAGTTCCACTAAAGTGATATAGTGTTACACTCTGATGGTTTCACTTTTGTTCCCAGTGGGAGTTTGAAAACCTGAAGTTCTGTTTAAATGCTAGAACGTTAGACTTGATAGATATGATTAGAACCCCCAATATAAGTAGTATATGTTCAAATATACTCCCTGTTAACAAAAAATTCTTCAATATGGATGAGTTAGTCTGCAAGAGGTACTCAGGCATATATGTGAATTCCACTTAGTCCATGCATTTACTAAATGCTTCCAAATTTAGTGTCTGTAAAGCATGTATAGTTTCCTTATAGGCCCACATACTCATCTGGTAAACGGTTAAAATCAAAGCAGCACTTTGTTATAATTTGGAAGTGTTGGTTTCATTTTGGTACCATGTAGGATTTTGAAATCCTGTAGTTCTGTTAAGAGACATGGAATAAGACTTGCTAAATATGATTACAGTCCATATATATAGGTGGTCCAAGTTCAAATACACTCCTTGCAGCCAAATAATACTTACATATGAACAGTTGTTCTATAAGAGGCATTCAGTGATAAAGCTGAATTATGCTTAGATCACTTTTACAACATTGCATCCAAATTAAGTTTGTTGTTCAATTTTTATTGTTTATATGTTGAAAGCACGTTTTGTTTTCCTACAGATCCACAGATTCATATAGTAAACACAGTTAAAATGAAAGCTTCAGTTTGCTACAGGTCAGGACAGTTGGTTTCACATTGGTTCCAAGTGATATTTTTAAAACCTGAAGTACTGTTAAGTGATACAGCAGTAGACCTGCAAGATATAATAAGAGGCCATATAAATATCTCTCTCTCTCTCTCTCTCTCTCTCTCTCTCTCTCTATATATATATATATATATATACAGATGGCACCTGTTCCTATACACTCCCACAACCAAATAAGATTTACAAGTGGCAGTTACTCTGTAAGATGCACTCAAGGATACAACTGAATTTTGCTTAGAAAAAGTTTTAGTGCATTGCATCCAAATTATGGATTTGTGTTATCACTTAAGTTTTGCTGTTTATATGTGTAAGGCATGTTTTCTTTTCCTCTAGCCCCACATATTCATCTAGTAAACACAGTTAAAATCAAAGCAGCACTTTGTTACAGCTTGTAACAGCTGGTTTCACTTTGGTTCCAAGTGGATTTTGAAAACCTGAATTTGTGTTAAAGTGATATGTGTTTAGAATTGCTAGACATGATTAGAGACCATATAATATATATATATATATATATATATATATATATAGGCAAGACTTGTTCAAATACACTCTTCACAACTGAATCAGACTTATTTATGGAACAGTTATTCTGTAAGAAGGACTCACATATACCTTTACTGTGCTTATCTCAAGATTTTACTACATTGCATCCAAATTGAGTTTGAGACATCACTTAAGTTTGGTTGTTTAAATGTGTAAATTTCGCAGTTTTCCTACAGGTCCACATATTCATCTGTGAAACAAAGGTAAATTCATCAATCAGCACTTAGTTACACTTCAGAGCTGCTGGCTTCACTTTTGTTCAAAACAGGATTTTGAAAACCTGAATTACTACTAACATGACATTGGGTGTATCTTGCCAGACACAATTTGAAGCAAACATCAATGTGGCAAAAAAACACTTGGTACAAAATTGAATACAACTGTTCAAAATGGTAAAGAAAGGCTCTTTTATGATTCTATACATGTTTAATACATATACATATATATATATTAAAAGTTCAGAAGCTTTACACATATAAACAAGCATATTTACTGTTTTCCCAAGTTTAATGCTATATTACTGAAGATCAACATTAGTGTGTCAGAAATCCATTTGGTTTGAAATTGAAAACATCATTCAGAACTCTAAAGAAAGACTGATTAATGATTCTACAAATTTTATAAGATATACATATATATGGACCTAGATAGAACTTTTATAAATATTAACAGGCATACTTTGCTATTTTTCCAACACAACAGCATAAAACTGAAGATAATCAGTTTGCAAAAATCCCATTTGGAACAAAATGAAAGCAAATATTCAGAACTATAAATAATGTCTCTTTAATGATTCTGCATATGTTTACAAGGTATATATGTGGGCCTATATTAAAACTATGGAAGCTTTAGGCATGTAAGCAGACATGCTTTACTGTTTTATCAAGGCTAATGCTGTATCACTGAACTAAAAATTCAGTGTGTCAAAATTCCATTTATTATGATATTGAAAGCAACTGTTCAGAATGGTAAAGAAAAGCTCTTTTGTGATTATTTGTATGTTTCCAAGATATATCTATATATCTATATATAGATATATATATGTAGGCTTTTATTAAAAGTACAGAATCTTTAGACATATAGGCAAGTGAACTTTACTGATATTCCACTTGAATTTGGGAGCAAAAATTTTAAAGGCCTTTAAATAAGCAAAGTTTAGCTATCTCAATGAGTTCCTCCTATTGAACAAGTGTTTCCATATATATAACCTTCAGTATTAGTGAAAATGGTAATTGTTTATATGTTGCTGGACCTGATCCAGGTTGACTGTGTAAACACAGTTTATACTGATCCTGACTAAACGGGGAAAAAGAGTTATTTTTCACCCAGGGTATTGTGGAGAAGCAGTTTGTCCTAATCCAGGCTATTTGGGCAGAAACAGCTAGACCTGATCCAGATTGACTGGGGAAACACAGCTAGTCCTAATCCAGGCTAATTGAGAAGACACATCAGTGTTCAATCCAGGATGTTTGGGAAGATGCAGTGGGTCCTTACCCAGGATGATTGGGAAACACAAGTGATCCTGATGAAAGCTGACTGGGGAGACACAGCTGGATCTGATCCAGGCTTACTGTGAAAACTAAGCTGAGCTGGCTATAGGCTAATTGCAAAAGCATAGCATTTCCTGCCAGGCTAATTGGAGAGACAAGATGCACCTGTTCCAGGCTGATTGGGGAAACACAGTTGATACTGATAGGGACTTATTGGGGAAATATGGTTGATCATAATACAGACTAATAAGGGAGACACAGCTAGTGCTCATCCTGGCTGATTGGGGAAACAAAGTTGGTCTGGGACTACACTGCTGGGGGAGGCATAACTTTCTCTTAGTCAAATTTGGAATATAATTAATTGACATCCATGCTATGTCTGGAGACACTTCAGGTCTTAATTCAGTCTGATTTGGGAGACAGATAATACTTATTCAGGTAGATTGGGGAGACAGAGCCAATCCTAATACAGGCTAGTTGGGGAGATTCAGTGATGACTGACCTAATAAAATGTGGGAATGCAGGTGATCTGGTCCAGGTTAATTGCAGAGATTCGGCTGGTCCTTTTCGAGGCTGATTGGAGAGAGACAGCTGATCCTGATGCAGGCTAATTGGGGAGTAACAGGTGGATCTATCTTGTCTGTGTGTGGAGACTAACTGGTCCTGATATAGGTAATTGGGTAGAAACAGTAGGACCTGATCCAGGGTGATTGGGAAAACACAGCTGATCCTGATCCAGGCTAATTGGAGAGACAAAGCTGGAAATAATCCAGACTGATTAGGGACAATAGCTGATCTTTATCCAGGCTAAATGGGGGGAATCTGTGAGTCTTGCTCTAATAAAATGTGGGAACACACCTGTTCAATATCCAAGCAAATTGGGGAGTACCTGATTGGGGACACACAGTTGGTTCTGTTCTACACTGAAGGGGGAGACACAACTGCCTTTTTTATCACTCTCTTTTTGAGGGTCTTGTATGATTCTATGTATGTTTACAAGATATATGTGTGAGCCTATATTAAAACTAAAGAAGCTTTAGACATATAAATAAATAATATTTACTCAGGTCGCAATCAAATTTGGGAATAAAAAGTGTAAAGGCCTTTAATTAAGCAAAATTCAGCTGCATCAATTTCTTCCTCCATTGAATAAGTGTTTCCATATATATAACATTCAGACATATTTGATAAAATGGTTTGCAGTTGTTCATATACTACTTAAAAACAGGACTTCAAATTGTTTCTGGCAAGACTAACACTATACACTATATTGTACTTCAGGTTTAAAAATCCTGCTTGGAATGAAAGTGAAAATGACTGTTCTGAACATTAACAAAGTGCAGTATTATGAGTATATTTATGTTTATTAGATGGATATGTGGGCCTATATAAAAATTACACATGCTTTCAATGTAGAAAAATGAAACATCAGTGACATCACAAACTAATTTTGGACAAAATATTATAAGAGCTTCAACTAAGCACAATCCAGTCATATCCATGAGAGCCTCTTACAGAATAAGTGTTCCATATATAAGTATTATTAGATAGCAGATAGGGCAGTTGAACATATACAACCTATACATATGGCCTCTAATTGTATCTAGCAAGGCTGATGCTATGTCACTGAAGCAGTACATCATCATGTTAAAAAACCGTGTTATGAAATTGAAAGCAACTGTAAAGAAAGGTTCTTTTATGGTTCTATTTATGTTTATAAGATACATAGCTATATATTGACCTATATTAAAAATACATATAAACAAGCATACCTTACTGTGTTCTCAAGGCTAACAGTATATCAGAGAAGCAGTACGTTATCAGTGTGTCAAAAATTGGTTTGGTATGAAATTAAAAGCAACTGTTCAGAACTGTAAAGAAAGGCTCTTCTATGACTTTATGTAGGTTAAAAAGATATATGTGGACTTATACTAAAACTACAAAGATTTAGACATCTAAACAAGAAAAATTTACTGAGTTACTAATCAAATTTTGGAACAAAAATAGTAAAGGCCTTCTAATAAGCTAAATTCAGATATATCAATGAGTTCCTCCTATTGAATGAGTGTTTCCATATATATAACATTCAATCATATGGAAGAAAATGGTGTGTAATTGTACATGTTTTGTTTGTACAAAAGGTTTCAAGTTGTACCTGGCACTAGTAAAACTATATCACTTTAACAGTACTTCAGGTTTTCAAAATCCCACTTTCATAATCAGCTGTTTTCAACTCTTATAAAGTCCTGTTTTATGATTCTATCCATTTTGCAAGATGGATATTTGGTACTATATGAAAACTACATATGCTTTACATGATTTACACCCGACTTCAGTGATATTACAAGCTAATTTTGGAGGTAACATTGTAAAAACTTGAACTAAGCAAAATTCAGACATATTCCTGAGTGCCTCTTTCAGAATAATTGTTCCATATATAAGTCTTATTAGAGAGTAGAGAGTATTTGAATATTTACTATGTATACATATGGCCTCTAATCATATCTAGCGAGTTTAAGGCTGTTTCGTTTTAACTGTAGTTAATGTTTTCACAATTCTTCTTGGAACAAAAGTGAAAGCAACTGTATGAAATGTAAGGAAGTGCTGTTTTATGATTTTAACAGTGTTTCCTTGATGAGTATATGGGTCTATAAGAAAACTACACATAAGTGGTATCATATACTAAATTTGGATGCAATATGGTAAAAGATTGAACTACGTGCATCAGTTATATCCCTGAGCACCTCTCACAGAATAGCTGTTCCATATCTAAGGTGTATTCGATAAAATGGAGTATATTTGTACACATAGTACTTATACATGTTATCTCTAATAGTATCTAGCAAGTCTCACATTATATCACTGCAACAGTACTTCAGGTTTTCAAAGTCTTTCTTGGAATGCAAGTGAACTCAACTGTTCTAAAATGTTAAAAAAATGGCTTTTTATGATTTAACTATATTTGCCAGATGAATATGTGGGCCTATAGAAAAAGTACACATGCATTAGACATATAAACAGCCAACTTTTGGTATATTACAAACTAAATTTGGGTGCAATGTAGTAAAATAATGGGATAAGTGCAATTCAGGTATATACCTGAGTGCCTTTTACAGACTACATGTTCCATATATGTCTTATTAGAGAGCAGGGAGTTTATTTTTGCATGTAGTTCATATAAATGAAGCCCTTGATCATATCTAGCACGTCCAAAGCTGTATTATTTTAACAGTACTTCAGATTTTCACAATCCTGTTTGGAACGAACATGAAATCATGTCTGAGCTGTAAGGAAGTGCTGGTTTTTTTATTTTAAATGTATTTTCTAGATGAATATGTGGGCCTATAGTAAAACTACACATTTTTTACATATATACATCCAAACAAGTGATATCACAAACTGAATTTGGACACAATGTACTAAAACCACACATATATTTTAAGCATACATAGAATCATGAGAGCCTTTCTTTGCATTCCTAAACAGTTGCCTTCAATTTCATACCAAATGGGTTTTAGACACACGGATGTATAGCTTCAGTGACATGATATTCATTTTGGGAAAGCAGTAAAATATGCATGATTCTATGTCTAAATCTTCTGTAGTTTTAATATAGGCCCACATATATATCTTGTAAACATGCATAGAATCATTACAGAGCCTCTCTTTACACTTCTGAAGAATTGCTTTCAATTTCATACAAAACGGGTATTTGACACACTCAGTACTGAATCAGTGATATAGTGTTAGTCTTGCTAGATATGATTAGAGACCAAGTGTTTAGGTAGTGTGTGTTTAAATACACTCCCTGCAGCCATATAAGACATATATGAACACTTATTCTGTAAGAGGCACTCAGGTATATACCTGAATTGTGCTTAGTTCAAGTTTTTACTATATTGCATCTAAAATTATTTTGAGATATCACTGAACTTCAGTTGTTTATACATGTAAAGCCTGTGTAGTTTTCATTCAGGCCCACATGTCAATCTAGTAAACAAGGACATAATCATAAAACAGCATTTCATCCCAAAGGGATTATGAAAACCTGAAGCAATCTTAAATACTGATATAGCAGTATTCTTGCCAAATACAATTTGAAGTCTGTGGATAAGTAGTATATGAACGATTACACACCATTTTCTCCAATATGACTGAACGTTATTCAAATGGAACACTTGCTCTATAGCTGAAATTTGCTTAGTTCAAGGGTTTTCCTATAATTACTCCCAGTTTTAACTGAGAATTCAGTGAAGTTTGCTTATATGTCTGTAGTTTTTGTAGTTTTTATATTAGTCTTCATATACATATTGTATACATACATATAATCATAAAACAGCACTTCATTACAGTTCAGAAGTTTATTTCACTTTTGTTCCAATCCAGATTTTGAAATCCTGAAATAATTTAAAATTGATACAGCGTTTTTCTTGCCAGATACAATTTTAAGCCATGTGTATAAGTAATACATGTACAGTTACACACCCATCTCTAGTATATGACTGAATTTTCATTAATACAGTCAATGCTTATTCAATAGGAAGAATTCATTGATACAGCAGAATTTTGCTTTGTCAGTCCTTTAGCATTTTTGCTCCCAAATTTGATTTTTTTGCTTACAATTTCATATCAAACAGATTTTTGACACACTGATGTACTGCTTCCGTGACATAGCACTAGCCTTGCAAATCAGGATCAGCTGTGTTCCCCACTCAGACTATATCAAGACCAACTGTGTCTCCCCCTATTAGCCTGGAATGGAATCAGCTGTGTCTCCCCAGTCAGGCTGGATCTGGATTTGCTGGTTCAGAAACAGCCTGGTTCAGAATCAGTTGAGTCTCACCATTCAGTGTGGATCAAGACCAGATCAGTCTCCCCAATTTGCCTGGATAGAAATCAACTATGTCTCCCTTAACATAGATTTGGATCAGCTGTCTCTCTCATCAGACTAAGTATGAGTCAGCTATATCTCAAGCAGGATAGACATTGACAAGATGTGTCTCCCCAATCAGGGAAGATAGGGCCACTTGTGTCTTCTCAGTTATCATGGATCAGGATCTCCTGTGTCTCCCCAACCCAGCCTGGATCAGGACCAGTTTTGTCTCCCACATCACCAAGTAATATCCAGCTGTTTCTGTCCAATCAAGCTATATTAGAGCTATCAGTGTCTTCCATATAAGTGTAGGACAGAGCCAGCTGTGTCTCTATAGTGTTTGGTTAATGACCAGCTGTGTCTTCCCAATTAGCTTGGATCAGAATCAGCTGCTGCTCCCCAATCAGCCTGGATCAGGACCAGCTATATCTCCTTCATCAGCCTGGACAGCACTGACTGTGTCACCCAAATCAGCCTGGATCGGATCTGCTGTGTCTCCCCTATCACACTGGGTCTGAACTAGCTGTGTTATGTTATCAGATTAAGGAAGAGACAGCTGTGTCTCCCCAGTCAAGCCAGACCAGGACCACTGTGTCTCTCCAATAAGACTGTATAAGCCCACCTTTGTCTTCCTAACTCAGTATCAGTCATGTATCCCCTATCACCTTGGATCAGGATCAGATACATCTCCACAATCATCCTGGATTAGGACCAGTTTCTCCCAAATCAGCATGTATCTGAATTAGCTCTGTTCCCCTATCTGTCTAAGAGCCAGCAGTGACTGCCCCATCAGGGTAGACCAAGACCACCTGTGTTTCCCCAATTAGCTTGGCTCAGGATAAGTTTCAGATCGCCAACCACCCAAGATGAGGACCAGCTGTTTCACCCCAATCAACCTGGATAAGGACATTCTGTTTCTCCCCAATTAACCTAGATTAGAATCAGCTGTGTGTCACCAATAAACCTGAATCAGGGCAAATTGTGTCTCCCCAATTAGCCAGGATTAGGAACTGTTCTGTGTCCCCTGTCGTCTGCATCTGAACCTGCTGTGTTCCCCGAGAAGAATAAGAGACAGATATGTCTCCCCCATCAGTATAGACCAGAAACAGCTTTGTTTTCGCAATAAGACTAGGTATTGACATCACTCTCTCCCTAATTGTCCTGTATCAGGACCAGATGTGTCTCCCCCATCATGATAGATCAGGAATAATCTTTCCCCAATTAGCCCAAGCCAGGACCAGTGGTGTCTCCCCAATTATCCTGTATCCAGATCAGTTGCATCTCACCAATCAGTCTGAATTTGAAGTAGTGTGTTCTGCCATCAGACAAAGTGACAGCTGTGTCTTCCCCATCAGGGCAGATAAGGATAAGCTGTGTCTCCCCAATCAGACTAGATAGTGCCACCAGTGCCTCCCCAACTAGCCTGGATCAGGATCAGCTATGATTCATCAGCCAGCCTGTATTTGAACTGGCTGTATCCCTCATCAGACTAATTAGAGACAGGTATGTCTCCTCCATTAGGGTAGACCAGGATAAGCTGATACTCCCTAATAACACAAGATATGGCCAACTGAGAGTCCCCAATCAGCCTATATTAGGACCAAGTGGGTCATCACAATCAGTGTGGATCCAAGAAAAGTCATGTCTCCTCAATTAGCCTGGTCCTGGACCAGTTGTATGTCCCCAGTTAACCTGAATCAAGATAATCTGTGTTTGCTCAATTGGCCTGGATCAGGACAAGTTGTGTTTTCCCTATTAGTCTGGATTAGGATAAGCTGTGTCTACCCAATTAACCTGAATTAGGTCCATCTGTTTTTCCCTAATCACCCTAGTCTGAACTAGCTCTGTTCACCCATCAGACTGAGTTAGCAGTTTATACAGAATATACAAATTATGACAAAATAAATTCACATATATGAAATGAAAGGAATAAATCAATTCAATAAATTCTAAGTATTCAATTGAATTTGCTTTGAGTGATTACACACAATGTGAATAAATGTATTTGAACTAAAGTGAATGCAGATAAACCATTAATTGAAAGAAATGGCATACAAAAATGAGTAAAATTCTTAACCAGTGACATAAATGAAATGAAATTAATTTTATAAAATCATATGAAATTCACAAAATAATTCATTGCCAAAACCTTTTAAATTGAATAAATGTCATTTATGATACTAAATTAGTAAAAAATAGATAATAATTAGTTTTTATTCTAACAGGCTATTTAAAATTATTTAGTTGAAAAGAAAGACAATGAAAAGCAATAGAATTGTATGTATAAGGTTAATAACATATATTTAAGTGAATACAATGAATACATACAATAAATCATGAAATAAAACTCTCAAATATACAATTAAGTATAGTACATGAAATAAAATCATATAAAATAAAATTCAGTAATGGTAATAGAGAAATCAAAATTAATTATACATAACAATAAAATGAAATAATAAATATTCTTTAGAAAAAAAATCTAAGAAATGGATTACATTATATTGGGTAAAATCAAAATGTTATTGCTTAGACTAAATAGATTAAAGCTAAGTGAATTGGGTGAGACTAGTTTAGATTTTATCAGAATACATCTGATTACACAGTTTAGGTTAATCAACAGTATATGTGGTTAGTAGACTGGACTTCTTCAAGATGGGTTAGTTTACATTGTGTGGAGTGAAAATAAAGGAATTGAGATAATATGCAATGACACAGAATGTGAATAAAATGACATGATGATCTGAAAAGCAGCATTCCATTTCCTCCAGTAACAACATCAATAGGTTTCTGTCTAAAAGATGGTAGTGAAAAAATAGGATGCATTTGCCATAATGGTAAGCAAAACAAAGACACTGAGTTGAATTTTGAAATCACAAATGATTTTTGGTAATGTTGTATTGGCATTACAATGAAATAGCAAATTCCAAAGCAAGGGGGTAATATTAACAAAAATATTTTTGAAGTAATGAAATAGAATGTGATTTTGAAACAAAATGGAACCAAGAAGCAAGATAGGAATTTCATGGTTTGGCAGGCAAGATGGACAACAAAGAAGTCTCCTGGAACAAGACACAGCTGAGGGAAAGTCAGAGAAGAGCTTCAACTACAAACCTTCTTCTGGAGCCTGCGTGAAGTATCCTATGAAGGAGGCTATGAAGGTTAGAATTAAATCCATACAACTCACCTGGGTCGCCTGAGAGTTAACTCTAGATATTCCCAATGAACTAAAATCTGCTCTCAGCAGTTCACCATAGCCAATCAGTTTAGATTCTTACACAGCACCCATCCCCCAACCAATAATGAATCAGCAATTAAATGATTATGAATAGTAGCTGTGAAGAAACAATAGAAAAAATAAAAAGAATGTGAGTGTAATATTACAGAATAAAATGAAATATATTAAATTATACAATTTCATAAAAATAACAAAGCATCAAATCAAATCAGCAAATAGAACAAAATAAAATAATTTAAAAGAAATATCCATATTAAATATTATATATAATCTCCTGCAGGTTTGATTGAATGAATATGGGTAGAAATGTCAAATACTTGATATGCTATCCTATGAAATTAGAAAATTTTAGAATACAAAGGAGGCAAACATAAAAAAAAATACATATTATAAAAAAATTCATATACATGAAATAAAATGAAAGGAAAACATTAATTCAATAAATTCTAAATAGTCAGTTGAATTTGTTTTGAGTGATTATGCACTTAATGTGAAATAAATTCATTTGAACTAAACTAAGTGCATATAAATCATTAGTTGAAAGAAATGGCATAAAAAGAATAACATTAAGTGACAGAAATGAAAAGAATTCTATAAACTCATATGAAATTCACAAGATAACTAATTGCCAAAAACTTTTAAATTGTTTCCAGTCTGACCTCATCTTCAGGAAGACAGTGTACCTAGGATTGACTCCTCTGTCTGCCAGTAAATGCCTCGGAGTTGTTGGCAACAGAGGGTCACAGGTCCAGTTCCCCCACTTGCTCCTTTCTCAGTAACATAAGCCTCTCAGTTTGGGGGGTGACCCTGGTCCTACTCCCCACATCTCACTGCCCAGCACCTAACATTTGCTGGTCCAGTCCCACACCTCTCTTACAGTTCAGTCTCTGTAAAGAATTGACCAGAAAGCCAGGCTACGTTGCCTGGAGGCTCTATGGTTAATGGGAGGGCAGCACCCCTCAGTCCCCTTACCTCTCCCTCTGTGCCTTACCTGGCCAGTAGCTCAGACCCTGGCACCATGGCCCCACTTCCACTTGCCCTCAAACTGTGGCACCAGGGGTGATGGGTCCTCTATTGTCAAGGTAGGAGAAGCCTGCTCACATCATCTCTCATAGTGTAACCACTGGCCCTGTGACTTCCCTTTACCTTCTGGAGCTGCAGCTCCAACCATATGGTGGTGACAGGCACCTTTTAGTGGCCAGTTCTTCCCTCCAGTCACTGCCTCTCATCCAGTTACTTTCTAAGTGATAAAGGGCCTTGGTGTGCTGGCCACAATTTGAGGTAACCAAGGATTCACCCAGAAGAGGGGGCATAGCTGCCAACTCTCCCAACTTTTGGGCTGCCAGTATCTGTAGATCTCAGTGCAGGAGAGAAAGCAGAGTCAAGCTCAGGCTGTCCTGCTCTAAGTCCCTAATGAGAGCACATGCAATGCAAGTCAGGTCAAGTGACTGTGCCCAGAGTCTTGTATTAGACAAGCCTTTACTGTCCAAGAGGAAAGCTGCTGATCTCTCCAGTCAACATAGTCCATCAGCCACAACAGGAGCTCCCTAGGCTCACCACAGGACCCCTTAAAATCTTCTCCCTGTGACAATCATCTGTGTATAATCTGTCATCCACGTTGTCACCATGACATGTATCTAAGGGGAAATCTACTCAAATGAATATTAAAACTTTGACCCCATATGTCCCAAATACACAGGGGTCCCCTGGTATGTCAGATCCTCCATGTTATTTAACCTCCTTGACCAGCATTTAGGTTATTTTCTGGATTCTCCCTCTAACTAAACTTGGACAAGATAAACAATCTTGCACCAACATATCTGCATGTCTCTTATTCCTTAAAAATTAGACTGCTGAGTTCATAAACGATACATTATTTTAAGAATTTGATACATCTTTGCCATTATGTATATCATAAAATCTGTGCCCAGTTAAGACCTCCACCACCCTGCACCCCTACTGAGACCTGGGTATACTCATGAATTGCACATGCCTCCCCTTATTCAACGTCAACTCCCTGACCTCTGTGGACCCCACCCCTACATCATAGCACCCCAGGGAGGTAAGAAGCTTGCCACAATAAGTGAACTTGAAAGGAGGGCTCTATATTTAGCCTCCTTGGGCAAACATGCCTGTTTCCCCTGCATATAAAATGTGGGGCAACACAGTATTTATGTTTTCTGTAAAATTGCCTTGCGCTACATATTCCATATATTGCATACTACATACATGACTAATCCCAGGTTTCAGCCAAGTGTTTTTGTAATCCTATTTTCTGGAAATTTAAATATGTTAGGCTTTAAGTGTTTCTGAACCATGAGTGATCTTGCTAACCTGATCTCTTTCCTGTGAAGTTAAGTGGAGGTGCACAAAACTTGGGTGAGCTACAGCTGCCCTGCTATAAATAGCTGTTCATCCTCAACCAACCCTTGGACCCTATGCTTCCCAATCCATTTTTTCTTTACCACAACTACATTCACTCCTAACCCTCATAGAAAATGTCTTACCTCCTAAAACAGACACATGTGAGGGCATGAAAAATGTTTTTAGGTTTCCTCACCATGTATTTGAGGAATTCTCTTTGCAGTGCAAGGCCTGCTGGAGCATGAGAGTCTGCAGGGCATTTCAGATCTAAAGCCCACTGGCTTCTGGAAGTGGTCCTCTAGAATTGAAGACACAGATGCCTACATGATGACCTCTGTGCTGCAGCAGCTGAGCTACTTCTACAGTACTATGCACCAGAACAGCCTAGATCTGGAGTTGGGGAAGCAGGCCATGAAGCAGGTCTTCTTAATTGGGGCAGTCACCCTGACCAGACTCTGACTGTGCAACATGTGTTCCTGCAGAAGGGGATGCAGATCAGGTAAAACCATAAACCACCATGTATCACAGAGAGACTGGTCTGAAAACATGCTCTTAAAGTCTTCCTCTGCCACAACACCAGCTGCATTGCTGGGTGTGCAAAAGGACTGTTAGAACCTCAACAATACCTGGCCTGCCTCCCATCACTTATGCCAGGTAACTGGGACGCCAGGGAAAGTGACTTGAACTGGAAACTTGTGGTGGCATATTTTAAAGTCGGGCTCTCTGACTGTCATGTACTGAACTACTGCTTATTCATCAATTCCTCTGAAAATGGCACTGCCTTTGGTGTACATAGGAAACAAAGAAAATAGCATTTTGTTCCCTGCCCTTGAGAAATTCAAATAGCTAAGTAAATTCAAGGCAACTATGATGCAGTCACAAACAAGTAATGTGGGAGGTGCTTCAGAGATTAGAATCATCATGGATAGAGACATTAAAGAAGACTGAGCTCTGTGAATTGGGGGCATTTATTAAAAGAAAGTAGAGACCTTTCCAGGCAGGAACATGTAGCAGGCAAAAGCATAGTGAAGGAACTGAGTAGGGAAATTCAGGCAAGATAGAGATTCTTGTCTAGGAAAAGCAGAGCTTTGTTTGGGAGCCTCAGGACCATGGTAGAATGATGGTGGGTTGGGTCCAGACAGAGTTAGGAATCTCAGCTTATTTAAGATATTTGGATTTCATCCTGAGGATATGGCAATTCAGTTTTAAGGTATGTAAATTTCTTTCTTTAAATTTGAAAAACACAGACCTCAAGTTCTTACTTGATTTAATGTTGTTAAATGGTTAAAAAGCACATAATATTGGGTAGATATTTAATATGTTCAAGGATTGGACACCTGTGTGCAATACAGGAACTTGCAGTGGTGGTGGTGATAGCAATGATGTAAAGGAAGGTAACAAAGGAAGTATCTTAAGCCAAGATAAACATAAGGCATCTACTATGCCTTTTCAGCATTAGTGTAACTGTCAGACATCTCCACAAACCAGGACAGCAAATTCCCATGATCCCAGGTTGTCAGGTAAGGGAGTAATCATAAGGACTGGGCTTTGCAGTTCTTCATTTCTTTCTCTTCAGTGAGAAAGGAAAGAGTTCTGTTTATTTCGCAAACTCTGAGCAGATGACCTGTAGCCCATAAGATAGGTTCAACTCACCAAGACCAGTTCTTAATGAGTATACACCTAAAACAAAACTTCGAAATACACAAAGCAAAAACTGAAAGGTTGAAAGAATAGACAAGTTCATAATTATAATTAGAGACTTCAACACCCCTTTCAGTATAGAGCTAGAATTGTTCAACAGAAAAGTCAAAATCGGCAAGAATATAAACTGAAAAAAATAATAAACTAGGTATAATTGACATTTATAGAAAATTTCATCCAACAAGAGCAAACTTATTTTTTGAAATGCAAATGGAAGTTAGAAAATAAATGATATTCTGGGTCATAAAAGCAAATTTTAACCTATTAAAAATAGGAATCATATGCAATTTGTATATTTTAATGTGAAATTTTAAAGTTTTCATTTAAAAAATAAACTTGGGAAAGGATAGTCAGAAGGTGGTGACCTGGTAGGGCGAGATTCAGATCCTCCTCACAGAGAAACTAGGAATTCACCTATTCTCCAGAAACGAACACTGAAGAAAAGCAAGCACAGAGGATATAGAGAAGTAATTGCAATCATGATAATAAAGGGTAAACATTCAGTGGTTCAGAGTTGACTGGGGGTTTAGGTGAGAACGACACCAGGAGAGTTGCTCCAAAACCAGCAAAGAGCCAACCCAGCAAGACTGGGACATGGAGGCAGGGGAGATGGTCTTGGTGCAGGGTAGAAAGAGAACCAGCACCCCATGGTCTTAGAAGCAGCCTGTGCAATACAACTGCACCTGTGTAGGCTGCTAGGAGAATTATCCAATCCTACTCCCTTCCACCACCATATTGCAGCAGAGTCTCAGGATCTGCCTACCTGATAACTTTCCCTCAGGGTTAAAGGAAGAAGATGATCTCCCAGAAGGGACAAACCCTCGATGTTACTAGCATCACCCTGTGGGTAAAGGTAGAATGACAGCCTGATTGCCAATTGTGGACTAACAATAAGGTGATCACCCTACACCCTACGTGATTAAAGGGAAATATCAAACAGAAATATAAACAGAATGCCAAATAGAGCAAAGGCCGAAAAATACACGTGAAAATGATGGATCCAATATAAAATTCAAAGGAAAATCTGAATACAACAGATTTATGCAAACTACCTGAGGATGAATTTAGGGTGACAGTTTTATATATATATATATATATATATACTCATGGAAATGAAGAAAACAATACAGGAAGTAAAAGAGAACAACGAAAATAGATGAAAGGAAGCAAGATATCAAAGAAATGAAGAATCGATAGCTGAACTAAGGAACTCAATAGAGAGACTCAAGAATAGGATGGATGAAGTTTCCAGTAGAATCAGTGAGCTAGAAAATAGGGCAGAGGAATGCACTTAAGTAAACCAGCAGAGAGAAAAAAAGAGTGCAGAGAAGTGAAGACAGTATTCAAAACTTATGGGATAACATCAGAAAGAACAACATTCACAGCATAGGAGTCTCAGAAGAAAAAGAGAGAGAAAAGGGGGCAGAACTGTACTTGAAGAAATGGTAGCTGAGAACTTCCCTAACTTGAAGAATGAAGAAAGCCTTGAGACCCAGGAAGCTCAAAGAGTTCCTAATAAAATAAACCCAAACAGAGCTACATGTAGATATATGTTGTCATCAAAATATCAACTATATATATATATATATATATATATATATATATATATATATATATATATATATATATATATATATACAAAGAAGCAGCCAGGGAAAAAGGAGTCACATACAAAGGAGTCCCCATAAGACTGCCAGCTAATTTCTCAACTGAATTTCTATAGGCCAGAAGGGAATGAGGACATGATATACTTAAAATGCTAGAAAAAAAGGATTTTCAACCTAGGATACTATACTCTGTAAGATTATCATTCAGAACTGAAGGAATGAGTAAAAGCTTTTCTGATAAGCAAAAGTTAAAAGAATCCATCACCACAAAAACATCTCTACAAAAATATTAAAGAATGCTCTATAAATTGTAAAGATACTACACTTAAAACAGTAAGACAGCAAATACTAAGTTGGGAGGAGAAGTGAATAAAAATGTGTATTGTTAGGATGAGTGTAAGACTAATCTGCTTTCAAATAAAAATAGGAAATAAACAGAATTTTAATGCTAAGTTTAGGATAACTTAAAAATATATTTCCAGAGCAACAGCAAAGAAAACAAAAAGGAAACCAGTCAAAATATTACTACACTCAACTCCCTCTAAGTAGAGAAAGAACAAAGAGATTATCTGAAACAACATACAGAAATGTTGGGACACTGAACAGTCACATTCAAAAGAATGAAATAGACTACTCTCTAACAGCATTCACAAAATTTAACTCAAAATGGACTAGGGACTTGCATATAATATGGGAAACCATAAAACTTTTAGAAGACAACATAGGAAAGACATTCTGTTACATCAGCCTGAGAGGTCTTTGGGGATTCAATTTCAGCACTAAGGGGAACAAAAAGAAAAATAAACAACTGGGACTATATCAAACTTAAAATCTTTTTCACAGTGAAAAAAGACATCACCAAAACAAAAAGATAACATAGCTGGGAGAAGATATTTGCATTCCATATTTCCGACAAGGTCTCAACATCAAAAATATACAAAGAGACCATAAAACTCAATAACAGAAAACAGTCAATCCAATCAAAAATGGGAAGTGGAATTGGAGACAATTTTCTGAAGAGGATATACAGATGGCCAGTAGGCACATGCAAAAATGTTCGTACTCCCTGGCTATCAGGGAAATGCAAAGCAAAACAACAATGAGCTAACACCTTATACCTGAGAGACTATTATCCAAAAGTCTGGAAATATCAAATGTTGGTGTGGATGTGGAGAAAAGGGAACACTTTTTCATCACTGGAGGGAGTGCAAATAGGTGCAACCCCTATGGACAACAATATGAGACTCCTCAAAAAGTTGAACATGGAAATTTCATATGATCCTGCCATTCCACTTCAGGGTGTTTACCCAAAAGATGAAAAAAAAACCCAGTAATTCGAAGAGATCTATGCATTCCCATGTTTATTGTAGCCCTATTCACAATAGCTGAGAACCAAAACTACCTAAGTACCCAATGTCAGATGAATGGATAAAGAAATATGGTACATATATACAATGGAATCCTACAGAGCCCTTTTAAGAGATGGAATCCTGTCATTTGAATCAACATGGATGGAATTAGAAGGGATTATGCTAAGTGAAATAGGTCAAAAGAAGAAAGATACGTAAATAAAGATGATCTCATTCATAGGAGGAATATGAATATTAAAAAAGCAACAACAAAGGAAGGGATGAAACAAATCCCATCTTTGAACACTTGCAATAGAACTGAAGTTACCAATAGGGAATGCAATGGGGATTGAAGAATGGGAAAAGTGGTGGAGCCCACTGGACAATGATGAAGAACACTTGGTGATTTTGTGGAGGGCAGGGTGTGTTGACATGTATCTTAGGACTAGGACACTATACACATATTACCTTGATCTTTTAATTGTGGCAAAAACACATAATATAAAGTTTACAGTCTTAACATTTGTTAAGTATACGGCACATCAGTGTTAACTATATGTACAGTGCTGTGCAACCATTCCCTATACTTTTTTCCATTTTGTAAAACAGAGACTCTATATCCATTGAACAGCTCCCTTTTCACTTTTTCCTGAGCCCCAGGCTCTCCATAGGTTTGCCTGTGCTGGGTATTTTTAAAAATAAATGGAATCATATACTAGTTTGTCTTTGTCTTTTGTGACTGGCTTTTTCGCTTCATGTTTTTTCACAGTTCACCCATGTTGTAAGAGGTATCAGTATCATTCCATTTTATTGGTGAATAATATCCCATTTTATGGATATACCACAGTTTATTTACACATTCATCAGTTAGTAGACTTTTGAATTGCTTTCATTTTTGTTAGCTATTATGAATAATGCTGTTGTGTACATATTTATATGTAGTTCTGATTTCAGGTGTCCTGGGTATATATCTTGATGTAGCATTGCTGGTTCATATAGCAACTTAATGTCTAACATTTTACAAATTGCCAAACTGTTTTCTATAACAGATGTACCATTTTATATTCCCAATAGTAATATATGAGGGTTCTCAACAGTCTCATTTTCCCAGAGACATCAACTTCCCAAACTCACACAATGGATTGTTGGAACCAAAACCGACACCTCTTCATTCATATATCCATGATACGGATAGAAACGAGAGTAAAAGTCCTAGTGGAATTAAAGCCTTGTATCAACCAAAATATTTCTGCTGATTTAGGAAAAGAAACATTTTTAAAACTATTTAAGTCATCTTTTCAAATATCACTATATTTTCCTTGAACAGATTTTTTTTAAAAGCCTATTATTTTGAGAATTTTAATAGATTATTTTGTATATTAGTGTAGCCACTGTTTTTTGTTCATATTTTCCTCCAGATTTTAGCTGTTACAGCCCTTCACCCTAGACAATCATGATCCCAAAATTCATGGATCGTTATTGCTGGTTATCTGGTCCAGGCCACCTTGTATTATGAATGAATAAACTGCTACACTGTGGTTCTAGGGCTCTCAGTGAACTCTGTTACCCTCTCAGGACACACTGAAGGACCCCTTCAAGGGGTCTCTAGAGTCTTTTTATAAATACATAGTTTTGTGAGATAGACTTATCTTTATATCCTTCTATCAAAATAACATCACAATAAGTTAAATGCAGAACAGAAAAGAGACTGCCTTTTATAAAATCAGACATTAAAGAGATTTACAAAAATATAAAACAATACCATTTTTTACTATTTTTTTGTTTTGGAAAATACAGTTTAAATAAAAAATATTACATGTTCAATGTATTGGATTATTCTTGTTGTTTTAATAAATTAATAAATATTATAAATTGTTTTAACTACTAGTATAGTAAATATCAATATTATACCCCATTCTTTGGGGTCTTCAATAGCTTTAAGAGTATAAAAGTGTTCTGAGACCAAAATTGTTTTGCAAATCATGAGAATAGAAAACTTATCGACTTATAGTCAGTCCATACTGTGAGAAATTAGCTTCTGACGTGAAACTGAGCACAAGCAAGTGTTCATAAGGATTGATCTGCAAGCCCTGGTAGTTCGTTTCACCTTGGAATCGAGCTGTAAAAAGTTCTTTCCGTGTGATTTCATGTGATTTTTAAAGTTTTTTCCTAGACATAGAGTTTTCTTCATGATGGGCAGATATAGTGAAGGAGAATGTTCTTATTTCCTTAAAGTTTTTCCCCTGGTCCTAATTTCAGGCTCTCCTAAAGAGTCAGGAGGATTCATCACAGCTGATGTTGGATACCAGTTATCTCTTCTAGGTCACCTTTCTTTTTACCCCCTCTCCACATACTTTGGAAATGATCCAAATCCCCAATTGTTTCAATCTGGGCTTTCTCAACATAGCAGAAGAAAAGAGAATGTACTTCCCCTCAAAGCTAAAAAAAAAAAGACATATGTAAGGCATGTGGTGTATTAATGAGAACTGAAAATCTTTTGGACTGCAATTTATGGAAGAGAAAAATAGTTCTCTCCCAGAGATCATACCATCTCTCATTCACAGTGATGGTACTGCTGCAATCGTGTTGTAAGAATTAATATTCCAGCTGTCATGGAAAGGCCACATCCAACTTTGGAATCTCAGTTGGATTCTCCTGGAATTCCTGGAAGACATATGTTCTTCCATTTGCCTCTTGGTCTAGATCTATTTTGTGACAGGGCTCCACCCAGAGAGTACGATCTGGGATCATAGTGTCTCCCAAGTTTTCTGGGTTCACATGAAGCCCAGGCATGCTTATGAAGTCATAAAAGGGCTCCAGGGCTGAGTCTTCCAGGAATTAATCCATTTGACTACCATGGCCTGTCAAAGTCATCTTCCCCATGTTTACTTGAGGAGGGTCTAAAAGGCTATTTCACTGACTCTTTTTACTGAAAATTCTCCTGTATAAAAATAATATTTTTTTCAGATCTAATTTTAGGAGAATATTTAATCTAGCTAGAGTTGTAGTAGGGCAAGAAAGAGAAAGAAAAAATCATCTCTATGATATTTATGTATAAGCAGTACACTTTCAATGCTTACCTCCAATATTCTGAATAACTATGGTGCCTGCTACCACCACCTATGAAAGAACAAATATATTCAGTGGTATTTTTTTTAAAGGAAAGGCACAGACACAACTGAAGATGAGCAGAGGCATGCAGGTAGGAAGAGAGAGAAGGAAGCAGCATTTTCAGGAAGTGAGTGCAGGAAAACCAGCTGATCAAACAGCTGCTCCACTAGGGCCTACCTCTGGGTAATTTTGAAACCATATATTTAGGTGAAACATATTTCAAAGAAACTATGTGCTTGATGTAGGGTTAGGGGTTTGAGAAGTTCTATGAATTCCTACTGCAGATCAACTTCAAATCAAAGCTTGTTAAAATGGAACATGGAACATTTTTATCTTTACCTTGTCAAAATGTTCATGGAAGCATGTGCATTAGCAATAAATAGTTCCCACATATAAAAAGAATTACTAACAATATGTACAACAGAAATTTATCTTATAATAGAAATACTAAATGAAAAACACCAGGAAATAGAAATATAAGCAGTATACATAAACAATATGGTTCCAGCGATCTCAAAAATTTATTCATGTACACAAATATGTAAAAGGAATAATGGGATTATAGGTTATTATTTTCTATTGATTTTTCTAAATTTTCTGTAATGATCATGTATAATATTCATAGTTTTTAAATACAATAATCATTCAAAGTTAGTTCGTAACTTGCCTGTGATTTACCAACTGGATCTAAAATGATTTAAGGCCTATATAATTCAAAACTCTGTGGTCTCTATTTAAATATGGTCATCTCCAATAATAAGCAATGATATGTGAAAACAAACATTATTAAGCAAAAGACTAAAGTTCAAAATTATATAGGGCACATATATATTTTTTAAAGAGAATGCCAATAAATGATTATAAAATACTAGAAGAAAACTTAAAAAGTTCACTGAAATCAGTTATCTGTTGATATAGGACATACAGATTAATTTTCCTTCATACCATTCTGTTTATAATTATTTATAGTGCACATGTAGCTATACGATGATTTGAAAAATTCAAAATTCAGTCCAGGAAGGCAAGTAACATCTCTATTCAGATTTGTAACATTGGCTACTTGTTCATTTGCCTCTTCTTAATCTCCCACACTTCCTAGTTGCTCTAGACTTTCCCCAGTTGGTCCATCCATCAGGTTCCACTTGCCTTTCATTTCTTAGCTGTTACTCTATATAGAGTTCTGCCCCAAACATGCTAACGATCTCTTAACCTAGCTGAATTTTTCCCTGGTTGATTCTCTGATCTATCTCTAGAAACACAAATCCTGAGTAATCCTGCTGAATGGCTTTGCTTCCATGCTGAGAAACCCTGGGGGTCAAAGTTTTAATGTGACTGCTTGACATTCTCATCAGGATCATATGACTGGAAGTTTTGTATACAATGGACAACATTATTTGGCCCCAAAACCTAGGTCTGTCTCTGGTGGAAAGGCCCTTCTTTAGTTCTTTAAGTCACTTGTGACAAAGCAGAATGGTGTGATTGTGCCAGCTTCACTTTATAGGTTGTGGAGTTCCACTACATAGAGATTCGGTATTTATTAACAACTTTAAATTCCTTCCATCTAGTTCAGGGACTCCATTTTCACTCCAGCTCTATGGTGACATCTGCACAGTAGACATTCCCCTTTACAGGCATCTGTACTGAACTATTTTTCCTTCTCAACTTTGGCTCTCTTGAAATGTTCAGACCAGCATCTGGAAATATCTCTATATGGAGTGGCCCACTCTTTGGAGCACCAATGACTGAGCATGACTATGATGGCCACTCCCACACTAAATTCCTTGCCCTCCATCTCCAACAGCAGCATCACAACCTCTTACAGATAGAAACCCATAATATGTCATAGTATTTCTTTCTCCTTATTATGACCCATCACCAAGTCTACCTCCTTCTCCTTCATAAACATGGTTCAAATCATCCCACAGCATTGCTTTAGCTCAGACCTGCATAGTGTCCTATCTAAATGGTGATAATAAATAGGGTCCTCTTTGTTCTTTCCAAATCTCCAACCTCAGCCCCATGCCCCTGCTACAATGAAGAGCAGAACACCAACAGAGCACTCATTCTACCCAGTCTTGACCTATGTGCACTGTCTCTTACAATTCTCCTGATAATTCTGATGCTGGATTTAGATTTAAAGACTGGCATTTGATAGATTAGAAAACCAAGACTCAGAGAGGTCAGATAACCTGCCTGAGTAGTGGATTGAGGGTTCCACCAGCTAAGAGCTACCACCTTTGGCAGTTGATGGCTTTCCACAAGGTACCCTCCCTTCCATGGTCTGTGTCTGTTAACCTCTATGTGAACAGGAGGGACCATGGTTGGTATCAGGGTCTACCATTTCTGACCCTTTTCTTTATTCTAAAAGTTCTCTAAAGGAAGAAGTTGGCTTTTGTTCATTGGTTTCAAACTACAGTATTCATTACAGTACTTTTCAAAGTGAAGCCCCACAGGATGAATATTGTGTTGCAAAGATAAATATTGACTGTGTCTGCAAACTCTCAAAGCAACCAATTAAACCTAAATTCAGAAAATCTGTCATCTGATGTTATCTTACAGATTAAGGAGTGGTGTTGACCTAGCATGTTGTTATTAAGCAAAGGTTACAAATGAACTGCAAACACTTTAGATTGAAATCAGGACAGAATTTCAAACCAGGCAGGATGCTGGACATCACTGCTAAACTGGGACAGTCCCAGTCAAAATGGGACATATGGTGACCCTGTTTATCTAACATGCAGTTGTCTGAGCAAATACCATGATAAAGGGAGGTGAGGTTACAAAAAAAATTGTTTCTGTTAGCTTTTCTCATACACTTACATTCTTTTTACTCTCTTTCAGCTTCATCTTGGGTAAAAAAATGTGTAATCAGACTTTCACAGTAAGTGTATTTGACTCCTGTGGCAAATGTTTCGAACACAGGGCTCTGAGACCGATTTTCAAGAAATCTCAACAGCTCAGCTACTGTTCAATATGTGCAGAAATTGTGCTACTTACCTGTTTTCAAATGATATCTAATGTCATAAGTTGACATAAGTTGTCATGGAATCATTTCAGCACATTTCAGCACACTCAGTATTGGTGAGGCAGGATAGCATGGGGGTTAGAATGTAGACCCTGTTTTCTAATTGGTTGAGCTCAAATCCTAGTTGTGTTTTGTGGCATTACGCCAACAGATCACCTCTCTCAGGAGATCTATTTTTCTATCTAAAACAGCAATAACTCAGAGTTTTGTGAGGATCAAATGAGTTCATTTAATAAAGTATTTAAATGTTATACGGCACAGGAAATGCTTAATAAATGTTTTAGCTGTTATCATTTTATAGGACTATTGCTTTTTTCTTCTACCTTCTACTCATCTGCTTGGCAAGCATCCAAGCTAAAAGGAACTATGGCCAATGAACAGCCTGGGAGCACCCTTCCAAAGACCCTAGGAGCAGCTCTATTGTATATTGCCAAATTACAGGGCATCAGTAGTGAGCAAAATCATGCTCAAGGAAAAGTGCTTCTTAGGTCTAAAACTTAAGCAAGGGCTAGGGACTGGACATAAATTCTGGCATTTTCAGAGTATATAAAATCAATCCTCACCAAAAGAGCTATACATAGCAACAAGACCTGGCAGTCTTCCCACAACGCTGCTAATGGTCTAGGAATTGGTTATAGCTCAGAGAACTTGCAAAGCTGTGTTCACAGGGTGGCTGAGTGGAGCCCTCACCTGGTCAAAAATGTTAAAACACCTTCCCCCAAAAGCCGAATATGAAGTCCCCAAGTATGAACACATTTTGAAACCACAGATCAGAGAGAGGAAAGATTATTTTTACATTTTATTCAACAAAAAGGAAGTATTCATCCTCCTCATGCCATTGTAATCATTATACAGTGATTACATTTTTTTCAAAGTTCTTCCATGTTTCACCCCAGTGGCTAAATCTGCAGCTGGGGCATAGTGAACATAAAGCTCAAGGACTCAGCCCTGGGAACAACCAAAATGCACAACTAATAAATAAAAAATGCATCTTCCTCCTCTCTCTTCCTGACTGTCAACCTACTTGCCTTCATTCTTGACTGCTTCCTTCCTCAAAATAAATAAGTAAACAAAGCAAATGGCACATATACATGCCACAGTGGTTCACAGGCTTTGACACAGCATTGTCAACCAGATGTCACTTCAGACTCACAGTAATGGACTTCTACTTGCAGTACACTGTGTTCTAAACTTGACTCCGACCATTGACAGACTGAGGACATTAGGTTCTTAAAATAAGGCTGCTTTCTGGTAGCACTACCATTGTAGAACCATGCTATTGTTCCTTGTAGAGAGCAGACTGTTTTTTAGGCCTGGTTCTGCTGGATATACAGAGGTGGAAGCCCTCACATGTCAGCAGAGCTAGAAGTAGATAACAGAAAACTGAAGATGAGTTTCTGAATGTTCCGAACTTCAAATGTTCCTGATAGCAGCAGAACAACTAAAGCCTACAGCCCTCCTTTGCTTTGCAACACTCTTATTGCCTCATTGTAACCCAGCCCTATAAAACAAATCAAGGAGTCAGAATCGGGGTCACGGCCTCTCAGAGAGCAGTGCCCCATCTGGCCCCTACTTTTCTAGATGCATGTTGTCTGTCTTTCTTTAGGCTCCTGTAGCCTCCACTTGGGGACCCTTTCAACCAGCCTTGTGGGTTGTGGCAGTTCCTGTAGCTCTTTTGATTTTTGAACAACTTCCTATGTAGACGCAAGGAGTCCAGAATTCCAGAAACTGTTATTTTCTAGAGCATTGTAGACTTTCCCAGAAATCTTTTCCTAGAGATATATTTCAGGGGACTGTTGCCAAATATCCACAAGCACAAGGAGGTTTCTAAACATTCAAACAGCATTCTTTGGCCAAGTCCAAATCACTGACAGCTACTTTTTATCTGTGCATTTGGAACTGTGCAGTCACAGTCCTCAACGGAACTTCTACATGAATATGAGCAACCCTATACTTACCTCTGTGAAACACAGCAGATCTCACATTTTCTGACCTCCAGCTTCCTCACTTAGAAAAGGGAATTAACACCAACATACATGAAGGCACTGTATACATATATCCAATCATTAAAAAGTTGCAAGGTCTTGTCTCTTGATGGTAGACATTGGGGACTAGAGAATTTTTGGGCTTTACTTTAGCAGATCCCCAGAGGAACACCAGTGTGAAGCACCACTTACCTCAGGTCTTCACAGACAGGCAGACCCTGAGCTTGGCACACAATCTCATGATGGTCTAAAAAGTGCCTGCTTGAGGAGATAATGAAAGGATGCTGCTTTGCCTTCTGAAATGACTTTGTGAGAAGTGCACCCCCATGATCTAGTATCTAATTTAAATTACTTCGTATGAATGACTCAAATATTTCGAGCAGCCTTAATGACAGTGAGGATATACTTCATGCCTGCATCTCTCTGGATGCTCTACTCCTCACTCCTGATGAGAACACTATAATGAAGGTGTTATATCCCATGTACAGATAAGGACCCTCAGGTCAGAGATTTACTTGGTTAGTAAATCAACCAAGGCCACCCATGTTCTGTGCTCTTAACATTTTTCTCTATGGTACTCTGAAATAGACATAAAAATTTTTCTTCTATAAATAGTTGTATGTATCCAAAGCATACATATTTATATAAATATTTTTACATATTTATGTATATTTATGTTACATATTTTGTCTTTTATATATCCATTTAATAAAGTAACATTAACTAAGTATCTAACATACACCAGCTGTTATGTTAAATACTAAGGGTAAGTGATGAACACATCTATGTTGTTGGGAAAAGAGAAGTAACCTGACCGTTAATAAGTATCTGCTATGACAGAGAAGCCAGTTATTCTCATCTAATTTGCATAATAGCCAGATGAAGTGGTACTATGAAGATCTTTCAGATAGAGGACCTGAGTTCAGAATCTAACCTCCAGAACAACTATGTACAAATTAATGTACATTAGTTCCAAAATTTTTGAGCCAGAGAAGGCCTACAGCAAGTGAGGCTGGGGTCCTCAGGGATGGAGGGGGTAGACAGAGGGTGGGGATCTGCTTGACAACGTTCCCTCTAGTATTGGTAACCTTGATCAGCCTTCCCATTCTGCACACTTTCATACAGGCAGCTTCTTGGAGAAGGGAAAAGGAAGAAGTCATAGGTTTGGGGACTCCAATGCAAAACTCAGGCATATAGCCAAACAGAGCCAGACTCGCTGGGTTTATATTCTGCCTCTGTCTCTCTCTAGTATTGTGACCCAAACAAACCATTGAACCTTTCTGTGCCTCCATTTCCTCAACTGCAAAACTGAAATAATAATTCCCATTTAGATTGACTGCTGTGACAATTAAATGAGTTATTCATGTAAAGCACTTAGAAAAGTGAGTGGCAGCACAGCAACAGACCAGGGACATGGGCTTCATGAACTGGCCATAAAGTCACTAAACTTATACTCTTGGCAGAACCTTAGCAACCTTTCTTCATTCTAAGTTGGAGGAAGCTGCCTCAGATGTGAAGCATCCAGTATTACTGGGCGTGGGCTCACAAGTCCCAGATCTGAGGCCCAGTGAGGCCCTGGTCCCCAGTCAGGGGATTAGGTCCCAAGACAGGAAAAGCAAAACCAAGAACTGGCTTAACATGCAGCGACCCCAGAGAGTCTCAAAAAACAGAACAAGTATAATTTTTGTATAATTAAATCAGTAAAGGAGGAAAATTTCCTTTCCATTTTTGGGGGAATCAGATCTGATCTGATGTCAGCCCCTGAAACCCACTGGGTCACTATCAAGTCACAACAGGGGAGGTGGGAAATTTGTGGGGTGGGGGTAAGCAGAGGAGATTGGAAGGGCTGAGTTGCTCGGATATCCCCAAACTACCAGGAGCAGGGCGTCTTAACAGGAGTCCAGCTTGCCCTTCATTAAGTGCTCATTCTCAGGAAAACCACCTTGAACGTGCTCTCTGAGCCCCAGCTTTTCCCTGGGTAGGGTAAAGCAAACAACTCCCTGCCTCTTTAGGGTTGTGCGCACAGCGGCGCTGCTCCCGGGGTGCCTTCTCCCTGCTCCTCCGTCCCCTCCTTCCCCAGGCCGCGACCTGCGCCGACGCAAGTCCGCCAGGTGCCAGGTAGGTGGGGGTGCCTAAAGAGGCCCGTAAGCTGGAGAGGTGGGAGGGGAGGGGTCGAAGGGCGGAAGTCTGGTGAGAGAGAGGCCAGAGGGAGCTAGGTGGCCCAGTCGCAGCTAAGTGCGTCTGCGCAGGAGGGCGGGGCGCACTCCGGAGTTGTTGGGAGTCTTCCCTGCTCGGTTACCTGCTGATCGGCTTTCGGAGCACACCAGGATCCTCTCTCTCCGCTTCCATTTCTGTCGCGGCTCTGCGACAAGATGGCTACGGCTCGGCTGAACGAGGAGACGCTGGCTTCGCTGAAGAGCGAGGCCGAGAGCCTCAAAGGCAAATTGGAGGAGTAACGGGCCAAGCTGAACGCGGAGGAGGGTGCTTCTTAGCTGGTGGCCGACAACACGCGGCCGGCTCCTAACTCCCGGGGAGGGGGCTACCTGGGCCGGGACGGGGAACCCAGACCGCGTCGCGAGCCGGGAGCCGGCTCCAGGATCGGCACGAGTAGTGTCTCCAGCCCTGGGTGCCAGGTGTGTGGCCCTAGCTCGGTAGCCCGTGGAGGCTCTGGGTACCTTCCAGACCCACTTCCTGCCAGCTCCTGAGACTCACGCGCCTCTGGGCGGGGCGCCTGCCTGACAGGGCCCTGGTTATTGTCCTCTGGAGGAAGGATCTTGGGACCGATTTGTCGTCATCTGCTTGGAATTGATTTGTCGTCATCTGCTTGGAATTAGCGAACTGATCTCATTCTTGGTTTTCCCAGCTGAATTGGGCATGGGGCTGGGGTGGGTTGGAGAGTGGGGAGGAGAGTGGCAGAGGTAGCCCGCGCTGTGAATGCAGTCTATTGGTCAGCTCCGGTTTTGTTTTTTTAAATCATTTGATTTTCTCCATTACTGTTGTGACTTTTCTCAGATTTAATTTGAAAAGCAGCCAGACTGATTCGGAAGCTCAATTTTCCAATCTGCCCATCTCTTAGACGGTGGAGAGCTAGATGGGGTAAGGGAAGCAGAGGGGCTTAACCAAATACCCTCATTTAGTCCATTTAAGGCAGTAAGACGTTTTGGATAGATGTGGTATGGTTGGTATAAACCAGCATTAACAATCCTAAGTAAACATACAGTATTGACCACTACCATAATTCAGAACAGCTCTGATTTTTATGAGTGAGCAGTTAACAGATCAGGTAAAATGACTCAACATGATTGATCCCCAGCAGAGACTGGCTCAGGGCCAGGCTTGGGGAAGTGGTCCCACCTGCTGACTTTTCAGCTCTGAGGTTGGCAGCTCCCCTTTGATGAGCATTCCTACCCCCCACCCCCGCCTTGGTGCCCTCAGGCTAGACTATTCTTTGTGCTCTTTGTTTCTACTTGGCACTACCCTCTTTAAAGTCTCTTTGGAAAAGAAAAATGGGCTGCATTATAGACCTTTTAACCTTTCCTTCCTTTCTTTGAAAATTGCCTGACTGAACCAGATGACTTGAATCTGGAGTTTTAAATTGGAGGCAGATTGAGCCCCTATAAAATATGGAAATGTGTCCAACCTCAATCCTGTCCGACCCCCAATGAAATAGTTAAGCAAGTTAGAAGTTATTTTTTATGTAGCAAGAATAAGGGTAGGCAATAGTTGGCTTTGGTCCAATTGCCTAACATGCCAATAGGTACCCATAGTCCTTCTGTCTGTTCTCCACTACCTTTAGAGCACTGGCATTTGCCTCAGGGTTATAACATGATTGCCATCCTCCATAACCTCACGCAGAGGTGGCTATGTTTAATACTTCGATGTAATTCATAGCTTGTTTTTATGTTTGTGCGTATGTTTATAACCATACTTAGCTTTGTATGGGATACAGAGTTTGAGCATGGTTTTAATTAAAAAGAATGGATTGGGTAGCTTCCCAAGTCACTTAGTTTTTTTTAACATCATCATTTAAAAATTATTATATGACTCATCTATCTTAAAGTCTATACCATGACATAACCCAGTTTTTTTTGAAATGTAATTTTCAGTTGTACTAGATAGTGATTGGTTGTTATGAAATTACCACCGCAATAAATCTCATTAATATCTATTGCCCTACATAATTAGGGAATTAAGGGTAGAATTTTTTGTGTGTGGCTAATGTATAGTTTTAATGCTATTCAGAAATCTTGGGCAAGTACAAGTAAAGTAATGTGGTTGTGTTTTACATCTATCCAGCTGTTTGAGGGTATTTGATAATGAATTAGAACAGTTAGAATGAATTGTTACAAATAAAATTAGATAATTTTCCCTCATTTTCTTTGGTCTTCTACCAAATTGTGGCCATCAAAGGATATGATAGTCCAAGGTTTAGAAAGTGATTGTTAAAGGTTAGTAATATTATTTTGTCCACATTGCTGTATTCATTTTAGGATATAGAAATTTCATGTCAGTCTTTATTTCATGCCACACCCACACCCATTTCCAGTGTCCTTCATTACCTCCTTTTACCTTCTTCCCCTTCCCTCCCCTCTGCCAACCACAGTCCTATGTCCTGATATTTATTGCTGAAATTTGTATGATTAATTTCATTTTATTATATTCCACATGTGAGTGAAAGCGTTCTGGACTTGTCTTTTTCTTTCTGACATATTTTGCTTAACATGATCCACTCTGGTTCCATCCAGATTGTTGCAAAGGGCGCAATTTCATCTTTTTAAACGGTCACATAGAATACCATTGAAAATATGTGCCATTGCTCCTTTATCCAGTCATCTGCTGACTGACCTTTAAGTTGTTACCATGTCTTGGCTACTATAAACTGTGCTGCTGTGAACATAGAGGTGCATATATTTTTTCTGATTAGAGATTTTGTATCCTCTGGGTATTTATATGCCCAGTAGTGGGGTAACTGAAGCAAATGGTAGGTCCATATTTATTTGTTTGAGGAATATTCATTTTGTTTTCCAAAGAAGTTGCACCAATTTATGTTCCCAGCAATAGTGCAGGAGGGTTCTTTTTTCTCTACGCACCCTCCAGAATCTGCTATTTCTAGTTTTTGATACAGTTCATTAGCAGTGGTTTGAGATGACATCTCATTGTAGTTTTTATTTGCATTTCTCTGATGATGAGTGATATGGAATATTTTTTCAGATGTATGTAGGCCATCTGTGTGTCTTCTTTACATAGGTATATGTTCGTTTCTTTTGCCCAATTTTGAGTATGTCATTTACTTATTTGTTGTTGAGGTGTATAAGCGCTTTATATATTTTGGAGATTAAACTCTTATCTGATGTATGTTGTGTGAATAACGTCTCCATTTCTGTGGGTTGTCTGTTTTACTGGTAACTTCTTACACTGTGCAGAAGCTTTTCGGGTTGATGTAATCCCAATTGTTTGTTTTCCCCTTGGTGTCTTTTGCTGTCACTGTTCGTCTTATAAAGTCATCTTAGAAGTTGAGGTCATGGTGTGTTTTTCCCACTTTATCTTCTAAGTGTTTCATGATTTCCTGTCTTATGTTCAGGTCTTTGATCCATTTTGAGATAACTTTTGTATATTGTGATAATGCGTAATCTAGTTGCTTTCTTTCTTTTTTTTTTTTTGCTGGTGTCTTTCCAGTTTTCCCAACACCATTTGTTGAATAGATTTTCCTTCTTCCATTGTATGCTCTTGGCATCTTTGCCATAGATTAACTGCCCCTTATAGGTGTGGCTTTATTTCTGACCTCTCAATTTGATTCCATCCATGGGTATGTCTGTGTCTGTTCTAGTACCATACTGTTTTGATGATGATTGCTCTGTAGTATAGTCTGAAGTCAGGGAATGTGATTCCTTTGCTGTTCTTCTTTTTATTAGGTTAGACTATTCAAGTCCATACAAACTTCAGTATTTTTTTACTCCATTTCCATGCGACTTTGATGGGAATTGCATTAAACCTATATATTGCTGGGGAAAAATGACCATTTTTACTCTGTTGATTCTCCCAGTCCACGAGCATGGAATGTTTTCCCCTCTCTTTGTATCTGCTATTTCTTTTGTTAAGGTCTTGTAGTTTTCATTGGAGAGGTTTTTTACCTCCTTTGTTTCTTCCCATATTTGATCTTTCTTGGCACTGTTGTGAATGGGATTTTGTTCTTAATTTGATTTTCCTCTATTTCATTTTTTTGCATATAGAAAAGGTACTGATTTTAGTGTGTTGATTTTATATCCTGCCACTTTGCTATATTCATTTATTTTTCTAGCAGTTTTTTTTTTGGAGTCTCTAGGATTTTTTATGTATAATATCATGTCATCTGCAAATAACAATAGTTTTATTTCTTCTTTTTCAGTCTGGATTCTTTTAATGTGCTTTTCTTGCCTATTGATCTGACAAATACTTTCAAAACTGCTGAAAAGTAGTGGTGATCATGGACAACTTTGTCTTTTTTCCAGATTTTAGGAGAAAGTCTCCCAGTCTTTCACCATTATTGGTGATGTTAGCTATGGGTTTGTCAAATATTGCTTTTATTATGGTGACTTATGTGCCTATTATTTCTATTTTGGTGAGGGTTTTTTTTTTATCATGAAAATGTGTTGAAGCCTGTTTGATGCATTTTTTTTGAATCTATTGAGATGATAATATGGTTTTGATTTTCACTTTGTTGATGTGGTATATTACATTGATTGATTTGTGTGTATTGAACAGTCCTTGCATCCCTAGAGTAAATGTCATTTGATCATGGTGTGTAATTTTTTTGATGTAATGTTGAATTCTATTTGCCAGGATTTTGGGATGGATTTTGCATCTATATTCATTAGTCTTATTGGTCTATAGGTTTCTTTTTGGTGGTGCCTTTATCTAATTTTAGAATCAAGGCGATACTGGCCTGGTAGAATGAATTCAGGAGTTTTCCCTCTTCAGTTTTGTGGAAGAGTTTAAAGGAGATGAGGAATAGCTCTCCTTTGATGTTTGGTAGAATTCACTTGTGAAGCCATATGGACCTGAGCTTTTGTTTTGGGGGAGAATTTTTATTAGTTTCAATATCTGTGCTTATGATTAGACTGTTTAAGTTGTCTGTGTCCTCCTGGCTCAGTTTGAGAAGCATTCTAGAATCCTGTCCATTTCTTCATAATTGATGAATTTGTTAGTATGTAAGTGCTCATAATAATCTCTCATGATCCTTTGTATTTCTGTGATGCATATTTTAATTTCACCTGTTTCTTTTCTGATTTTGTGTAGTGATTCTAGCTAGGTATATATCAACTTTGTTTAGGTTTTAAAAGAACCAGATCTTGATTCATTTATAATTTGCATTATCTTGTTTTACATTTCATTTATTTCTGTTCTAATTTGTATTTTTTCCCTTTCTTCCATTATATTTGGTTTTGAAGGTTTTTCCTTTTCAAGGCCTCTCAGATGTTTGGTTAGATTTTAATTTGGGCTCTCTCGGTTTTTTATGTATGCTTCTGTGGTTATAAACTTTCCTTTCAGAACTGCTTTTGCCATATTCCATATGTTCTGGTAGCTTGTTTCTGAATTTTCATTTGTTTATAGGTAAGTCTTAACTTCATCTTTAATTTTTTTGATGATCCATGATCCAGGGGTTGTTCAGAAGCATGTTGAATCTCCACATCTTTGTGAGTTTTTGAGTTTTTTTTAAATTTCACCTACGCTAGGTTGAAAAAGATGCTTTCTATAAATTTCAGTCTTACTAAATTTGCTGAGACTTATTTTGTGTCCCAAGATATGCTCTCGCCTTGAGAATGTTCAAGTACAATTGACAAGAATGTATACTGTTTTTTGTTGGAATAGTTCACTCTATATATTTCTGTTACATCCATATAATCTGTTGTTTCATTTGCCCCTTATTTCTTTGTTGATATTCTGCCTGAATGATCTGAATCTTGATGTAAGTTTAGTGTTGATGCTATCATTGTGTTGCTGTCAATGTCTATGTTTAGCTCTCACAGTATTTGTTATCTGTTTTTAGATGGCCCTGCATTGGGTGCATAGATATTGATGATAATCATTTGACCTTGATGAATTACCCCCTTGACCATAATGTAGTGCCCATCCTTCCCTAATGAGACCATTTTAGTTGGAAGTTTGTCTTGTCTAATATTGAATTTACAGTTCCTGATTCCTTTCATCAGTATTATTTTTATGTGTTTTATATGTTTGTTTTTGGACCTCACGTGAATGTCTTCCTTTTTTATTATTTTAGAATTTTATTGTAGTAACTGTATTTTACAAATTAAACTCCCATGTGTTGTTCCCCATATGTGCAGTTTTTTCCATTCCTCAGATCTGTTTCAGCACATCCTGCCCTCCACTAAGTCACCAAGTGTTCTTCACCATTGTCCAGTGGGCTCTGGCACTACTTGCCACCCTCCCCCTTTTCCCATTTGCTATTGGCAACCTCAGTTCCATTGCAAGTCTTCAAGGTTTGGTTTGGTTTCATCTATTCCTGTTTTATCTATTTATGTTCCTCCTATGAATGAGGTCATCTGATATCTATCTTTTTTTGACTTACTTCACTTAGTGTAATCCCCTCTAGATCCATCCATGTTGATTCAAATGACAAGATTTCAACTCTTCTGACTGCGTGGTATCCAATTGTGTATTTATACCACATCTTCTTTATACGTTCATCTGACATTGGACACTTAGGTATTTTCCAGTTCTTAGCTATTGTGAATAGGGCTCCAATAAACATGAGGGTACATAAATCTCTGTGAATTAGTTTTTTTGTATCTTTTGGGTAAATCCCCGGAAGTGGGATGTTGGGATCATATGGAATTTACATGTTCAACTTTTTGAAGAGCTTCCATACTGTTTTCCATAAGGGTTGCACCAATTTGTATTCCCACCAGCAGTGTATAAGTGTTCGCTTTTTTCCACATCCTCACCAACATTTGGTGTTTCCAGACTTTTGGATAATAGTCTCTCAGGTATAAGGTGATATAGCTCATTATCGTTTTAATTTGCATTTCCCTGATAGCCAGGGAGTAGAAACATCTTTCTGTGTGCCTTTGGTCCTCTGTATGTCCTCTTCAGAAAAACGTCTCTCCACTTCCCATTTTTGATTAGATTGACTGTTTTTCTGTTAATGAGTTTTATGTGTTCTTTATATGTTTTGGCTATTAAGATCTTGTTCAAAATATGGAACATAAATATTTTTTCCCAGTTAATAGATTGTCTTTTTGTTTTGGTGATTTTTTCTTTCACTGTGAAGAAGCTTTGTAGTTTGATATAATCCCAGTTGTTTATTTTCTTTTTGCTTCCCTTCATTCTGGAGTTCCCAAAGACCTCACTAAGCCTGATGTCATAAAATGTGTTTTCTATGTTGCCTTCCAAGAAGTTTATGGTTTTCTGTCTTATGTCCAAGCTTCAAGTCCATTTTGAGTTAATTTTTGTGTGTGCTGTTAGAGAGTGGTCTATTTAATTGTTTTATATGTGTCTTCCTTGTATTTTGCATTCTTTTTATATTTCTGTGGGATAAATTTCCCTACATTGTGTTAGAGTATCGACTTGCACCAGATAAGCCTGGATCTTGGTTTGAACACTGGGAATTCTTGAGTTTTGTGGCATAATTACTGGTTGTATCTGTTGAAGTTTTTAGGTGGACCCTGTATGGGGGCCCAAGAGATCAGCCTATGGGCTTAGAATTTGTGTGAGGTTGCAGAGCCTTCCTCCAGCATCCCAGGTCCAAGCAGTAACCACTTTGTTTGCCCACAATTGGTCGTCAGGTTGCAGTTCTGTCTCCACCCATAGGGTGGCACTAGTGGGTAGCATTAAGGATTTGTCCCTTCTGGGAGACTCTTCTTTCTTTAAGACTGGTGGTGGGATATCTGGTGGGTAGTGCTTGCAGCTCCAGTGCAATATGGTGGTAGGAGGTGAGGATGGGGGATTCTCCTGGTGGCCTTCCAGTTATGGTGGTGCCCAGTGTAATTTTTCTATAAGTGTTCCTGCTCGGATCACCAGGTTGCTGGTCCTCCTGCCCTGCACCAAGACTCTCTCCCCTGGTTCCATGCCATTGTTCTGTGTCTTGGCCCCGTTGGATGACTCTCTGTTGCTTTTGAAGCATCTCTCTAGGAGGTCTGTTTCTGCAGTTACACCACCTTCATCATGTCCCCAATCCCGAATCTACAGTGTATCTCTGAACCTTGATATTTTTGTCTACCTTGTGTAATCCTGGTTGCTGCTACCTCTCTCTAGCCTTTGGACCCACTTTTTCTCAATATTCATATCTGAAAAATAGGTGAATTCCTAGATGCTCTGTGGGGAGGAGGTAGGACTCATTCCTACCAGTTTGCCATCTTGACTCTGATCATATGAGTTTCTGTGGGCATAATATTGATGCGTCCTTTTTTCCATCCATCCAGTCACTCTATGTCTTTTGATTGGTGAGTTTAGTCCCCCCATCTATGTTTAAAGTGATGACTATCATGCAGGGCTTTTTTGTTGCCATTTGCGACTTTTTTTCTGTTTATTTTCTCTGCTTGTTGCTTTATTTCCTGTTTAAGTTTCCTTTGGGTGGTTTTCAGTGTATTCTGTCAGTTTTATGTACTTCCAGGCTATGTATCTCTCTAGAGTTTGATGGGTGTCACGTGGATTGTCTCTAACTAGTTTGCTATGAGATTCTTTGATCAGTTGATGCTGTATTATATTTATATATTTGTAGAGGACACCTGTTTTTCTTCCCCCTCTTTAGTATATGTTCTTTCCTATTGGTCTTATCTTTGTTTCTGCCTTTGCTTTCCTGTTTATCCCAGTTCTATTTGCTTGGTCTATCTTTGTTTTTCCTCTTGTAGGACCCCTTTCCAGATTTCTTGAATGACAGGGTTAGTGATAGAAAAATCCATTAACTTTGTCATTGAAGATCTTTATTTCTCCATCATATATGAATGATAATATTTCAGGATAGAGTATTCTTGGCTGGTAGTTTTTGTCTTTTAGTATTTTGAATATGGAATTCCACTCTCTCTGGCCTGTAGGATTTCTGTTAAGAAGTCTGATGATATCCTGATGGGTGTGCCTTTGTAGGTTATGTTTTTCTTTTCTTTGGGAGACTTGAGTAGTTTTTCTTTGTCATTAACTTTCGCTAGTTTTACTGTGATGTGTCTGGGATATTTGCATTGAGAAATTTCAGTCATCTCTCTGCTTATTGAACAGCTGTGGTTACTTTTTGTGACAGATGTGGGAAATTCTCTGCCGTTACTTTAATTAGGTTTTTTTACTCCTTTCTTCCTCTCCTCTCCTTCCAGGACACCTATTATCCTTATGTTTGTTCTTCTCATAGTGTCTGATATTTCTCATAGGGTTTCTTTATCTTCCCTCAGTCTTGTTTCTCTCTCCTTTCCTGTGAGAACTGCCTTTGTTATCTTGTCTTCAATTTCTGGTATTTGTTCCTCTGCGAGATTGAGTCTCTTTATGGAACTTGCCCTGTTTATCTTCATTTCTTAACTGTATCTTTCACCCCTCACATTTCTGACAGGATTTTTTAATGACCTCATTATCTTGGTGATGTATTCCCTTTAGTCTGTCACTTTTTTGAGGTCTCCCAATTACCTTTTGGTGGTTGTATGTGTCCCTTGCATCTCGTTAAACTCTCATAACTATTCTTTTGAACTCTTTATCTGTTAGGTTTTCCCAGACCATATCAATGGAACTCTTCAATTGTAAGCTCCTGGCATCTTTCTCTTTTTGGGACATTGGCATTTCCTTTGGTAACTTAGATTTGGCATGGCTTTCTTCTCTGCCTTGAATTTAGCACTATGGCTGTCCTTTCTTTTTTCTCTTGACAGGTGTTGCTTGGATTTTGTTTGTTTTTTTTGTCTTTTTCAGGCTTCTGCTGTAATTCATTAATAATGTTGGAGTGAGGTACAACTTGTTGGTGGGGTGGGTCTTGTGGGCTGATGGGGGCGTATTGTTGCTTTGTGGGCCCAGGTGAGCCTGAATCTGCTGGTGTCAACTGGACCAATCCTTCCCTCAGCCTCCAGAGTGGCTTCAGCAGTTCATACAACAAAGTCTGTGTACAGTGTCAAAACTGCTCAGTTCTAAAGCAGCTCAGCTTGCCTCAGAGGCCATTTGAGGCATGAGGCACCAAAAGTTCCAAATGTGGGGTACCAGAGACTGCTCAAACACTGAGTGTCAATGCCTGCTCAGGGCTCCAAAGTCTCCTGGGGCACAGTGCTAAAGGCTGCATAGGGAGTATCAAAGGTGAATCTGTCTGACTGCTCCCTGTCCCCCACAGTTTGCTAGTGTTCATTTCACCCACCTCCATCTTAGTCAGCCCCTCCTTTGGTGTGCTTCCAAATGCAGTCATTTTGTTCCCAAGTTGCTGAGGCACTGATGGTCTCCCTGTTAGTGACTTTGAAGCAAAAATTCTGCCTTTATCTCCCCAATTCAGATCAAAGATCTGCTTCTGCTGCCATCTTGTGGAATCCCAGAAAGTGATTTAATGCCATTTTTTAAAAAAGGAAAGTTGCAGGCAGGAGTGAAAGTGAATAGGCAGGCAGGGAGAGAAAAGAGGAAGAAGCATTTTAAAATTAATTTTATTTAGATGTTTATATTGGTTGTTCTCTCTGGCCCCAGGTCATGAACCCTGTATTCTTGGGGTGTATGTGGACTGCACCAGCTAGAATCCATGTAATTAACCACCATTAGGGCATGCTAAAAATCATTTAAAAATTAGTTCTCTTTTCCTATTTAAAGCATCTCACTTGTCTTTGAACTAGTCTTTTGTATATATAATCAATTTCACAGTGTTTATTTTTCAGGGAGATTTTAGGGCTCCCTGAATTTGGGTCATTACTTCATGAACTCATGGAATGAAAAGGACACTGCTATATATCTTTCCCGTTCATGTTGACTTGACTTGGATTCTTGTGTACTAACCTTCACACTATAAAATTTATTTTAGGTTCATGTGTGCACAGATTAGAAAATAAATATCAAAACTGTTCTCTGAAAGTTGAGAGGAAGCCACATATTGATGAAATCTTCATTTTTACCTGAAACCACAATGCTAGATTATTTCCATGACTCCATCTAGATAAACTGTAACACCTTCCTTTTACAGAGGAGGGAACAAGCTCAGAGGAGACATTGTTCGACACGTTTATAAATCGTACTCTCCCCTCAGGCCTCATGCTCTCTTCTTATAACTTCCATGCAGCTTTGTTGCATTGGAATTCACACTTGCTGTTTAGACCTCAGAGGGCAGTGGGTGCTGAAGGGATTCTCATAAGAATTTGTCTCAGAGAGAAAGTAGAGGGAAAGCAGGTCTTCTGTAACTCAAAAACAAGCCTGAGAACCACTGCTGACTATAACTGTCAGGCACCAGGCCCAGGCACAGGGAAGGGGGCATGGCTGCCTCCTCAGTCCTACAGGTCTTACCCTACACAGGGTGCCAGACCAGTGTTCAGCCCTACTTGTTGAGGTGCTAATATCTGGTCTCTTCTGGCTCTAACTTTAGACAGAGCCAGGACCAGGATGGAGTGCTTGACTCCTGGTCTGGAGTCCCTAACTCTGATCCCTGGCTCATCAAGAAGTGTAGGAATCCAGGTTTGGGGTATCTCCTAGACTAAGAGGCTCTAGTCACTTCCTCACATAGTCCTTGATTTTTCTAAAGAATTACATATATGCGCTCAGAGATTACCACAGTGTGTAGGTATTTTCCTGTTTTTGGGAATCTGAGCATGTGTGACTTAACGATCCTTATCTCTTGGAGCTTCAGTTGCTTCTCTATAGAAGTAGGGGCAAAGACTGTCTGAGAACATGTATAAAGCCCTTGGCCCAGGCCTGTCACCCAGGAGACATACAGTAAATAGAGGAAAATAGATGCCTTTAGCAATCTACTTTGACTCAGAATACCACAATGGAAATTTTTCTAAGGAGTAATGCAATGCAAGGTTATGATGTCATTCATGGATCCAAGTAGGGGTCCACCAGTAAGAAATTTTTATTTTATGGTACATCCATAGAGTAGAATGCTATTCAGTTACTTGAAATGATAATTACTTTTGGCATAGAAAGACTTTCATAAATATATTACATGAAAAAAGAAGTCCCTGGAATTGTATGTAGTGAAATTTGCCTTTACACATATACACATAAATATACCATATGCAAAGAAAGTTCTGAAAGATATACACCAAAATGTTAGGAATGGTTTACTGAGCAGAATTATAAGTACTGATCTGTTCCTTGTATTTATTTCTATAATTGCATGGAAAACTCTAAAAATGTCAACCCTCTCCATGTCTGTAATCTCTATTCACTTTGTCTCTCCTATTCTAGACATGACATCTAGTTTTAAGATGCTTCTATTTTAAAAGCCCTCCTCAAAGTTCTGCTCCCAATTTTCTAGTCCCATCCCTGGACCCCAGCTCTACACTTCTGACTTCTGGTCACTGCATAGCCACTTTAATTTGTCTTCCCAGTTAAACTTAAGAACATTCCTTATTAGGTCACTGACTTCAGTTTTACTGAAAACAAATGATAGCTTTCTGTCCCCTTTCTCTATACCAACTCCTGTGTATCCTTTAAAATTAGACTCCAGTGACATCTCTGGTGACCGCATGTGCCAGCAGAGTCAGCAGCGTCCTCTTGGCTGACACTTCGGTCAGCTACACTCCATGCTGCCCGTGGTTGTTATCTGTGCTGGCCTGTCTGCCCCGTGGACTGTGAGTTCAGTAAGAGCATGGACGCTCATTTCTGTACCTAAACAGTACTTGGTCCAGTACTTGGCACAACAGAGAAGTTCTAGAAACATCATTGAAGCAGTCTCTGGCCTCTACTTTCTGCTCTGAACTGCATCTCCAGGTCCAGGCATGGCTTTTCATCTCCATGGACTAACCCACCTACATTTAACGCATTAAGGTGAGTATTTATCTTTCTATCCATCCAGCTCCTTTGAGTCACCTCTTTGTGTTTGAGACATCAAGTATTTTCAGCCATGTACTATAGAAACCTCCCCTTCTCTGGTCTGCCTGCCTTGTCCAAGAAGCTGATTTCTGAACTGTGTAAGTTGGGGCCTCATGACCTTGATTCCACTTCTAGTGGACATAACCCACCCTGGAGCTTGTGAGAATTCAGGGTCCTGGCTCTACCCCAGGAGTCTGATTTCTTGCATCAGAAAACAGCTTTATCTCCCACAGCAGTGCTAGAGAATTGGCTCTGATAAATTGAGGAAGAGCTTGACAGCTAAAGCAGGGCTTGTGTATGAGGGGTAGGGAGAGGTACAGAAAAGAAGGGAATGGGACTTTTAAAGTTGATGTGGACTCACCAAAACCTGCTGCATAGGGTTCTGCAGTTGATAGAAATTTAATAAATATTAAGCATTTCGTTTCTTCTTTCAATAAATTTTTATTGAGTACTCCCTGCTAAACTGGAGAATAATAGCTAACACTTAGTAAGTGTTCCTCTGTACCAGGCACGAATAGTCGCTTCCACAACTCCATGAGGGAAGTGAGTCTGCAAGGTCAGTATCTTTTTAAGGACACATGGCTATAGACTAGCTACCTGATCACTCTTCTCTGGATATGCTCTAAGGAGACTGACCAAGAAGCTTTAATTCAACAAATGGATTTTCAGCAGATAGAAGTAGGGAGAAGGGTGGTGGGGGTGACTCTGTGTATGGGAAGGGAAAAATGCATTGAGGAAAAATAATAGGATATATTAAAATTCACATTATATAAGGAGATCCTATTTTGGGTTAATGTGAGTCATATATGTGTATATTTACATGGCACATGAAAAGTCAATGGTTGCTCTGATGTCAAATTAAGAGAAGCACCAATAATAATAATAATATGAAGTTTAAAAGTCAAATGCTAATAGAATATGCTCAAAGCTCTGAACTGGTGTAGACTTGTTAACAAGAGTTACAATAATTTTGAAAATTCAGTTATTTTTAATTGTCATTTAATGTTTTTGTGATGAATGTATCTGTAAAAGATGAGTGTGCTGTTTGTGGCAATAGAGAATTTGATGTTTTGGCAAAAGTGGTGGCATAACAGTTGTATAGTCATATTGCACTTTATGGTTTAACAGGCATTATTATTTAAAGGAAAGTTGCAGGCAGGAATGAAGGTGATTAGGAAGGCAAGCAGGAAGAGAGAGGAAGAAGAAGCATCTTATTTTTATTCATTTGTTCATACTGGTCGCTACTCTCCAGAGCTGGGACTTGAACCCAGAGGTATGTGGTTTGCTCCTTTGGAGATGATTGACCTAATTGCTGCTCCACCATGGTGTGCCTTAGTAGGCCTTTTTTTTTTTTTTTTTTAACAGTTTGGGTTTTCACAAATGCTTTTAACCTGCACACTTTCCTGTTCTTACATCACAAGGAAATGGGGCAATGATGAGAAGCTGAGACCTCTCAGAAAAGTGGCCAATTGCAGGGCAAGAATGAGTAGAGCCCATGGAGAAGTGCTCCTAGAAGAGTGGGGACCCACTAGGGCTGCCTGATGGGTCCTAACTGAATAGATCAGGGATCAGTTGAGCATCAAAATAGGCAACAATACAGGTTAGAATTTCTTGAATAAAGTAAGAATCCATACTAATATAGATGCATGAGGAAGTACATGGGGCAGAGAGAAAACTATATTAGAAAACCTACAACTACAGCAGGATGTTGGGATTAGAATATCTTTTATTTTCCAACCATCATAATAACTGGTTCAGGCAAGAACTATTTATGGATATTAAAACTAGGGTATTCATGTTTAAATAGGAACACAATATTTATGTAGCCTCACATATAGTGCCATAAGAGAATTTTCATTCCAAAAGGCAAAATAATAGCTCAAGTGGAGAATCTTGGCAAATGCCACGTTAACCTAGTAATTAAAGTAATATTGCCAGTGAGGAGTAAATGGTAAACACACCTCAGCATTAGTGGGGTGGGGCCAAATGTGTATTAGCCAATCTAATCTTGAGGAAGAACCAGAAAAATCTAGATTAGAGAATGGACTAGCTGGAGACTAAAGAAGCATGATGGAGAAGTGGCTATAACACTGAGCAGAATGCAGGAGCTCTGGAGAGGAGCTGAGTAGGCACCATGGCCAGCATCATCTAGGTGATGAAGCACAAGATCCAGATTCTGCAGCAACAGACAGAAGAGAGGACTGAACAGTGCCTCAGTGGAAAGTGGAGGTGGAAAGGTGAACCCTGGAACAGGTCGAGGCTGAGGTGATATCCTTGAACTATAGGATCCAGCTGATTGAAGAAGACTTAGACTGTGCTCAGGAACACCTGGCCAGTGTCCTACAAAAACTGGAGGAAGCTGAGAAAGCTGCTGCTGAGAGCAAGAGAGGTGTGAAGTTATTGAAAACTTAGACTTAAAAGATAAAGAAAAGATGGAACTCCAGGAAATCCACTTCAAATAAGCATATTTCAGGCAAGGCAGGTAGTAAGTATGAAGAGGTGGCTTGTGAATTGGTGATTATTGAGGGGAACTTGGAACATATGAAGGAATGAACTGAGCTGGTGGTTCTGCCACCAGAGATGTATGAGCAGATCAGACTGATGAACCAGAACCTGAAGTGTCTGAGTGCTGCTGAAGAAAAGTACTCTCAAAAAGAAGACAAGTATGAGGAAGAGAGAATGATTCTTACTGATAAACTCAAGAAGGCAGAGAACTGTGCTTAGTTTGCTGAGAGATTGGTAGCCAAGCTAGAAAAGACAGTTGATGATTTGAAAAATAAACTAAAAAGCATCAAAGAGGAGCATCTGTATAGATAAAGGATGCTCTAACAGACTCTGCTTGACCTGAATGAGGTGTCGAGCACTCAGTGCTACTCTGCTGCTGCTCCCCACTCTGACCCCAAATCCACCTGAGGCCAGCCTGCCCAAAGCTGACCTTTATATTGAGGGTTCTTTCACTAGAAGGCTTCTTTCTCTCTTTATGTCTCCTTCCATTCCTGCCCCTGTGTTTTTTCACCCAAATTGTCTCTACCTTTTCCCAGAAATTCCAGTTGGGTTAGAGGCTGAGAACCTTTGGGAACAACATTGAAGGGAATGTTAGCACAATGCAAAGTATCTTTAAAAGCCTGTTGTGATGGAGACATTTTGTAATTAACCTTTTCTGTTGTTTATGTAACCACCATTTGTAAAACATTCCAAATAATTCCACTGTTGTGAAGCAGCAGTCTAATCCCTTTCTCACTTTTGGAAGGTAACTTCTCAGCTTAGTGCACATTGCCCTCTCCTTTGAGGTGGGAAAGAGGTTTGGATCTGCCTTCACTGAGAGCCAAATAGAACCCAGAGGAAGACTGTCCTATGGAAAACTTTATTTCTCTGTATAAAGCAAAGCACCAGCAAAACCGAAAGGTGATTCTAGGATTAGCCAAAAAAAGTCAGGTTTTTAGCTTTAAGGTATCTTTGGGCAACTTCTATTTATTTATTTTTTTCATTAGAAGTGACCAAACAAATTAAGATGGTGAGACCTCAGACCAAATCCCTGTCCCATTTTACCCTCTCCCCAATTGCTCATAGAATGGATCCTGTGCCCCTTAGGTTAAGGTGACCACTTACTTTCTTGACTCCTTGAAAGAAAATGAAATTATGTTTTTGCCACTGATTTAGCCATGTGCAATTCATTTCATTATCTTTTTCTGGGTCTGAAAATGTCTCTAAAAGTGCCATCTCTTATCCTTTGTATCAATTAAAACGAGATATATTGAGTAGCTCATGTACAAAATGTTTTATGTTTTTGAAACTGTTCTCGTTAGGGTTAAAATTCACTGGTGGCCCTATCTGGCTGTGGCAGCTCTTAATAGGCTATGCTGACTATGTGCTGATCTTTAAATTTTTCTTTCCCTATCCAATCCCCCATTTTTAACGAGGTTTCTGTGAGGTCTGTTAGGTGTGAATACTGCAGCTTATTGACGCAAAGTGTTCTCTCTTTTGGTGTGGTCTCTTTGTGGGCCGGTTAGGAGGAATAAACTATTTTGGTGCAACTGTTTTGATACTGAAAATCAGCATTTCTTTTTGATATAAAGAATCAGTCCCTCCAAAAGAAAAAAAATAAAGGAGCATGACAACTGAATGTCACATGATCTGGGAGATTCTTTTGCTTTAAAGATATTATGGGGACATTTGAGTGTCTCAGTAGGTCCTTTAGATTAGGCAGGGTCAACACCTGTTTCAGTGTAAATTTTCTACTTCGATTATTGTACTGAGTGCAGAGGGGTTCCTTGTTTTTAGGAAAGATAGTTGATCCTTGAACAACGGGAGTGTTAAATGTGTGGGTCCACTTATACAGGAATTATTTTTCAGTAAATAATATTGGTGCATGAATAAGTAACAGGAATTTTTTATTTTTGATTACTAGTGTTGGAATACATACAACATCTATCGTTTTCTAGCACGTAAGACAATATTGATGTAGGTACTGACAGACATAAACAGCCAATATAAAGTTATGAAATCAGTAAATACAACTCAGTACTGTAAATATATTTGTCTTCTGTGTGATTTTCTTAATGTTTTCTTTCCCCTTGCTTACTTTATTGCAAGAATACAATATTGTAAGAATATAGTTCATATAACAACATAATGTGTTTATGATAAGGCCTCTGATCAGAAGCAGGTATTAGTAGTTAAGTTTGGGGGGAGTCAAAGATTAGATTTTCCACTGTGCAGGAGGTCACACCCTCTAATTCCCCTGAGCTGTTCAAGGGTCAGTTGTACATACTGAAATGTTTGAAGAGAAAGATGGGAAGAGAGGAGGGAGAGATTTTCACAAAAGTGGCACTGTTGTCACTCTGCTTAAACCACAGAGTTAGCACCTCTGGCCAGGGTTCTGGGGATAGCAGTGTCTCTGCTGCCTATCCTACCCAGATTAGAGCTTCAGCCCTTCAATGGAAGATGTGCATAGCAGGTGGTATTGTTACAAATAGCAGGTGGTGTTGCTAATTCCTTAACTTGCATATATGGAAATGTTTGGCAAATGTAGGGTCTTAGGCACAAAGAAAATGGCAGTGTGTGTCTCCTCTCAGCTGAAAAGGAGTATTGGGAGGACATGATTATAAAGAGCAGGAGAACAATCTGTGCTGCAGAGAAGGGCAGTGTCCTCCTGTGCCAGCAGGGTCTGTGGTAACAGGGTTGACAATGCCCCTGTCCTTCTAGGGCACTAGGTGGCCAAACTAATTGATGCCCAGGGACAGTTCATCATGAAGACCAGAAGGATACTCAAAGGTCACAGTTAACAAAGACCTCTTCATGGACTAGTGCAAGGACAAGGGGAGGACTGTGAGTTCGTCACAGGTATACCTCACCTTTTTGATGTGTGAGTAGGTTTCTGATTTTATAGTTCAGAGGGGAAGAACTGTTCTTAGAAACCCTGTCTGGTCTTATGGATCTTTTGATTTTCCACCAACTTTGGTTAGTGTCATTAAGATTTCTCTTTTATCTATAAGCCTTCACTAATTTGGGAAGATTTGACATTGATAATTGAAACATTATGAGCTGTATTTGACAGATCATTTAGGATTATTTCATCCTGAGTATATATTTCAGGGTCCTGCTCATGAGTGAAACCGCTTTTTAAATGATGGGTGTTTTTTCCCCCACCTGAGTAGAAGTCATACATGATTGAGATTTCACCATGATTTCCTTCATTTAAGAGTTTAATTCTTAAAGAACAGATGTGAGCTATATGTTTTTGAAGTATAATTTTTAATTCATTTTATGAAGCTTATGTAATTTATTTTACATCTTATATATTATCTGTTACTGCATAACAAATTATGCATAACAAATTAGCTTAAAGCTTGGCAGCTTAAGACAAGTGATTATTATCTCACACAGTTTTTTTTTAGTGTTTTATTGAGGTAACTTTGTTTTACAAATTAATATAAATTCATAGGTGTGAGTTCCTCATACAGATCTCACACAGCTTTTGAGTTAGGAATCCAGGAGAGGCTCAGCTGAGTGATTCTGGCTCCAAGTCTCTTATGAGGTTGCAGTCATCTGACCACTCAGCCAAGGTAGAAACTCCCTTCCAAGATGGCTCACTCACACAGGGTCCTCCCTGGGATGCTCAGAACATGATAGCTGCCTCCCAGAGAAGTAATCCAGGAGAGGGCAACAGAGGCAGAAACCTTGCTATCTTTTTTTGAGCAGGCTTGGAAAGTGACAGTCTCTATTCTACTGTAGTCCATCTGTCAAACAGACCAGCCTGTTAATGAAGGAGGGGTCTCTATAAGATGTGACTATCAGGAGACTAACTACCACTGCTTAGTGCTTTTTATGTCTGTTTTGATATTCTATTCATTGAACATCAAGCTACAGCTGACCTTTGAACATGAGTTGAACTGCATAGGTCCATTTACGCTGGAATTTTTTCCAGTAAGTAAATTTGCACTCAGATTTTTTTACCCTCCGTATCCATGGGTTCCACATTCATGGATTCAGCCTGCAGTGGATGCTGGTTGTACGGACTGTTGATTTCAGAACCTACAGATTTGGAGGACTCATAATAAGGAATCTGAGTGTCCAGAGGTTTTGGTATCTGTAGTGGCCCTGAAACCAATTCTCCATGGATACCATGGGATGTCTGTAGTTAAGTTTTGGTGAGTCAGAAGTTATCCCTATGGATCTGATTGTTTGGAGGTTGATACCCTCATTCAAGAGTCAACTGTGTAAACTGGTGTCACATGAAATATTCTGCAAATCAAATTTTTATGTCTGGTTTAGTTTTCTCCCCAACCCTGCCTGCCGCCTATTCTTTGAAAAGGATGATTTGGGTTTTTTAAATTATTCTTGTAAATATAAAACCTGTGCATACTCTTAATACTCTAAATAATCCATAAGCTCTAACATCATCATGTGTTTAATAGAACAAGTGTTATTAATCTCTTGTGTTCCCTACAAATCCTATGTGTCACATTGCACTTAAATTTTTATGTTCATAAAACTTTTTAATATATCACTTTTATATTTTGACACATTAATGAAACAGTGGAAAAGAGGACCAAAGGTTTTACTCCCACTATCCTGTTACCACCATTATTAGTGTTTTAGTACTTTTCTAGTTTTTTTTTTTTGTTTCAAATGCTCATTTTTGTAAGATGGTTATCAAGATGTACTTTTTGCTACCTTCCATTTTTGATTTTTCAGTCCCTTAAAATTTGCATTTCCTGTCACTGATGAGCTACTTCTATTATAGAGGCAGGGAGGAGGGATGCTGGGCACTGCTGACAGAGGAGGCAGATGCGATGTACCTGTGACAAACGTCTGGGAGTAGCTCTCTGCAGTTACCTGTAAGGACTCATTGACAGCTCCTCACACTTTTCCCTCCAGGACAGGAAGGTTATTGTGTGGGACTCCTTCACTAGTAACAAGGTAAGGTGCTGTCTCCCACACATTGAGATACTTCACACCCAGCCCGGTAAAGCATTGTGGTTTAGCTTCCTAGCTGTTATCATCCCCCCAACCACCTCACTCAAGATCTGCCTGTGAGCATTCTGTCACCCCATGAATGCCCATCCTTGTTCTGACAACTCAGCAGTAGTTCTCATTTCCTTTGAGCTGAAATTGCTCCTCTAGAGAACAGCATGCACATGCTAAGGTCATAAACATGAATAAAGGCAAGGGTGTGGCCTGGAAAACTGGCCACAGACAATGTTCATTGCATACACTTTTTCTTCTGAGTGATGATGAGAGGTATCCAGATCCCAGTTTCCTCTTCCCTCTGTTTGAGCATACTGTAGTACTGTGGACAGAAGCAAGTGGTTCAGAGAGGAGCCAAGCTCTGGGGGGATTGCCCTGGACTGCAGTGGAGTCTGAACCCTTGCAAGCCTGGCCTGGTCAATACAACTAAAATTAAAACTAAATTTAGACTCAACTGAAAGGACCAGCCAAAATCAATGTGTGGGGGCACTTGCCTGCCTGCATCATGTTGACATTTATAGTAGCCAGTAATGTGTATTAAATATGGATTCCAATATTGATCTAGACAGTTTTTTTTTCACTGTCTAAAGAAAGGGATCTTTATCTGTCTGACTAGCAGTGTCCACATTCTGCATTATTGAATGTTTAGTAAATCTGGTGGCAGCTATTTTATGACCTCATCAAATCAAATGTGACCCCAGAACTGTCTTGTAGATGAGAGTTCCTAATGGCTAGACCCCTGGGGAATAATAAAGATGATGACAATTTACCAAGGACTTTCTCTATTTCATCTACCTTCATGGAAGCCACTGCCTCTCCCAGCACTCCTCAGCATCTTCAGGGCTGAGGTAGGGGGCTTTCTTTCTCCTGTTGTTGCAAAGTATCTGGTGAAATCAAAGGAACGTTTTAGAGTCTGAATTTTTGGAAGGAGCTTTTTATTTAGCCAGCGACCATGAGGAGTAATAACCCAAATCACAACGGTCTTGAGAGCTCAGGGCTTATATAGGCATACAGAGTGGCACAGAGAACAAAAGCAGTTAATAATTCTTGACATGAAATCAGGTTCCCATGTACCTAACATTTTTAACATATTTCTGTTATCCAAGACCCCTCTTTTACAATTCTCCTTAGTCTGCCCGGTGCCAGAAATGCTCCTATATCAACCCAGGGTATCTGGGGTGTCACAGAAGCAGAGATAGCCACCAACTTAAATTTATTGTCTAAGGTGTTTTATGACCAGGTAGCATCCTCTAGCACAGTGTTGTAAACTTCCCTGGGTCCCAGGGCTGAGTTTTGTGAGATAAGGTTGTGAACTAAAGTCTTTTAGTTCCCTGCTTCACTGTTTACACCTTAGCATAACTAAAATGCCATAGAGAACACATTCCTGATATCTGGGGATCTGTAGAGTTGCCACTGTGCTGCCTTGTACAGAACACAGCCACTACTTTAAGAAATGAGGCCTGGGATGTTCTGAGACAAGAGTGTAGTCCTCAGCACTTTTGTTGGATGATAGTGGATTGTTTTTGACTCTGAAGGGTACAAAGCTGTTAGTGACAACAGAGTACTTAAAGACAGTGGAGAAACACAGAGACTCATAAAGGAAAGTAGAGCAGCACTTGAATGCACTGTACAAATCACCTAGTCCATCCCCCCTTCAGAGATGAAGAAGGACACTGAGGTAGAACACATGCCTGGCCCATGAGATTGCCCATCTTGCTTGTGTCAGCTCCAGGACCAGGGTACATCTATCCCATGGAGATAAAACCACAGACTCAGAAATTATTGAATTGTGACTTTATCTGCTTGCAAGATAACCATTTAGCCTGAAGCCAGGGATTGTTACACCTGGTTCTTACTGCTTTCATTTTATGGGATTTTATTTGAATCTCTGAGCACAACTCAAGGTCACCTTTCCCATCCCATGCCATCCATACTTTCCCAGAAGTGGACTTAGGACTCCAATGGACAGAGCACAGACTTATGCTGACAGGTAAGCAAACACATAATAAACATGTGAATAGTTATTCAGGAATATATTTGAAAAGAATGAGAATAAGTATGGGAAAGTACGTATTTGAAATAAATTTGATAGACCTTTCATAGGAAAGGTTATTCGTTTAGAAGAACTTAGTGAGTATAAGATTAAGAGAGAAGGAAAATGTTGAGTATTTTTATGCTTGTTGAGATGTTTCGCTTTTATAATATATGATATCAAATTTGATTGATTATGGGAGGGGGAGGGCTGAGTGTGCTATTTTTAAGTCAGTCTTGACACTACACTCCTGTCCTTTGAAACTATATGTAACTCAGCAGGAACTCCAGTGATTTTATTTGTAAAATTAAATGTGAAGATGTCTGTGTTGAGATGCCCCTATTCATTCCATGAGCTGTGCAACTGTGTTTCAGAAACATGCAGTCACTATGCCCTGCACGTGGGTGATGGCATGTGCATATGCCCCATCAGGATGCGCCATTGTGTGCGGGTAAGTAGGCGATACAGAAGTTTTTCAGATCTCCTTTTAGTCATAAAATACTGTTGTTTTGGACAAAACAAGTAAGCAGAGAAGAACTTAAAACTTTTGTTTGCAGGTTAAGTAATATCTTCAGTTCTTCCTGTGCTTTATTAAAGAAGAAACCACAAAAATCTATTTCATAATTATTTTCAGATGGAAGGTAGTGTTGTTTCAGATCTCTCCCCTCCACTTTCAAATGCTGAGGATGGGAAATGAGCAGGTTCAGTCACTCTGTAACTGTGTTCTTAATGTGTATGAGAAGTCTTGAAAAATGTATATAACCTTTCGTCTTGTTTGAAGGGGATAACCCAAAATATAGAAAACTTATGTTAACAATAATATTTTATTGTAGCATTATTTAAAACAAAGAAAAAAGAAAAGGGAAATTATATGTCCACCAATGGAAACTTTAAAATGAATTATGGTACATGAATTGGATGAAATATTACTTAGCCATTAAAAAGGGAAATTCTTAATTGCAGGAAGTGGGAACAACATCAAGTTTACTAGGAGGGCTTTACCTTATTCTTTTCTCCTGGAGCTCAGTTTATCATGGCTGGCAGTGAGAATTGCCACCAACATAATACCTGTTCCTATGTTAAGAAATTGTAGGCCCATTCAAAATATTTCTACAGCAGAATCTCAGCCATGTTTACAAAAGGGTCATTAGTGTAAAGATTGTGATGACTGATAGAAAAAAGTCTAGTAGTAGTTTATTTTTTGGATTGTGATATTATGGATGTCTTTCTCTTCATTATAATTTTCAATATTTAAAAATATACATGCATTTTTATAGCAGAAAAGAACTTTACTTCATAAATGAAAACCCATGGCTTCTAAGAAACAATTATGAAGCATTTTCCAGCCCGAGTCCCCTCAGTCATCTTCCCCAATGTCTCTCTCATTGGTCAACTGCTCTGGACCCATCTTCCCACTCTTTCCTCCTGCTGACACCCCTGTGCCTTGGGAGCTCATGTTCACACTCATGTATTTCTAATGTCCAAATTTGTTTTAATAACTCAAAAGTAGATTGTCTCTATATCTTGAGGCCAATATTTACATAAAAATTGCCCCGATCTGTTTCTTAAATTGATATAAGGTAACCACAAAAAAGGTGTGTGTATATATATATATATATATATATATACACAAATATAGATAAACGTGTATACTTTGTATAGTCCACATATTAACACATTCATGCCTATATATGCATATATGTTTTGGCAAATATATTTGTGTGTATATACATTGTGCTTATGTGTGTTATAAATGTGTATATGTATATGAATATTTGTGAAAGCATTAAAAAAATTGGGAATCAGTAAATTAAGTACTAAACATAAATATAGAATCCTTATCTTAGATAAAAGTTCACCGTGGGCCATTCTGAACTCTTTATGGAAGTTTCCCATCAGCCCCTTGTGATAGGTGGGATCCATTTCATTTTATACTTCGGAAATTTAGGGCTCAGAGAACTTTAACAACCAAGATCACAAAATGAGTTAGGTACTAAATCAGAGATTGAGCAGAAGAAACATCCCAATGCAGAACATCTCTTTTCTCATAACAGTGCATATAACCCTGAGTAGTGAGTATCCCAACAGAGCTACAAAGATTACTCTGAAGCTTCAGAATAGGACCACACTTCTCACCTTGAGGGTCAGGGAAACCCAAAGTTGAAAGTCTGCTGTTTCTTACCTCAGCCTAAGTACAAATCATTCTTACCCACACAGACTATAAATCAGCTTGCTAAAGCTAATTAGTGGTAAAATCCTACCTAAGTCTACACCTGTAGTTCTAAGCAGTTAGAAAGGCACAGCAGTTAGAAAAGCTCAGGATCACAGAAGAGAGAGCCCATCTTAAGTGTTGCTCCGCACTAGAAGAAAGCAGAACTCCAACTCCTTAGAATAAGACTGATTACAGGTCAGGACAGGAAAAGAATAAGTGAGCCTAGGATACTTTCTTGTTCCAGAGGGCAAGGAAATATTCAAGAACCAATGGGGTCTTATCAGAAGGAAACAGAAGTTGTTCGAAGGCTCCCACTGTCCAAATTTGGGACAATCACATGAATAATGATAGTAATGTATCATAACACAGTTGAAGGGAAAGAATTCGTGTGTGTGCAGTGATACTGGGGAGAGGGGAATTCTTTTTTACAGAATAATATTTTCAGTCCAGAAGGAATAATGAAATTAGCAGGTCACCATTTTGTACTAAATCAATATTTGATTCATGCTGAAGTCATTGTGTGAAACATTGTTGGGTAATAAAGATATTTGCATGGTCTCAGAGTGTCACACTATAGATTATTACTAATTTCAAACAAATCATCTTTACTATGGAGCTACCTGGGGTTTCCACCTTGACCAACTAATTTAAGTTGGTATCCCCAACCCAGGGAGAAACCGGTATCATTATTGTTATGAAGCAATAAGAAATAAATATACAATATTATCTTTATACTATTATTGCCAAAAGTGTTATACTGGAATCTAACCATTAAGGAGCAATGTAACAAATTCAATTTGTAAGACAACTGACATAACATACTTTGTCATGCAAAACAAAAACTAGGTGGAATGTCTGTTCTACATTAAAAGATATTTAAAAAGTAAAAACCAAGTGTAACGTATAGAACTTAATTGGATCCTGGGGACATTTGGGGAAGTTGGAATGTGGAGAGCTTATTATGGAATTTTTGTTCTCTCAGGGGAAATGGGTGAATGTTCTTATTTTTAGGCTATATCAATCTGAGCATTGACGTATTTAGATATAACATATTGTGTCTGAAATTTGTATTCAAATAATTAAAAATTCATTCTCCCAAAGTTGACAAAATGTCAAGTCATTTTATCTAGGCGATGGGATCTGGGTGGTCTTTTAACTATTTTTCTTTTTATTTTATTGTGCATTTGAAAATCTTGAAAGTAAACACTGGAGGAGAGGTTACAGTATGTGATGCTGCTAAGAGTAAAGAATATGAAAGGTTTGTGTGAGATGCTTAAATTGCATTGCCCTCTCTTCACATCTAATACTCTTTCTGTGCTAGTGGTTTGGATAATAAATGCTCTGCTGTATCCACTGACATTTGACAACAATGAAAATATGGCTGTCAAAAAGAAGTCAGTTGTTATACATACCAATTATCTGTCTGCCTGCAGCTTCACCAAGTCAGTCATACAGGTAAACTAGCAACATCTGGGGGGGTCATCCTGGGGGAGAACAGGAAAGTGGAAAACTGGGAGAACAAGCCTTTGGGCATCCCTCATAACAGCAAGGGGTGCTTCAGCAGTTGACTCTCGGGGAAGCTCATGCCATTCCAGTGATACTATTTGTTATTTTTAATAAAATAATAAATGAACAAATCAGGACTATTGATCATTGATAGAGTTGAGATAAACTTCCATACCATATTGAACATCCTTCTTTTGTCTTGCTAGGGTGGAGTGGAACAGAAAACGTCTGTCCCGGTGGAAATTTTGTCTTGCCTGATGGTTCCAAGGTGCTGCACATGTCAGACTTCACTGAGTTTTGCTGAGACTCAGAGTCTGCACTTCACACAGTGCTTTTTACCTGTTAACAAATACAAAATGAAAAGTCGTAATGAACCAGAAAGTTTTAGCAAGATAACTTTAACCCTTTGACCGAGTTTCCTTGGACAAGCCATGAAAACCTCCTGAGCACAGTCCACTTATGCACTTCTGGTCAAGAAAACCACCTATATGCCTGGCTCTGAGGCTTTCTCCTGCCCTCAGGGGCCTCCACACAAAGCAATCAAGACAAGATAACAGGAGTGGATTTTAACTCAGAGCAGGAGTAGGTGGCACAGATCTGGTGAAATGGGTTCCCTGAGCCAGCCTCACCTGTGAGAGAGGGGTTGTCAGTGAATGGGGAGAAACAATGGGAAGCAATCAGCCTGAGAGGTGGCAGGGCAGATCTCAGGGTGCCCTGAATGCCTGAGGTGGACCTGTAGACTGCAGGAGAGTCAGATTTGAGTTTGTTTTAGGAGGAGAGACTCTGAGTCACATCAGAGACATTGCTGGCACTCTCTGGCTCAGGTGACTTGATGTCAGGAGGGGTAGGGTGGCTGTTGACTGTGAGATCAGGAGACTGGGCTGCTGCTGACTTGGAGTTCAGTGTTGCCACTGCTGTTTGCCACCATGGTCTTGCAGACCTGTGAGTAGGGGGCACTGTGGTCAGAACCAGATGCCCTTGGGCCTGAGGAGCAGTCAGAGCATCTGAGGACATTTTTTCTGGAGGGAGGAAGGCAGGCTCAGAGCAACACATGAGGGCAAATTGTCAGACATCTGAAGTCTGTCTGGTGGAGCCCAGCTTCCTCATTCTGTGTTGCTTAGGTACTAGAGGTGAGAATTACAAAAGGGCGCCTGTGAAGTAAAAAGTGCTTTCTTCCTGACCAGCAGCTAGCCAGTAATAGAGGGAAGTCCCACTGGTATTTGGGCAGGAAGCAGCTAGGGAGGTATGGCTGGATTAAGGTCCCTGGGATCAAGTCATGGCCCAGCTGTGCTGTAGCTGGTCAGTCCTAAACAAGGTTTTATTTTGCACTTTCATTTTTCTCCTCAGAAGTTAGGGTGGTACTAACTTCCTCCCTCATATGGTTTTCTGAGTATTAAATGAGATGATTCTGTAAAATAGTACAGTCACTGGTAAATATTAGTGTTAACTCTATTAAATACCAACACAAAGCTTCTTGAGTCATTCAGATGCATGGCTTGGGTTGGACACGACTGAACTAATGAACCTTCAGGTTCTTTCCATCCCTAAGATCTAGGATGAAAAAAGACAAACTTCACTGACTTGTAAGATTATGATAGTAAACCTGCAAATCCTCTACATTCCACAATAAGCGAGTGACCGTGAGTCAGAACTTCCAGGTGGTGTGTTCATTGTAATGAAGATTTGGTTTTTAAATTTTATTTTTACTTGTAATGGAGATTGCAAAAATATTTAAAATGTTTGGTATTGATAATTTCTGCTTAAATTTAAAAATATTTTAGTTTCTTTGAAAAGTTTAGTATGGAAAATTACCAAATTAATGAACTAGACTGAGGCAATGGTTTAAAACATCATTGGGATCTGATATACCAAACAACATTGTAGATCTAGTAGGACCTCTACTCGTGGGTGTTGACCAGGGGAAATTACAGGGAATTATATTACAAAACACAAGTACCCAAATTAAGAATGAGTCTAAGTGTGTTTTATAAGCTATTTTTGCCAGCCTGAGCTCTTTTGTTGGATGTATAAGAGCATCTAGAGCCATGTCAAGGCAGAAAGGAATCCCATGGACAGCTGCAGGTGCTTTTCAACCTGTAGATTGCAGAAGGGCCCTGGAAGCCTGAGAGCTCACTGAGATTTTACTCCAAGATGAGCTTGGCAGTGGCCTCTGTTGACTTCAAGCAGATCCTAGGACCCCTCCACACCCCCCCACCCCCGCACTGAGGGCCTAGCAGAAAACCCAAGCAGAGTAGGAAGATCCTGTGAGTGCAAGGCAGGGAAGTGGGGCTGATTCCTCTACTTGTAATATGCTCTCTCCCTGCAGAAGGAAGGGGATTCTTTATACCTGCTAGGTCTAGTATGCAAGAGAGAATTGAAGAGAATTGGAAGAGCAGAAGAGAGAAGCGGGTACACATTGGAGGTGCAGTGTGGTCAGAGGGTGCATTGAATATGAGGTCACCTACAGATAGCTCTCTGATGTAGGCATGTACATGTAAGAGCCCCTTCCTGCACTGAACAGTCGTCCCCAGACCAAGGACCTATGAAGATAGGGCTTAGGGAGGCTCTGCTCTCCAGGACTTAACCATTGTAAACACCCACAGCTGCTCAAGAACATGTTGGCTCCAGGAACTATGAGTTTCGAATTCCATGGCTTTCTCCGAATCCCACAACATGTGCACAGTCAGAACCCAAGCACCTTGGTTTCCCTGTCCTGTGTGGATCAACCTTTATACTTGGAAGCCATATAGCTGCTGCTTGAGGAGTAGCTGCACTACACTCAGACAGGTTTTGCTAAAATTCTACTGCTTGGAAGCTTTCCACAGCTTCTTCCTGCTTAAGTCCTCACTGTACAGGCACACCTTCCAGAGCACACTGGGCCACACAAGCAGTACCCCCACCTTCACCGGGCCTGTTCTCATCCTTTAAGACCAGCTTCAGATGTCGCCAGAGCTAGTGTGCTTCCCCTCCCCTGGGTCTTCCTGTATTTCAGCACATCTCACTAAGTGATTATTGTCTTGTCTGCCAAAGCCATCAGAGAAACTTGCTACCCATCCATGCTTGATAACGTGACAGAATCTCTGTAGTGTCTCAAAAATGGAGAAATCCGGGTAGGATATTTGGAGGGTTTCAGAGTCTAACCTTGCTGATTTAAAGGTGGGTTTTTCAAGGAAGGAATTTGGTTTTGGCATAAGAGCTTTGGATGGGAAATCCCATGAGGAAAGTGTCTTGAAGTGAGCCTTGAGAGCAAGCTATCTGTCTTGATAAGCACATTGTTTAATTGTTCATAATCGTAACTTGCAGAAGTGTATCTCCTGGGACAAGCAACTAGGTTTTCTTTGTTCTTAACTTGGTCTCATTATTGCCTGACTACCCTAGGAGAGCATGTTTGGTTCCAGAAGTATATAACATAGGGCCGGTGAATTAAGTCGGTTTCAGTTCTTAACTGCCAATCATGTTAAACCAAACTCCTGAAGAGGGCAGAGAACAAGACCCAGTGTTCCTGCAGACCCCCATGCCTAGCATATTCCTTGGATATCATCATAATACAGCAAATGTTGTCAAATCTGCATGCATGGGTGTCAGAACCTCTCAATGATCCTGGGAGCCTCTGGGGCAGCACCTGACTCTGGGAAGAAGTGGCTACAGGAGAACATATTTCACAAAATGCTGCCTCAAACCTGATGCACTAGGTGGGGATCCAATCATCTGAGAGTGTGTGGGAAGCACATGTCTCAGCTCCCACCCGAACTATATTAGCAAGCATCCATGGGGTGTTGATGGAATAGTACATTAATGCACATTAGCATCTCAGAAGTTCTCTCCAGATCTGGCCTGTGCCTGGGTGGACCTGTGAGAGCTGCTCAAGTTTCTGTTCAGCAATCACTTCCTATGTACCAGATAGGCATGGATCCCTGCAGGAGGGCAAGGAGCCTCCAGGTTTCATGCTGTAGAGGAGAGCATGCACATAAATGAATAACTTAAAGACCACTAGAGAGGGTGATGAAAGTGAACTTTTTTTCTCGAAATGGAAAAAAATATTTCTACACTTGAATCCAGAATCCATATTTAATGAGGAGTGTGTGTCTGTGTGTATGGTGTGTGTGGGCTATATATGTATTTGTGTATCTAGTGTGTTAGCTGTGTGTATGGGTTATGTTGGGGTGTGTGTATATGAAAGATGCTTTTGTTGTTTTCTCTGTGGAGTTGTAAGCATCTAGTGACTGTTCTCTGACAGATATATATATATATATATATATATATATATATATATATATATATATATATATATATATATATATATATATATGACAACATCACTCATCCTGTCCTTATTCCTGGGCAAATCCATGCGCCCTGTGGGATGTGGAAAGTTGGCAGCTGCTGCAAAGCTTCTTTGTGTCTGGAGTAAAGACCAAGGAAAACCTCTGGGGGTCCTTTGTCCACAAGGGAGTATTATGGTGACAATTCTTATCAATTCATTGAACTATACCAATAGTTACAGCAGCTACAGGAATTGTCCCAGCTCCCGGCCAAACCCCAGGATGCACCCCAGCTCCAGTAGGAATGATCATACCTGGTGGGCAGTTGCAGCGCTAGGCTAGGCCGTGAAGGTCTCCCATTCTGCCACTGACATTCAGAGGTTTATGAAGCGATCTGGAATGTTCTGGTATGAATCTTGCAATTCGACGTGCATATCTGCCTCCATTTTAAAATCCTTTCTCAACTAAATAGCAGGGTGTATGTGTCTGAGAGGATTAGAGCAGCATGGTCATTGAGTCGGTCAGGTGGCTGCGGAGTGACAACCAGTGCTGTGACCAGAGCTTTGAAGCTGATGGATATTCTCCTGTCCCATCCCTCTGTTCACGCTCCCCTTCCCACCCACAGCATAAGGAAGAGAGCATTTAAAGGCTCAGGGTCAGGCAGACAGGCCACAGGGGCACAGAGGAACAGTAGATGAGGAGTCAGGATGCCTGGGTCCCAGGTTTTTTACTAGACTCAAAATTCTACCATCTGTAAAGTCAGTATAATGTACAGTAGTACTCCCTCCACCCCCGCCCCCTCCCCAAGGTAGTACAATCAGTAGATAGGTTTCTGGTATGTATGTGCATGGGCAGGTTATTTTTTTGGCATCTGTGATTGAGAATGGAGAACTGAGCTGGCTGATTTGACCCTGCCTTACTTCCATCAGGAAACAGTGGTGAGAGGAAAGTGATTCCCACACTGTCCCATGACCTTGGTACATTTTTTATTGTAACTTGTTCTACACATTAAAATAAACTTACATGTATTGGCTACCTATATGTGCAGTTTCCCCATTCCTCATATATATGTCAACACAGCCTGCCTTCCACTAAATCACCAAGTGTTCTTCACCATTGTCCATAGGGCTTCTCCACCACTTGCCCCCGCCCCCACTGTCTTATTCCCTATTGGTAACCTCAGTTCTATTGCAAGTTTCCAAGGTTTAATTTTGTTTCATCTGTTCCTTTGTTTTGTCTATTCACCTTCCACCTATGAGTGCGGTCATCTGGAATCTATTTTTCTTCTTTTGATTTATTTCACATAGCATAATCCCCTCTAGATCCAGCCATATTGATTCGAATGACAGGATTTCATCTCTTTTAAGGGCTCTGTAGTATTTCATTGTATCTATGCACCACATTTTCCTTATCCATTCATCTGACATTGGGCACTTAAGTAGTTTCCAATTCCTAGCTTTTGTGGATAGAGCTACAATAAACATCCAGGTGCATAAATCTCTGTGAATTAGTGTTTTTGTGTCTTTTGGGTAAATAGAAGTGGGATGGTGGAATCATATGGAATTTACATCTTCAACTTTTTGAGGAATCTCCACACTGTTCTCCATAGGGGTTGCATCAATTTGCACTCCTACCAACAGTGTAAAAGTGTTCCTTTTCTCCACATCCTCGGCAACATTTGCTGTTTCCAGACTTTTGGATAATTGCCAGTCTCTCAAGTGATAGCTCCTTGTTGTTTTTATTTGCGTTTCCCTGTAGCCAGTGAGTAGAAACATCCTTTCATGTGCCTGTTGGCCATTTGTATATCCTCACGGAAACATGTCTCTCCAGTTCCTTTTCCCATTCTTTGATTGCATTGTCAATTTTTCTTTTACTGAGTTTTACAAGTTCTTTGTATATTTTAGATATTAAGACCTTACCAGATATATGAAATGCAAGTATCGTCTCCCAGTTAGGTTATTTTTTGTTTGGGTGATGTTTTTGTTTGAAGTTCGATGTAATCCCAGTTGTTTATTTTTCCTTTTGTTTCCCTTGATGATGGGGTTGAGTCCCCAAAGACTGATGTCATAGAATGTCTTTCCTATGTTGTCTTCCAAGAATATTTTGGTTTCCAATCTTATGTCTAAGTCTCTAGTCCATTTTTAGTTAATTTTGTGAATGGTGTTAGAGAGTGATCTAGTTTCATTCTTCTGTATGTGACTGTCCAGTTTATCCAAACGCCATTTATTTAAATGACTTTGTTTTCCATCATATGCTTTTGGCCCCTTCGTCATAGATTAACTGACTGAGCCAGTCATTTTCTTGTGATTCAGTTCTATTTCACTGATCTGTGGCTCTGTTATTATTCCAGTGCCATGCTTTTTGACCACTATTGCTTTGTAGTATAGCTCAATGTCTGGGAATGTAATCTTTCCAGATTTGTTATTTTTTTCTCATAATTACTTTGACTGTGCAGGGTCATTTCCTGCTCTATACCTATTTCAAGATTTTTTTTTGTTCCATTTCCTGGAAGTCAGTCTGTGGGATTTTAATAGGGATTGCACTAAAACTGTGTATTAATTTAGAAAGATGACCAACTTTATGATGTTTTCCTTCTAAACCATGAGCAGGGATGTATTTTCCATCTCTTTGTATCCTCCTCTATTTCTTTTAAGAAATACACATTCTACCTCCTTTTCTCTCTCTCCTTCTGGGACCCCTATGATGGGAATGTTGTTGCCTTTGATGTTACCCCATAACTTTTAAGTGTTCTTCATTTTTTGCTTTCCTTTATCTCTCTCCTAGTTTGCTTAAGTACATTCCTCTGCCCTATCTTCTGGTTCACTGATTCTATCAGACACTTCATCCATTTTATTCTTGAGTCACTCTATTGAGTTCTTTAGATCAGCTATCATATTCTTCATTTCCTTGATAACTTGCTTCATTTATTCTCCCACTTTTTTGTGGTCCTCTTTTTCTTCCTTTATCATTTTCTTGATTTTCATGAGTATGTTTGTCACTGTTGCCCTAAATTTATCCTCAGGTAGTTCGTATACATCTATTGTGAATACTGTAAATAATCTGAATAGATATTCCCCTGGGTTTTTGATTGGACCCATCATTTTGAATATATTTCTCAATGTCTGTGCTCTTTTTGGCATTCTGTTTATGATTCTGTAGATTAAGTTGCTCTGCAGTGATGGCCTTCTCTAGGGTATTGGCTGATGTTGAATAAGCTGAATCCTGGAAGTTTTTGGACACTGGGAATTCTTGAATTTTGTGGCATTGCCACTGGTTGGATATGTTCAAGTTATTATGTGGGTTCTCTTTTGCTGCACGTAAGTTCAGTCTACGGGATTGGAGTTTGTGTAGGGGATGCAGGACCTTCCTCTAGCATGCAAGCTCTGAACCACAATAACCATCTTGCTGTTGACCCACAATTGGCAATCAGGCTGCAGCTTTGCCTCCACCCACCGGGTGGCACTAATGGGTGGCGTTGACTGTGTCTCCCCTGGTAAGACTCTTCTTCCTTTAAGCCTGTGGCAGGATTTTCTGTGGGCGGGTTCTGTGACTCCAGGGCCATATGTTGGGAGGGGTGGGTGTGGGTAATTCCCCTAGCTGTTTTCCGGTTGTGGGGTATGCAGTCTAAATTTCTCACTTCCCATTCAAACCACCAGAGTACTGGTCCTCTTAACACCTTGCACCAAGTCCCTCTCCCTTGACTCTGTGTTCCAGTCCTGCTGGGTTAGCTCTCCACTACTTTCACAATTCCTTGAAGGGCCATTTCTCCCCATAGTTCCACCCTGTCCACCACTCTGGAAATCTCAAGTACACCCTACCCTTTGTTGCAATTCCTGCTGTGTCTCTACAGTTTCTGTGCCTGTTTTTTCTACTGTTTTTGGAAAATAGGTGAATTCCTAGTTGCTTTCTATGGTGAGGATGTGAGACTCATTCTTACCAGATAGCCATCTTGACTAGAATTCCTGTTTAGTGACTTTTTCAGCTAGAAGTCATAAGGTCCCTTGGGTCCAGTATGCTTAGATCTCAGTCCTGGGTGTCAGCTGAGGGCTTTAAGGTCTCCAGTCGATAAGGACCCTGATTTTTTGAATATTTGATCCCATATTTATTTATTTTATTCCTGTGCCTTTATATAACTATTTTTCTGTCCTCAACAACTTCCAAATTATTGGTATCATTGCAGATTATATTGTCCCTTTCAGAATAACTGATTTAATTTCCTCTGAAGATTTTAAAATACCTGATTCCTTTGTTCATATTTTTGTTAAAGAACTGAGTGTTGAGCCTCACAGCAGGACTTTCTGAGATTAACTTACAGTGCTTCATTCCACCCTCTTCCCTGGGTTGAAACCAAAAATGTGGACATCAGTTTAAAGCCATTACTTTTCTTTTTCACCACTGAGAGTCTACATTTTAGTACCCAATTTTGATGACAGAACTTCTTTGCAGGAATTTATCAAAATACTCTTAGAACCATGATGGTATAATGTGAAACCTCCTGTTTATGTTTCCCTGGACAATATTGGCAACTGAGAGAGAGTATTTATAGAGGTTGTGGGGAAGCTTAGGGAGGTGACTGGTAAAAATCGCCCAGTCCGCTGCAGGCAGGGCCACGACTAGGCTCCTGGTGCGCTGATTCCCAGTACAGCATGCTGCTGGATGGAGAGAGCTGAGGAAACCATACTCCCAACCTTTGCTGAAGCTGCCTCATATACCCTAGAGAAAGCTGAACGCCCATTGTATGGCCACCATCTGCCTGCTTTCCACTTGGGGCTGAAGGAGGATGGAGGGGGAAATGGAAAGAAGGAAAGTATCTAGGAAGGCAAGGAGGACCTGGAAGATTTGCACCCAGTGAGATAGGTATAAAACAGGAGAATCTGGGTACCTTCCCATGGTCCTGCTACACCAGCACCTAATTCTGGCTTTCCTGAGGGCTTCTGGCTTAAGCAGCCTTAGGAAAAGCTAGTTTGAGAGAACCTTTAAGTAAGGGAAACTACACAGTCTGTTACGTAACTGGAAAGTAAAGGAAGCACTGACCAGGTCAGTGGACCGTTCAGTTTCCCCATGCATACCCTCTACTTGCATCAGTGCCTTGGTGTGTGCTTGCTGCTGCTGCTATATGGAACATTTGCTTTGTCCCTCATCTATATGGCAAACTCCTACTCAAGCCTCAAGGGCAAACTCCAGTGTTATCTCCTCTGCATTGTTCTCATTGATGCTTCCTTCCTGCATGGTAGTATCGTATTTTACAAAGCAAATAACTTTTCTGTTAGAGTTCTGTAATACCCTAATGCCACAATGATTTATGTGTCTGACCTCACACCACTGCCTTCCACAGAGCCGTAGACTGTGCTTTCTCCTCTTTGAATCCCCAGGGCAAAGCATAATGCCTGGTTTGTAGTGGGTATCAAATCACTGCTGCTTGAATTAATGAGTGTGTGCATGAATGATTGAATGAGTGAATGAGTGAGTTGACTATCATGAAGTGAGAAACAGGAAGGAACCAGTTTAATAGCTATCAACTTTTCCTTTGTCAGGCCATCTGCTGTTTGCTGGATACAATGATTATGCCATCAACATCTGGGATGTTCTTAAGGGGTCCCAAATCTCTATCCCCTGATTGGACTAATTTTTGTTCAGAATCTATGGGATCATATCCTGAGAGTAAGAGAGAAGTTTTTCTATTTTGCTTTTTTTGTGGGAGGGAGGATGCTTTCCTGAAAACAGAGAAGTCAGACTAAGCTAAGATGGGCTATATCTGTCCAACAGGGCTCTAATTTTGGCTCTGCCTAGAATGAGCTGCCATGGGAGGTAGTGTGTCCACCATCAGTGCAAGTGTTCAACATTTAACAACTGTGCATCATTATGTAGTTTAAGAAATAGATTAATGATCCAGAAGATTCCTTTTGACCCTAGAAGTCTGATTCTCTGATTCTGACCTTTGGCAAACAACAGATTTCCTTCCTGCCTCTCAGTACTGCAGGACTCTTATCCTGTGTCCACAGACCCTGTGAGACTAACAGAGAGCACTTAAGTGGCCTATGGAGACCCTGAAAGTATATCACAAATATTTATGTGCATTCTTTTCCAGGAAAAATGTCCTCATGGATTCCATCTGATTCTCAAAGAGCTCTTTGACCTTGTCAAATGTTGACTTCCCAGAAACACCACCAAAATAGACTGTTCATAAAGTAAAGCTTAGTGTAGTTGGGACGTAGGTTCTCAGAAGAGAAGAGTGAGGTGTTTTGGAAGTCTGGTTTTATGGCAGGCCTTTGGATGAAAGACCTTAACAAGAATTGCACAAAATTGTGGCAACATAGTTTCATATTTCTGAACACAGGGTTGGGAGATGGAGAGGGTTTCAAAGACAGTCTTGAAAAGTACCTATTCATTTGATGCTGAGACATGTCTTTTCTAAAGAGGGTAGTTGAATAGTCTCTGGATAAAAAGTTAAAAGGATTTTTGTGGAGTTCCTGAAACAAAGTTATTGGTGATTTCTTGCTGAGCAAATTTATTAAATTGGCATCATTGTTGTCATGTACTCAGTGAGCTATGTAGTTACAGATGGTTTTAGTAATCAGTCTAAAAGCTACTATTTCCTGGAAGGACACAGTTGCCCTTTGATAATTAAGGGAAAGGGGGTCAGGTGTCCAGTGAAGCACATTGAGTTGCACATGTGCATGCTCTTTTTGAAAATGGCATGTGTGTATGTGTATGATATTCTTTGATTTTATCTCTTTAAATCCTATATAAGGGAGTAAAATGTATCTGTGTCTTTGAAGGTCTGTGTCTTTGCAAAATGTTTATAAGGGAGTAAAATGTATCTGTGTCTTTGAAGGTCTGGGCTAATTGACTTCTCACAATGTACGCATGGGCACTTTGAGCACAGAACTTGAAATCAGTACATACAAATACATCTTCTAAAGAATCTGAGAGTTGATTACAACTTAGCTTAAGAGAGCCCAAATAAATGAAATCATATCTGCACACAGAAACTTAAAGACAAACGTTCAAAGAAGCCCAAATTGGAACAACTCAAATGTTTGATGATGAACCAAACATGCTATATCCGTACAAGGGAATGTTATTTGGAAATAAAAATAAATGAAGTAGTGATTCAGGCTACAACATGGATGAACCATGAACATGTGATGCTAAGTTTATTAAGACTAGACATCAGATGAATGGTGAGTGACTGCTAATGGATACGGGGATTTGAGGCAATGAAATTGAAGAGTTGTGAGGTTACACAGCTCAGAATATACTAAAAAACACTGAACTGTGTACTTAAAAAGGGTGGCTTTTATAGTATATTAATTATCATAATAAAGCTGTTACACAGCAAAAATAGTAATCAGTTAGTCTCTAGCAATTTTCAGTATACAGTGTCATGTCACATTTTGGTTTTTGGTTAAAATTTGGGGGCATTGGAGACCTGTATGCCTGCACTGTGCTCAGCACATAGTGTCCACCAACTCATGTGACCTCCTAACAGCCCCATGGTACAGCTTATTACCTCTATGTTTTACTGGGGAAATTGAGGCGAGGAGAATTTAATAATTTGTTCACAGTTGCACAGCTTCTAATTAGTGAAGCTAGGATTTTTGCCAAGTCTGACTGTAGACTGACTCTGAATAACAAGGAGGAGATTTTGTGGGGAGACTTTTTTTTCCATCTGTTGTTTAGTTCAACTGAAAATTTAAGTTATCAGTGGCAGGGCCAAAGGATTTACTGCTCCACCCCCGAGCTACTCCAAATCTAAGACAAATCTGTGCTTTCTATGAAAATACAATGTTAATTAAGACAAAATCATGACTGTCTTAAAAATAAAACATAAACATATATAAAAATGTAATACATTAATAACTTAGGAAACACACAAGATATCAAAACCATCTCAAATGGAATTTTTTAAAGGAAAGGTACAGGTAGGAATGAAGGTGAGTGAGGCTGGCAGGCAGGAAAGGTGGGGAGGAAGAAACACTCTTTTATTTAGTTGTTCATTTGGTTGTTCACCCTGACCCTGGGACATAGACCCAGGTCTGTGGAATGTATGTGGTTTGTGTTCCTGGTGGAAGTTGACCAAACCATTACTTCTCCAGGGCACATCACAGCTGGGAATTTGATATGCAAAGAGTGGCAGAATTCATTTGGTTGATTATGGGAATCATTGACTTTGGTAGATCAAATGCTAGGTAGCAGTGGTAGTCAGATCAGCCTTTGTAGGAATAGCTCCTTCATTGTCATACCCCTCTTCCTTCTACTGTGATCTCTTGTTCACTCCCTATAGAAGAAGCCCTAAAGTAGATCAGTCAAGAATGTCTCTGACATCTGTTTATCACAGAATTTCATCTGCCTGTATTGAGTGGCTACAATACAGTGTACCCTATTCACGTGACTACCCTATTCACTTGGGAAACCAGTATATTCATAATTCAAGCTTATTCAGAAGGGCCCAGCCACATAACTCTCTCCAAAATTTCTTTATCAGCAGCCTTCCAGCCCTGTTCCTTTCAAGATCCTGGTCATACATCGAAGTTATCTGTAGCTGCCCATGAAGCAATGCTATAGCATTCCATAATAGATATCAAATATACATGTTGATTTTCAGTGAAGGAGGGTTTTCCTTCACCTCTGTCTTCAGTTACCTCAAATAGGGAGGTAATTGCACAGTTATCAAGTTTCATTTGGTACCAGCATATAGGTCCCTGGTAATCCAGGCTTCAGTTTTTCTGCCTCAAGTCTGTGGGTCATCAATGACCCCTAGAAACTACAGACCTAGAATGAAGGGGAAGACAAAGCTGTGGTATCAGTGTTAACAGAATTCTTAGCCACTGCTCAGGCAGTTACTTGCACTCAATGGAGTTGCCTGAGTTCAGTCTCTTATATGTCTTTTCCACATGGTAGCAGATTGCTCCTGGGCAGGCTCAACCATTGACTACAGAAGTCAAACAACCTCATGCCACGATGGGAGCTCAAGCCACATGGTCAGCTGATGGTTCATACTTAGGCATTCAGCCTCTACCAAGGCCCAACAACAAACCAGAACTAACTTCTCAAAAGGAGAATAATTTCCAGCAGAAGGAGACATAGATTTACCCTCAGATCCTAGAGGTCTGCACTGTAATTCTATGGGTGCTTATTAGAGGCTCCATGCAGCATCCCCATTTGACACTGGATCTGTTGCATCATAGACCTAAATTGGTAGAGTTTGTATGCAGCCTGGTTCTGCTCCAATCAGCCTGTATTTACTTGGTTAAGTCGCATACACAAGTGATGTTTCTTACACACAAAATACAAAATGCCCTACCAGATGCTATGCTTCTATTCTTGAGTGATGATGGAAGATGCAATAATGTATCTTTATCCGTGGGGATGGAATATTTCAACTGTTCCAGACCACTGACACAACTCCCCTCTGAAATTTCACTGCTGGTACCAATTCTGTTTCAGAATGTGTCCAATCAGGAGGAAGAAGTCATGAGGTCACATGAACACAGAGAGATTACTATAAGGAGTATTAACTATAGCAGGATAGGAGTAAGGAGGGATTGACCATTAAGATGTAAAGAGAGATTTAAGCATTATAGGAGTGGTATCTACGAGAATTATCTACTAGAGGTGAATATTTTACTTCCTGTAGTAGTAGTTAAACTCTTCTATGATGACCTGCTTATTGTCCTGTCATTAAAATCTAGGATCCTTGATATTAGAGACCACCTGTCTTATTTTCCATTTTCTCAGTACTAAGTAGGGGAGAGGTATAGCAGTCCAAGGCTCTGAGTAGAGTGAATGAATGAATGCAGCCAATACTGGTACTCTAGCAGCCCACAGGAGAATTATCCCATCTGCTGGCACATGTGCCAGACTAAAGAAAGATGGGAGAGGCTGACGATGTGAGGGAGCAGCCAGTGGAAGGCTGTGTGTAGTTTTTGTCAATCTCTCTTGAAGAAGAGACCCAACTTCTAAACTGTCAGGTGGAAAGCTAAACAAGAGTTGTTAGCTTGGAGAACACATACACCCAATGGACCGCCCTTTCCCACTGCATCAAGTGCAGGTGTGAGTCCCATCAAAGACTCCTCGCCAGGCCTCTGAAAACAGCAGGAATGGTGGAGCTGGTGGTGCAGCTGGCGTGGGCAATCCTCACCAACTGCCGTGCCCTCAGCCAGGGCCTCATGACTACTGGTACAGTTTCTGGGGATGATGGGGAGGGATGTCTGGCTGGGTCAGAGTGTTGGGGAATACCCACAAGCCCCTGGTAAAGGAAAGGGAGGTTGAGGTTTCCCCACACTTCCAGCTCCTGGCTTCCCTTGCTGTGCACATTCTACTCCCACTGCAGCTCCACACTCAACAGCTGGGAGAGCTAGACAGCATGTGGGTCTCCTGGTGAGTAGGTTGGTGCAGGTGGGACAAGTAGTACCGACATGCAGTCGCAACCTCTGTGGGCACTGGGAGATGCCATGTGTTTTAGCAGGCTGTGACATTCAGTGTGCAGCCTGCTCTCCTTTCTTGCTGGAGTCAGACTGGCAGAACCCAACCTTGTTAGAATGCTCTTTTGTTAATCCAAAACGATGATACACTGTGAGTGTTTGCACACTTTGGCATTGCCCTGAGGGTTTTAATATGTGCCCACCTTTGGTCACTATGCTTTGCTCATATAGACACCCCCACACTTGTCAAGCCAGAATTGGAATGGCTCAGACCTGATGGATTCTTTATCCATTTCTTAAATGTATCTTTGGAGAGATGCAGGTTAGTTGGGTTCACAGCTCTGCAGGTTGGAGTGCACCATCCTGAAATGTCAGAATGAAAACGAACCCAGTTGTCCAGGCCCCAAACCTCTCAGGAAGAGTTGAGACCACCAGTGAAAGTATGCACCTTCTCCTAGTAGTTCCTTAACTTCGAGTCTACTGCCCCCAGTCCTCATTTTGGGGGTAACCTAGTCCTCTGGTTGTCAGCTCTAGGTGATTGATGACTGTGCTCTAGGCGAGAGGACGGTCCCTTGAACTGCTGTTCTGAAAACTAGCCAATGATGGAAGCTCCACCACCTCTCAGTAAAGGGTAGGTAAAATGTTTCTTAGTTCCCAAGCTAGAGTCTCATTTTTTTCACTCCCTTCCTTGCTGGAATTTAATTAACATATGTTACTATATATCTGGACAAAATTAAAATGAGTTTAAAAATGTTTAACCCATTTTTATCTGCCTGTTACCAGCCAAGTGAAGATGTGAAAGAACAGAAGAGAGGAAACCATTTTCTGAGACATTTTTACCTGCAATCATACAAGGAAAACTGCAGTGAGTGATGATTCACTTAGTGTGTGTCTTGGTAGTCCCCGCTGGGTCTCGGGATGTGAACCCAGATCCTCAGGATGTGTGGGGAGTGTACTCATCGGGAGACAGAAGACCTAACCGCTACTCCCCTAGAGCATATTCTGTTAGTGTTTTAACTCTTAACAAGTACTCAGAGGTGTTTGGAGAAAGGTACAAATGACTGTTCTTTGACTGGGAGATATTGAGATTGTAAAGGCTTATTGGGCCAAAAGAATCGCAGAAGAATCTACTCCATTTCATTGGAAATATGGTGTTTTTAAAACAATAAAAACACAATAAATACAAGTCTTTATCTATACATGATTTCATGTATTATTCTGACTCATTTAACAAGGCGGTGGGTCAGGAGAGATGATATAAAAAATGTCCCAAGTTTCAGTAAAACAACATAATATTAAAAACTCTTACAAGGAAATATTTTTAATCTTTTAAACTCTAATTCCTGGGATTTATAAAGTTCTTCATTTACTATATTAACAACTTAATTTTTCCACTTCAATAAATTTTGAAATACCTTCAAGGGTTTAATAAACTTATGCATCTTTAAAAAATCACCTAGTTGGTTTTCTTTGGGAGTCAATTGACTTTACTCTTAGAAGTAAGTTTAATAGAAGGATAGTTTCACTTTTTTATTATATCATTAAATACACCACCTACAAATCTTTTTTTCAATAAAAACGCAAAATAAAGACACAAAAAGACAAAGAAAACAAATAACAAATACTCAAAAATATGCAAAAACACACAAGAATGACACATCTAAGCTAGCTTCCCAGGTTATGCAATGTTAGGCTAACTTCCAAACTCAGCTGAACTGGACTGGTCTGGGTTCCCAGGATAACTGTACTGGACTCCCATTCAGGGGTAGGCTCACAGATGAGGGCCTGGGCTGGGCTCCCATGCTAATCTGGGCTCCCAGTTTGGGATCCCAGGCAGGGCTGTGTTCTTAGGCTGAAATCTCAGGTAGAGCCAGGTTCACAGGCTGTTCTGTGCTGGACTCTGGTCCCACAATGGGGCATTAGCAGGTTGTGCAGTGCTCCCAGATGTCTTGACTCCAAGGCGGGACAGAGCTCATGGGTTAGGCTCCCACTTTGAGCTGTAACCCAGGCTGGGCTAGGCTCCCAGACTGATTGAGTGGGATTTCCTCAGTATCCCAGGATGGGCTGGGCTCCCAGACTGATTTCCAGGCTGGCTACTATGCTAGACTAAGTTCCCAGGCTGGGCTGTGCTCTCAGGTTGTTGTGGACTCCAAGTCAATGGACAAATTCTTCCAGGCTGGATTAGGCTCTCCAGCTGAGTTGAGCTCACTGTATGGCTAGGATGATGGGATTGGGCTGGGTCACGAAAGCTCACAGGGTTGGCTCCAAGCCTGGGCTCCCAGGAAATTATAATACAATACATGTAAATGGGATTATAGCAAATGTACATAGAGCAAGTGGTAAATAAAAAAGCATTATAAAATGTATTTCAAATGATATTTGAATACATAACAAATATAACAATAAGTATGCAGAGTGAATATACAGCCATAATATATACAATGCATGATATTAAACATAATATAAACAAAAAAAAATTCAGAAATAGAGAATATGACTACCATATAAGAATCTAATATACATTATGAGTCTTGTGAACAAATAGTTTAACAAAGCAAACTTTCAAACACAGGATTCAGAGTGAAGCTTTTTCATCTGCCTCACCCAACAGGTATATTCAAAGGTCATCAGTAATTTGAGAACAGAGGTGGGAATGAGGAGACATATTCCTTCAGCCATAGAATTATGTAGTTCAATAATTCTTATTTCTCTAGTTCATGGAAGGATGTAATGTAATTAATTTGGGGTGAAGGGATACTATATTCCTATTTGCTTTAAAAAGAATATTCTTAGTGGCTCAACTTAAATTTTATATATTTTGATAGAAACATAAAAGTATTCTACTTTCTGCAATTAAATAAACAAAAAGGATACACAATATCTTGAGTACTTTTGAGCCCTCAATTTGTATGACTTTCTAAATAGCTGCCAATATGTTGTATCACTCATTCCTGTGATTTATATAACATGCCATAAACTCTAATATTCTCAAGACTTGCCTACAACATTTATTACACTAATCCAGTATTTTCATCTTAAAATATGTCCTCCCCTTGCTAACTCTATTTAGTATCCTCTACTGTGTTTAATAAACCCATTTTCACTTTATGTTCCTAAATTAATCAACTATGGTATTTTAAATAAATAAACCTAAATTTAATTGCTGTCATTCAGTAGATCCACCATGCCATTTAAATCATCTAGAGTCTCAATTTCTCTATTTTGATAACAACATTGGCAGGATGATAAGTATGGGTTGAAATACTTAAGGATGTTTTAATTGAATGATCTCTAAGATTCATTAAAAGTGTGAAATTCTATGAGCTTATGATTTTGCCTATTCATAAAAGATATCTCGTGGGCAGAATAGAAATATTAATAAATGAAAAGGTGTATCAAACAATGAGATGCAAACAAATATCAAGAAAAGATTACAAACAAAATTATGGAAGAAGAAAACAGCAGTGCACAAAAAATGAAAATGTAACTGAGCAGGGAACTATCCTGAAAAGAATCAAAATGAAAAGTCACAAAGTAGAGCAAACAGCTAGAAACAGCCTCTAAATAAATATTGAACTGAGTTAACATAACATGGTTTGTATTTCCCTTATATAAAACAATTTCAGCAAGCATACAGTAGCCTTATACCTACACAAAACTATCCGATTAGGTCTTCCTTAGGTAAAGCCTATGGTTTTATCTTCCCAAAAATAACAAGGCAAAAAAAATGATTTGGTTACCACTGCAGTTGTCATACATTCTCAGCAACACACTTCTTAGAAAAAAATTTAATGAAAGATAGCACAAAAGTAAATTTAAATTTGAGTTATTGTGATTAGTATCTGTATCTTCATTCCCATACTAAACAGGTATCTATCAATCTATCTGTAGGAATAAGAGATAATTTGAGAACAGGCAGGCTGGTGGTCAATTAAAGGGTTAACCTCTTGTTATATGAAATCAGGAGTGAATTAACCTATCTCCTTCTCTTGCTAATTTTAAAAAGAAGGTTCACCTGCTTTGGAAGCTTATTTTGATGACTGTATGAGATAACATGTCTAGCCTTGAGTAAAATACTTAAGACATGTTTGTTTCTTTTCTTTGTATTGATTTAAGTAACATTATTTTAATTCATAAAAACCTACCTGCTTAAAGTATCTTCTTCAGAACTCCCATCCACTATTAATAAAAGAGTAAGACATTTAAATCAAATCCAGGAAAAATGCTGAATATTAAAAGTGCAAGACCGATTTTTTAAAAATACTCTTTGGATATCACATCTATAAACCATACTATAATGAATACAAATTACATTAGTTTTGGCAATTAAAACTTTTGCCTACTCTATTTTTAACAAATGCAAAATGAGGAATAACATGTATCAAAATTTGTCACCTACAAATTTACTGCTGTTTACAGTGACCATAATCCTAAAAAATACTATAAGGCTGATGGAAAACAGAATCATTAGTAGAACCAGTATCCTCAACTGAAAATATCAAACTGAAATGGTAGGACTTTTTTGAAAATTGAACATTAGTAAAACTTTGAAGGGAGTATAATTATTTTCAGTGACACTATGCCAAATCTCTGGCACTTTAGTCAGAGTTCAGTTTATGATGAAATACCTTATTCACTAGGAAGTATGGTTGACAGATCCTGTACATTGCAGCATGGCAGCACAAAGGAAGCACTCATCTCTTCTTATGGCCATATCAAGTTAAATATCAAAGATTTCATGATCCCTGTGGCCTTAAAGCATAACTTGTTGAGTCAACCTTCCAATGCTAGAGAGTCTAACTGGATCATCCTCTTAGAGTAGGTAAGCCCAGATATTATTTTTTAGCTATGTAATGTGTATGTCATCAGATATTATGCTAATAAACATCAGCAACAAAAACAGCAAAGGACAAAGACCATCTTGAATGGTTGAACTGTGGTGTAGCCACGCAGAAGCAGCCTAGGATTGAATTATCTAGCTTATCTTTACATTCTTTGTTTTCTTCGTGGTTCACACAGGTCATAGAGCACATCCTTCTCTAAGGAAGCACACCTCCAATATCAATCTTTTCTTTATTTATTACAGGTCTCTATCTAAATTCTGTGAACAATGACAGAAATTTGGTCATTGATTGTGATAAAAGTGGCTATTTAACATCAACTTTCAAGTCCATGGTTTTCTTTACAGGTCTTGCTACCAAGAGGCATAATAATCAAACGTGAATCTATAAAATCTGAAAGAAATTGCTGATTTACTGAAATGTAAATTTTATGGCAAATGTGACTATCTCTACAAAACTTCTTTAAAAAAAGCAGTACCATACATATCATCCTCTCCCCGTATACATTAACATTCATAGTTTACATGTCCTATACTTGACATTTCACAAAGATAATTTTAATGAGCTGTTTTCTCTCACATCTGCTTTTTATTTATTAACGTAAGTTACTTTCATTCATTCAGCAGCTTCTACTAAATAGTTGAATGTCCCTAAGAACTTCATTTACCTTGATTAACCTTGCCAATTTAGGATAATCTGTTTACTTACAATGTCTTACTGACATTGCCATTTTAGGATAATCATCAGCCTTGGTTAACCTAGTAATTTCCACGTAAAAAGGACAATTTTAGGTTCACAGGATGTCTAAAAATTGTAGAATGCCATGATGCAACAAATGATTAAAAATAATATAGTCAGACTAAGCATGTAAAGACATTGAAAATATGTAGATGTGAATTTTTAAGACCTGCTCATATTATTACATGGTTTATTTTTTAATTTGCATCCATGAATCATCTCTATGGTTTTAAACGGTGGTGGTCTGTGGAGAATCTAAGAAGTATGAAGATCCATTTGTTCAAGAGGGGAATTGGGTAACAGTTTGAAGAGTATATTTGTTTTCATTGCCAATTTTCTTTATTTTATTCTAGAGAGTTAAGTTTAGGATTAAATGTTCATTTCACAAGGAAGTATGGTTGGTAGATGCTGTATTTTGAAACATGGTGATACAATGGAAACTCTTCTCTTATGACGTTTTCAAGACAAATATTAAAGACTTCATGATTCCAGTTGGTCTAAAGCACAATCTGTTCAGACTGCTTCCTTCTATTACTAGAAAGTCTGTCTGGATCCACAACATACAGTACGGTGGTCATTATGCTAGGTAGGTAGTATAGTGTGGTGTCTTTGATTAAATTCTTCCCATTTTGTGTCATTGTCAATAGAAAATATGTTTTGTTAGCTTGCAATGTCCATTTCATCAGATCCTATATCAATTAAGAAAAACAAACCCACAAAACACAAAGTACATCTTTAATGACCACAGCTTTGATGATAAATTTTAATTTTTAAATATTTAAAAAAATCCACTGTATGATTCCAACCACATGAAATTTTGGAAATGTGAAAGCTACAGAGACAGACAAATGACTTGTGGGCTCCAGGGGTTAGGGAAAAGCAAAGGATTAATTAGCAGCACACAGAGCATAGTTGTGCAGAGAAATATTCAATATAAGACTACAATTGTGGATACATTTATACCATTGTCAAAACCAACTGAATGCACAAAATCAAAAGTTAACCCTAATATAAAATATACGGTTTGGGAGATAATGATGAACCGAGGTCATGCTTTGTGTAAAATATGCTACTGAAATATAGGGTTGTGAACTAAGGGTGAGATTATGCATACTTGGGGACAGAGAGTAAAGGGAACTCTTGGTATTTTCTGCTCAATTTTGCTTTGAAATTAAAATAGTCCTGAAAATAATAATTGATGATATTTTTAAAAAGAGATCCACTGAGTCCACTACTACCATTTATCAATATATGAATGCCATACATAAGACTATCTTTGAAAATTAAGAAAAAATTTGAAGTAACAGACTATAGATATTATACCCCATATTCTATTATATGAGATACATATATTAGTTCTACTACTATTTAAGTAGAAGCAAAATTCATAAACTTTCACTAAGTTACTATTTGTCTTATTTTTCTGCACTTCATCAACACAAGTCAAATTTTCATTGTCATATGCTTTGTTGGAGCTCTTTGAATAACAGAAACACCATTTTCATCTATTCCACATGCTAGCTTTGGTTCTCCCTCTGATAAAAGTAAAACATAAGTCAAACATCAGAAAAGATCAGATTCCTTTATTTCCATACTAATCAGTCAGTAAGTCTCCAGCATTTACTTTATGTATCCAATCATTTACACTAATGTGGTCATAGTTTGATATATAAATAAAAGACAGATAGTGGTCTATATTTTAGTTAGTGTAGATACACAGGAAACCAAATAAGAACAGAAAAGTATAATTCACTATATTCTAGCTAAACATAAATAAAAGTATAGTAAGGGCACAAAGGATGCCTGCAAAATTTTGCAAAGTAAACACACTTTATCTTAAAAGATACACAAAATGCAGAGTCAAAAAAATTAACTGTGCTTAGTAGGGCACAGGGGACCATCCTGGAGAGTCCAGGCACCAGAGAACAGTGGAAAGGGAGAGAAATCTCCATCTTAGTCTTTAAGATAGCACCGGAGACTGAAGACAATCTTGCCCCCGGAGTAGCAACTAGGGACAGTGAGAAACTGCACTATCACCCAAAGAAGCTACAGTAATTGTGCATGGGAGTCCGAGATGACCTACCTGATAGCCTCCTACCTCTTTCTACTGTGCTAATGATCTGTGGTGAGTGGATACCATACCCCAGAGGATCAAAAGAGCTCACAGGTATATACCTGTGACTGGAGAGATGCAGGAAAAGAGAAACAGGCTCACATCATGAGAGAATATTTTAAACCTGCGCTAAGGAGTTTACAGGGAATTATCCAAGGAGAGTCAATGTGCTGGAGAACATTGGGGAGGGAGACCCCACCGTACCCTGTATTTAAAGCATCACACAGAAGCCAAAAGCAAAATTTCTCCCTGGCCAAAGAGTTTAGGGAACAAGAATCTGTCCCATCATCCAAAGAAGTTACCAAAACTACACAGATATGGATGATGACATACCTGGGAACCACCCGACTCCCATGGTGAATATATGAGATTTTGGTTTAGAGGCCTTCTTATTAACTGTGTGCAGGGAAAGAATTTTTCCAATTCCCACAGAAGCCAAAAGAAATCACTGAAATAGCATTTCTTATGAACCAAAATAGAACACCAGAGAGTAGTTTCCGTTGGCACTGGCCACACCAGGACCCACCATCACCACTAAGGGGTAATCTAATCTACAAAAGGCACATTAAAATTATGACAGAGAACAAAGTAATGCCAACGACTGAATGAAAGAGAGGAATATCTCAATACATTCCCAGTGAAAAACTCCATTGACATTGACTGTGGCAACCTAACAAATAGACTTCCAAGCAATAGTTATAAAAATGATGATGCATGAGGCAAACACAATAACACAAATAAAATTGGAAGACCTCAAAAAAGTGTCAAATTTAAGTGAATATGTTGCCAAGGAGATTAAGGTCATAAAGAATATCCTAGCAGAAATGTTGGTGATAAAAGACATGGTCAAGCAACTTAAGACAAACATGGAAAGTTTCATAAGCAGATTCAATCACGAGGATGAATAGATATCAGAAAATGAAGACAAGATCACAGAGGCAACACTCACAAAAGAAGAGAAACATGACTGAGGGTCAATGAAGATGTTTTATGTGAAATACCAGACACCATGGGAAGAACGAACGTGGGGAACATAGTTATACCAGAGAGGAGAAGGGGAAAACATACAGAAAATCTACTCAAGGATATCAAAGCAGAATATTTCCTACATTCATCATCAAAACGAAGCAGAACACTAGACTATCTAGACAGAAAAACACCTACTCCTAGACACATCATAGAAATATTTAAAAAAAGTAACAACAAAGAAAACAACTCAAGACTGCTAGAGAAAAGATATATAAACTACAAAGCTATACCACTCAGGCTGTCACCGGACCTCTCAGCAGAAACACTACAGACAGAAGAGTGGGAAATGACATTCAAACTATGACAAGTTGACAACTACCAGTCACAAATAAGCTGCCCAACAAATTATCATTCAAATATAATGGTTAAATAAAGTCTCCAGTGATCAACAAACATTAATAGATTTTTTTCCGCCACAAGGTCTACCATTCAAGTGACCATAAAACATGTCCTACAACAGGAGAAAAGAAACCCAAGATCAATAATACCATGAAAATAGTGACTAGAGAATAGAATACGAATAGAGAATGAAAAGAGAACAGTTATCAAATACAGAAACGTAAACAGGAACAACAAGAGAGAATAAAAATCATCAAAGGGAGATATAAATTCTTGGATTCCATATGAATATGTTAATATTACATAATGAAGACTTATAAAGCTATCATAGATATGTAAGGTCAGTAATACTCCATATGAAAGCCACAAAGCCTAATTTCGAATATGTAAACAACTGGGAAATAAATGAAAGTGAAAAAAATATATGGAAAGTCAAAAACTATATGGAGGGTAATGCAAATTAAAAACTGAGAAAAGAAACAACAGACATATAAAACAACAGAATACAGAGGCTGAAATGACAGTGATAAAATCCTACATATTAGTTCTCACCCAAAATGTGAATGGACTGAACACACAAATCACAAAATGCAAAATATTGGAGTGGATGAAAAATATGATCCATCAATATTATGCTTACAAGGAACTCATAGCAGGTTCAAAAACAAACACAGGATAAAAATCAAAGGCTATGGAAAAATATGTCACAGCAAAAATGATCAAAGGATATTGGCAACTGAAATACTAATTTCAGAAAAATAAAAGTTTCACCTAGAAATTGAAGGATACCTTGAGGTATACAGGGCACTATGTTATACTGAAGGGTGTAATGTAACAGGAAGTAACTATCATTAACATATATACACCCAAAACTGAACCATCTTAACATATAAAGAAAATACTGACAGCTAAAGAAAGACACTGATAGTAGCATAACAATAGTAGGGAACTTCAATTGTCCATTTACTTTAATAGATATATCATCCAGGCAGAAATTCAACACAGAAATAAGGACTCCAAATGAAGCAACATATCGCATGGACATACAGACATATACAGGGTGTTCTACTCCCCCCCAAAAAAATATAAATCCATCTCAAATATACATGGGACATTCATAAGGACAACCACATCCTGGGAAACAAAAGTCTCAGCAAATTTAGGATGACTGAAATCATAGAGGACATCTTCTAGGACCACAAAGGAAGTGAAATCTGGTTTCATTTCTGAATTAGCCAGGAGAGTAAAACTGCAAGAACCACAAAGATATGGGCTGAACCAACATGACAATGAAGAGACAAGCTAACAGAACATGTGGGATACAGCACAAAGTCAGTGCTTAGAGAATTGTTTACATCCATGCAAGTGCATATAAAACTGAGAGCCCAAACAAAATCTGCAACCTCATGCCTGAGGGAATGGGAAAGGGATAAGCAATCAAATCAAATAAAAAAAATCAATAAAATATATAATATAATAAAAATGGCAGCAGAAATAAATGAAACTGAAATCAAAATTACTATCCAATAAATCAATGAAACTAAGAGATTGTTTTTAGAAAATAATGTAAGCAAAATTGGTAAACCCCTAGCTAACGACACAAAAACAGAGAGAAAGCCCTAATAAAAGAGGTGAAATTAAAAATCATAGCACAGAAATACAAAGGCTCACAAAAGACTATTAAGAGTAATTATAAACAAAAAAAATTCATCACTAATGAGGAAATGGACAGATTCCTAGAATCATATAATCTCCCTAAAAGAAACCAGGTTGATATGGACATCTTGTGCAGAGCCATCACAAGCACAGAAACGGAAGCTGTAATCAATACTCTCCCAAGAAAAATAGCCTAGAACCAGATGGCTTCACCAGTGAATTCTACCAATCATTCAAAGAAGAGGTCATAACCACCCTCCTTAAACTCTTTCACAAAGTTGATAAAGAAGAAAAACTACCTCACTTAACCAGATAAAGACAACACAAAAGAGAAATCTATATACAAATATCACTGCTGAATGCAGATGCAGAATCCATCACCAAAACAAACCCCGGTCAGCCAATAAATTCAAAAGTACATTAAAAACACTACATCGTGATCAAGAAGGATTCATTCCATGGATGCAAGAATGGTTCAACATACGCAAGTCAATTGATCAAAGACACCACATCAAATGGGAGTAAATAAAAAATCTTGCGATTATATCAATAGATGCAGCAAAAGCATTTGACAAGATCCAACATCTATTCATGATAAAAGCACTCACCAAAATACTAATAAAAGTAGCATACATCAATATAATCAAATCATTATGCAGAAACCCATAACCAATGTAATACATGATGTTGAAAAAGCTAAAAACCTTTTGCTTAATATAGGGAAGAAGACAGGTTGCCCTGTCTCATCACTATGAATTAACATAGTACTGGATGTCTTGGACAGAACCATGAGGCAAGAAATAAATGTTAAAGGAATCCAAATAGAAAAAGAAGAAGTAAAGCTGTCATTATTTTCAGATTACACGGTATAGAACCTGGAGAATCCTAAAGACACCACGAAACAATTGCTGAAAAAAGTGAGTAAGTATAGAAATGTGGCAGGAAATAAAGTCAACACCAAAAATCAGTAGCATTCCTATATACAAACACTAAAGTAGATGAAAAAAGAAATTAAGAAAGATATCCCATTCTCACTAGCACCAAAGACGATCAAATACTTGGGAATAAACCTAATAAAGGAGGTGACACACCTGTACAATGAAAACAATTAAGACTTTAACAAAATAAATAGGAGCTACAAAGAGATGGAAGAATATTCCATGATCATGGACTGGGAAAATTAACTAATGAAAATGGTAATTATATATAAAGTAATGCACATATTGAATCAAATTATCATCAAAATTCCAGGTAGTTTTTCATGGAAATTGCTCAAATGATATTGAAATTTGTTTGGAACCACAAAAGATCCTAAATAGTCAAAGCTATCCTGAGGGGAGGAGGTGTAGAACAGTGGAGAAATTATACTTCCTGACTTCAAACTATACTACATCATTAAAAAGTATGGTGCTGGAGCAGTAACTGACACACAGATCTTTAGACTAAAACTGAGATCCCAGAAGTAAAGTCACACCTATAAGAACAGTTAGACTTCAACAAGGGTATCAAGAGCATACAGTGAAAGGAGAAAAGTTCATTAATCAAACGGTGTTGCCAACGCTGAACTGTCATCTGCAAAAAGATTATTAGCACCATAGACAAAACTTAACTCGAAATGGATCTAAGACCTGGACTTAAGACCTGAAATCATAAAATACTTAGAAGAAAAAGTGAGGGAAATGCTGCACAACATTAAACTCAATGAAATCTTTGGGGGAACAAATAGCTACAACAAACACAAGCAAAGAAAAAATTAATTGGAAATACATCAAACTAAAAACTGTACAAACAGTGAAATATACCACTATTAAAACAAAAAGGCAAGCATTTGAGAAAAATTCACATCTATCATATCTAAGCTTAAAGGCCAAAATATACAAAGGACTCATATGTCTCAAAAAATGTAAATGACACACTCAAAAATGTCCAGAACAACTAAGCACACATTTATCCAAAGAAGTCACACAAATGGTCTATAGCCACATGAAAAAAATGTTCTACATCTCTCATCATCAGAGGAATGCAAATGAAAAGCCCAGTGGGTTACCACCTCATACCACTGAGAAAGGTCTATATTCATAAGTCTAGAAATAGCAAGTGTTGGAGGGGACAAGGAGAAACAGAAGCATCCTCTTTCATGCTTGTAGCAATGGAAAATAGCTGGAATACCCTCACTGGAAACCAGTATGGAGATTCTGCCAAAAAACAAACAAACAAAGAAAAAACCACAAATGGAACTACTAAATTCTAAAAAAAAATGAACACCATTAAAGCACTTCACATTAGAGTTATGCCAGATAAAATTCAGTTTTTACTTGAAAATACAGAAGACCCTTTAAATCCTGGCAGACTCGCATTACCATTTAGCATAATAAATTACTATGAGTTAAATCTGTAGGTGAGGCAGCCAATTGCCTTAAAATGAAATACACACTTTAGTAAAACACGCAGGTATTAGAAATGTGTTCTAATAGTAGATCCTAAGATAATTTTCCTTAGATATGAAATTCACAAGAAATCAGAAATAGCAGAGTTATAACAAGAAGGTAAATGAAAAGAGAATAAAGAGATAGCACTAAACGATTGGGTGTTGATTTTTTATTGATACCACTAGAATTACAAAATGAGTAAGATCTAGTATATCCAGATTGTCATTTTCCATTTTATAATTGATATTATACTACTTTTCTGTAATAAAATATGTAAAAGATAACATTTCCTTCAAACTGCTGAACTGGAAACAATTTCTGATCAAAACTTGAAACTGTTAAAACATATCTCTGTCATGATTCCACATCAGCACTCAGATCTAACATTGCCTTTCAGATCTTGTTGCCAAACTTTTTGGTTTTCATTCAGAAGCATTTCTCCTGAACTTGATGCACTCAAGGATTTCCACAAGAAGCAGGAAAGAGACAATACTTTTTCTCAACCTTTTAACTCCTAAGGTTTTGACAATTCTTGGAAAAGTTTGACAAGTGTACTCACCAGTCTAGACCATCTACCCTGCCCCATGAGTGTGGAGGTGATACAATGATGAAAAAATAACTGGCAAAATCTTGGTAAATGTGATTTTCATATATGGACATCAAAACTACTGAGTATAATCTGTATACATATACAAAATTTTCTTCAAATAGGATGACCTGAATGGGTTTTTTGAAGTTAAATTAAACTTCATTTTCAGCCTTTTCACATGATACCATTGATACTTCTAATTGAAATTCTTTTTTTTTTTGGTAAAAAACTTCCTCAAATTCCTTTCTTATTTTTCTCTAAACTTTTCTCAGTCTGCTTTACTAACTTTATTAACTCCTCTCCCCACACTTTACATATCAATGCTCCCAAGATTCTGTAATCAGCATTCTCATTTTCATGTTCTCCAGCATTTACAAGAGCATTCAGCTTGATGACTGATTAATAACTACTGTCAGATTATTTCAAAATCCATCTCCTGCATTATTGTTCTATCTCTAGCTAGAATTTCCTTCTGTCCAGTTACTGAAAGGCGCCTACACAGATGCTCCATCAAAGTTAACATAAGTAGAAAAAAACTTGTCTTCCCTGGAACCATCTCATATGTTCATCTGACCAAGTCCTAATCATTCTTCATGTGCAATTTAAATGCTAGTACACACCCCAGAAACTTAAAAGTCACCCTTCATTAATCACAAAATCATATTAATTTTACAGTTTTTTTCTATCTCAACTTGACATTTCCACTATCACTAACCAAGTCAAAAATTAGGGGTTAACCAAAGCTTTTCAAGAAAAAAACACATCTATGTATTTTCTATTTCTAGAATGAACACAAAATCAGAGCAAAACAAATGAGAAAGATATAAGGCCTAGACAAAGACCAATATTTTAACTTATGTACATTGAACTTCCTGGCTTAACTTATGTCAACAATGGATTGATAAAAACTTTATGACTATGGTTGGCCCAAGAAAGCAAAAGCTTTCTTTGTCTCCCTGTCTTTTCATGTGGTTTCCTTTGAGCCACCCTTTCCACAAGGGTCATCAAATCATGGCCCACAGAACAAATTCAACCTTCCATCTGTTTTTTTTCATATAAAATTTTACTGAATATACCTATTCACTTACATGTTTTCTATGACTGCATTCCCAAAATGGCAGGATTGAGTAGGTATCTGAAAACAACACAATTAAAATATTTGCTCTCTGTTCGGATACAGAAAATCTTGCTGACACTTTCTTTACATGATAAAAAGTGTGCCCCAATGAAAGTTTTTTTCTCTGCTCCGTGAGGAAAGAAAGCCAATCAGAAAAAAAGTCGAATAGCCAGGGCTTTATTGGGGTTTGCGCACCCGGGCAAGGTTCTCCGGTCTGCAGAACAGGGGCCGGAGAAGTCGCGCCTGAACGAAGGGAAGCGTGCGCTTAAGCAGAAATTTTGCGGGCTTCATGCATCGCACATGGGGATTGGTCCTGTGATTCCAGGTGTGGGCTTCAATTCCTCAGTCTGACGTCAGCCACCTTTTTCCCGGGTATGGCCGCCGTTTTGTCCCTCTGGGCCAGCCTAACACCCAACACATCTATTCTTGTTACTCTTCTGCTCATAACTGTTCAGTGAATCCTAGCAGCAAATATTGCTACATCTCTCCCTAAAAGAAATTCATCATTCCTTTTTCCTGCTGGAGAACCACAATTTGAGTGTCCTCTTCATTTCAGAAAGATAAAATGATTATTCTAAGAAAAAAATTATGATTACATTTCCTTTATCAGTGACTGGTTTAAGTGTATGATGTAATACACCTAATAAGAAATCCTAGATAATAACATAATGTTAAAAATAATGTCAATTTTTGCTGTCTCTCTAGGTGGGTGTGCATCTGTGAGACTGATTCGTGTTGCTCTGTTTGTTCCTGCCTTTATGAGACTCAGGAGAAAGAAATTTCTGGTAGTGGAATCACATTACTCAGATCCTCCATATCTCAGGGCCCTAGCAATTCAGCCATGTTTGGTAGGGAAAATAATTTCCACTAGGTGAATCACATTCTTAATTCTCTCACTTAACAAGGACCTGTTCATCCATGCATCTTCATGTCCTGTGATATGTGTTAGTTACTTAATTAAATTTATGATAGCTGTGTGTTGGGTAGATGTGTGTTGGGAATCAGTTGCTTTCTGGCCGCTTCTTCAAAGTTTCCTAGGACAGAAGTTCTCACAAGTCAGCAGAGCAACAAGTAGATAACAACAGAAAGTAATTAGCTCCGACCTTCAATGCTGCTGTCCTGATGAAAGCAGTAGAATTGAATGCCTGCATTCTCCTTTGTTTTATTTGCATTACCTCATTGTATCCCAGCCCTATAAAATAAATCATGGAACCGGGTTTGTGGTCACTGTCTCTGAGAGGAGAAAAGTGTCTCACCTGGCCACCACTTTTCTAAATGAATGTTGTCTGTTTGTTTTTTCTTAAAGGCTCCTGCAGCCCCCTCTCAGAGACCCTGCTTATAGGCCATGTGAGTTGTGGCATATTTGGAACCCAGCATGGGGCTCTGAGAATGGGGGAACTAAATAAACAAAGATAAAGAGAGGAAGAAGAATTTGGCAGACAGTCCACTCCTGAAGGTGTGTGTACACAGTGGATATGATCCAAGGTCAGGTAGGAGTGCGTCATATTTCTTTTTTTAAATTTAGCCTGGTGTAAAAAATGGGGAATGCAGGTTCTTTACAGAGAACACTCTATGTACAGATGCTGAAATCTATGATATCAGCTAGGGGAAACTAAATTTGCACTGACCAAATAGAGCATTTCTTAAATTTTATACAGCAAACTTGCCCTGGTTTCCTGAAGAAAGCACCATAAATGAGGCTACTTGGATGAAAGTGGGACAGCAATTGAGAGGCTGTTATGCTGCTGAGGTCCACAAAGTATTCCTATTACTACTTCTACTTTTTGGACTTTAATGAGGGATTCACTTAACCCTCAGAGAAAGGATTTAAAGACTGTAGACAAGTTCTTTAATGACTGCTGTAGAGGGTTGTACTCTGCCCACCGCACTGCATGAAGACTACCAGAGGGAAGAAGATGAAACATTGCTTTGCTGTCTAATGTGGTTAGGAAACTAGAAGATAGGGCTCTGAAATTTGACAAAAGCAGGCTGGAAATTCTGATGAAGAAAAGGAATTCTTAGGGGAGGAGGAAACCCTTCAAAAGAAGAATTAATAAATAAAGCAATTTTCTTTGTTATCCTTACAGGATCAAAAAAAGCCTACTGATGCTATTCAAATTCCTTCTGAAGAAATGGGAACCAGGTTGAAGATGTCAGCACAAGGAATTTTATTGAGAGAGAGAGAGAGAGAGAGAGAGAGAGAGAGAGAGAGAGAGAGAGACAGACAGACAGACAGACAGACAGACAGAGACAGACAGAGAGACAGAGAGAGAGAGAGAGAGAGAGAGAGAGAGAGAGAGAGAGAGAGAGAGAAATGTCCTCTTTACAGAAGTCACTAAGATAAGCTGCAGAAAGAGGAAAGGACATCACAGAATTTTCTATGTACCCAGAAATTAAGAGGCCAGATCCTAACAATCCAGGACTGATTTTGCGCTGTCAGGACCCTATCTCCTTTAAGACATTAAAGGAGCTTAAAACTGCCTGTAATATATATGGTCCCACTTCTCCTTTTACTCTGTCTCTAGTCGAGACCTTTCAGTCTGATTTTTGTGTCCTAAGGACTGGATCATTTTAGCCAGAGCTTGTTTAGGAGGAGATTATTTGATGTGGAAATCAGACTGGTTTGAAGATAGTAGTCAGCAAGCAGATTGTAATCAAAGAAATCAGGTACCTATCTCTTTTGAGATGTTGACCCGGACAGAAGCTTATGAACCCTTACAACAGCAACTTTTATATAATATACAGAATTATCAGCAAATTAACATTTGCACCACTAAAGCCTGGAGGAGACTACCTACCAAGGAGAAAAAACAAGATTTAAGTTAAATTAGACGGGCCAGAAGAACCTTATCAAGATTTTGTATCTCGGTTATATCAAGCAGTCAACAGGATGGTGGCAGACACAGAAGCTGGTGCAATTTTGTTTAAACAGCCTATGAGAATGCTAATAAGGTGTGCCAATCAACTCTTAGCCCTTAATGGAAGAGTGGAACTATCACAGATATTATTAGAATTTGCAGAGACATTCGCCCATCTATTCAGGGAGTCACTTTGGTCGCTGCTTTAAAAGAGGTGTTGCATAAAGGAAGCAAATCTGAGGGGATTTGTTTTTACTGCCAACAGCTAGGACATTTGGCAAGATATAGTCCTATAAGAAATCAATCTGAATTTCAGAAAAGGAAAAAGAGGGACACAAGTGTCCATCCAAATTCCTGGATTTCGTCCCAGGTGTAAAAAAGGAAAACACTGGGCTACAGATTGTCAATCAAAAAGTGATATCGCTGGCAATCTTCTTTCCGCTAAATAGGGAAATGGCTGATGGGACCGGCCCTGGCTTGACAAACAGTTGGGGCACTTTCCTTCAGTTAGCCAATATCCACTCCATAGGTAGTACCCTTACAATAAGGAGTTCCACTATCTGACACTTAATACAACAGCTTTTACATGCCACTACAGGGAGTGCAGGATTGGACCTCTGTTCCACCTCCAAAGATTTACTAACTCCAGAGATGGGACCTCAGGCAATTCCTACTGGAACTTATGGGTCTAGTCTCTCTGGAACAGTGGGACTAATTTTAGGCTGAAGTAGTCTTAATTTAAAAGGATATCAAGTTTTGCCAGGTGTGATTGATGAAGACTTTGCTGGAAAAATTAAAGTGCTAGCTCAGGCTTGAAGCATCGCTCAAATTTGGCCAGATACTCATATTGCTTAATTAGTTTTGTTTCCATTTATTAAGCAAGGACAAATTTTAACAGAAAAATTCCAGAGGCCTCAAGGATTTGGGTCCTCAGATGTAATTTATTGGTTTCAAGTCATCAAGGTAGAGCAACCTATGATGCAATTGTTAATTAATGGAAAACCTTTCAGTGGGCTCATTGACACTGGAACTGATGTTTCTGTTATTGCTATAAAACATTGGCCTTATTGTTGGGTTAAATAACAGGTTGTTGCTAACTTACAGGGAATTGGAGCAGTGCATTCACCATTATGTAATGTGCAGCTGCTAAAGTGGGAAGGTCCAGATAAACAGACTGGATGGTTTCAACCCTATATTCTTTCCACTATTCCTGTTAATTTATGGGGAAGAGATATACTCTCTGTTATGAGAGTGTTAGTCTCAAACCCAGGTCCAACAGTCACACACATGATGCTCCACCAAGAATTTATACTTAATAAAGGTCTTGGAAAACATCAACAGGGCATTTACACCCTATACGTACTAACAGAAATCCTGGCTGTCAAGGGCTAGGTTATCATCCTGATGCATCTCATCCTTTTCCTTAGGGGTCCTGGTTAAGTCTCCAACCCCTCTTGCAGCTGATAAAATCACATGGCTTTCTAATATACCTGTATGGGTTTACAATGGCCCCTAACTGGAGACAAATTACAATCAGCAGAACTCTTAGTAAAAGAACAGTTAAAGTCAGGAAATATTCAAGAAACTTTAAGTCCTTGGAATACTCATATCTTTGTCTTACGTAAAAAATCAGGAAGCTGGAGATTGTCACAGGACCTAAGAGAAATAAATAAAACAATCCAAGTTATGGGGCCTTTGCAGCCAGGTCTACCAGCACCTATTGCCATCCCTCTAAATTATCATTTAATAGTAATAGATTTAACAGATGCCTTTTTTACTCTTCCTGTTCATCCAGAGGACTGAGAGTGCTTTGTTTTTTCTGTCCCAGTATTAAATAATCAAGCTCTAGCACAGATGTATTATTGGAAAGTCCTACAACAGGAAATGGCTAACAGTGCTACTCTGTGTCAAAGGTTTGTAAATTGCGCCATTCAACCTGTGTAAGACAAATACTCTGAAGCTTACATCATCCACTACATGGATGACATTCTTGTTTCTCATTATAATTCATCACAGTTATTGACTATTTTTGGAGATTTAGAATGTAGTCTCTAATATTGTGGGTTAATTATTGCACCTGAAAAGATTCAAAAGGAATCTCCAATATTTGGGACAAATCATTGAAGAACATCCACAATAAGTTGAAGTGTGAATAAATCATCTGCGCACTCTCAATGATTTTCAGAAGCTCCTAGGAGACATTAATTGGGTGTGATCTTGATTGAAATTGACCACAGGAGATCTTTCTCCACTTTTTGAGGTCTTAAAGGGTGATGCATCCCCTAGCTCTCCAATAACTATTACAGGTGAGGTTTGAAAAACACTTTCATGAGTGCAAGATGCTATTCAAAAGCCTAAACTTACCAGAGTAGATCAAAGTCAACCTATATGGGTAGTTATCTGTGCTATTACTCATACTCCTACAGGAATACTGTGGCAATCACAAGGTATTCTTGAGTGAATATATTTCCCTCATTCTCCAGCTCAGATTTTAACCCCTTATCATGAGGCTATTGCAGGACTAATTGATAAGGCTCATCATTGCCTGTGTCAACTTATAGGCATGGAATCAGAAAAAGGTATTGTTCCTTTTTCCCCTCAACAATGATGGTTATGGAAAAGCTCTATTCCATGGCAAATTGTCTTGGCCAATTTTCCAGGTTTTATAGATAACCATTATCCTGCAGATAAAATCTTAACAATTCTGTAGAATCACTTCCTTTGTCTTTCCAAAGGTCATTGCCTCTCAACCCATTTCTCAAGTCCTTACTGTTTTTACTGATGGATCAAGTAATGGGTATGTTGGTCTTTACAGTACTGAACAAACTTCAGTTCAATAGACTTCCTTTTCATCTGCTCAATGAGCAGAGATTTGGGCTTTACTTATGATTTTATCAGACTTTTCACCTATTAGAGCTCTCAATATTTATAGTGACTGTCAATACGTAGTGGAAGCTGTCCAACAAATTGAAACAGCTTTTCTGGGACATACTTCCTCAGAGGAACTTTATCACTTATTTCACTCTCTACAGAGTGCCATTTGATTATGTAAACAGCTATTTTTTATTGGGCATATTTGATCTCATTCTCAACTCCCAGAACCTTTAGCTGAAGGTAACGATTTAGTTGATCAATTATTTGTCTCTCCTGTTCCCTGCCCTTCTGTAGATCAAGCTCATGTTGTTCATTATCAATATCATCAAAATGCTCAGGCACTTAGGCAACAATATCAAATCAAGCAGGAATAGATTCATCAAATTGTTATACAGTGTCCTTTCTGTTCCTTGCATGTGCTTAATCCTTCAATTGGAGTAAATACTCATGGACTGAAACCCAATCAGCTATGGTAAATGGATGTTACTCACATTCTGGAATTTAGCAAAATACGATGGGTTTATGTCTCTATAGACACTTACTGTCACTATATCTTTGTTACTTGTCAAACAGGAGAAAGTGCTAAGCACATTATTACTCATTGTTTAACAGCATTTGCCAGTATGGGGAAACCCATTCAGATCAAAACTGACAGTGGTTTGGCTAATATCAGAGCTAGCTTTCAAAGCTTTTGTAAGCAGTTTGACATCTCACATGAAATAGGTATTACTTATAATTCCCAGGGACAAGCTATTGTGGAAAGAGCCAACAGAACTCTCAAAACTCAACTTCAAAACAAGAAGCAGAGACAGAATTTTTTATACTCTCACTCTCCAAGAAATTGAATCTAGCTCTTTTTACTTTAATTTTTTAAAATTGTGATGATCAAGGCATGGCTGCTGCTGAACGGTATTTTGGAGCACTGACTCAGAAACCCAAGGCATTGGTAAAATGGAAAGGTTTCATCATGGGACAATGGCATGGGCCAGATCCAGTTATTATGTGGGGAAGGGGACATGTTTGTGTTTATCCCGAAGATATTGACAAGCCTGTCTAAGTACCAGAGAGAGTTGTATGACATTTCACCTCAGTAGAAGACAGTAAAAAGAACAAAGAAGAAATTCTCAACTCTGTTCATCTTGAGGAAGAGACATCAGTTACTTTTGCTATAGGTAAGTATACTGGCTAGTAATAACCAAGGGAAACTTTATTGGGCTTATTTCTCAGACCCTCTTATGGTTTTTCCAACCTTGTGAGATGGTCCTTCTATTCCAGTATATACCAATGACACACGAATGAAGGAAGGCTGATCTGCTATTCATATCACCCCAGACTTCTCTGGTTTAAATCATTCTGTACCTATTTAACTTTCTTCTCAGTCTAAAACTGTTTGTCTCCAAGTAACTCAAGAAAAGCAGACATCCTATGGAGGAGGCAAGGTTACTAAAATAACTGGTCCAGGGTATCTTTTTAAATATATGCAGACTATCTCAAAATGGGGTTTTCCTAAAACCTCACAGGTAATTACACAATGTAAGCCTTTCATTCCTTATTATCCTAACAGCACCAACATAGAATTGGGGGAATTTCCTCCATGGCTTGAATGTGCTTATCTTTTGCCTGTTGAGCATAAAATCCCAGGAACTGACTACTCAGTGTATGACTGGTCCCATAAAGTGGATTCAGATAATCCTCATTCTTTACTAATGTCTGATGGAGGATTTGTGATAATATTTTTACTCATGGTGATCACATACAGAAGGAAATTTGGCGCCTTGGAGCTGCTTTGCACTTAGTAAACTCCAGGTACTCGAGATCTTACCAAGTTCTCCTATGGCCTTCAGGCTTGTGTTTCACGCCCCCCCCCATGTTATTGTGGCAGGTGATATCAAAATAACTTCTTCTGCATCCAGTTTATAGACCATCTCTTGCATAAACTGTGATTTGACTAATTGTGTTTCTCAAATTAATGAACAAGAAGATTTGTTGGTTGTCCATCCATCAACTTCCTTTTGTTATGCTTCCTATTTATCTTTCAGGTCCTCGGTATGAGGATGCAGGTCTTCTAGCAGTAGAAGAACTTCATAGAGCTCTAGCTTGACCTAAGAGAACCACAGGGCTCCTCATAGCTTGAATTATTGCATCTATTACTATTATTGCTTTTCTGTGACTGCTGCTGCAGCTTTGGCACAGAGCATTCAGGATGCTCATTTCGTCAATGCCCTAGCTCACAATACTTCAATTGCTCTTAGCACTCGAGAACATACAGTTGCAAAATTAGAAGCAAAATTAAATGCTTTAGAATCTGTAGTAATAAATCTTGGAAACCAATTAGAAGTGGTAAAATTTCACCAGTTACTCCAATGTCATGCAGGATTTACTTACATTTGTTCTACTCAAGCTTGCTGTAACAGTAGCCGATGGTATTGGACTCGAATAAAACCTCACCTTTTGGCATCATGCAAATATTTGTCTTGATCTGTGTCAGTTACAAACTGAAATCCATAATATCCAGAAGGCCAAAGTCCCTATAGTCAATCCTGCTGATTTAATTTAACAACTGCTTAGTGATTTGAAAGGTTTTAATTCTTTCAACCTGTTAAAACATGCACTTTGGTATCTAATAGGAATTTTTGGCATGTTCTTATGCTTATGTGTTTTTTCCTTAGTCTGTCATCTAGTTCAATGAGAGCTGAATCAGACTAGACTGCATATTCATCGCCTGAGACTGGAAACTAAACAAAGGTGGAACACAAAGTATAAAGCTCTTCTTTATCTCCTTTCTTTTTAATTTTACAAAATTGAGCATTTTCTCTTAATCATGTAAGCTGATAAAGACCAGGACTGCATAAAAGCTCTTTCACCTAGGCCAGCAGAATATAACTCAGGCCTGCTAGAAGTTCAATCAAAACACAGAAATGTAATTCTTGGAGACCCTCAGAAGACTGATTAGTCAATGACAGGTGAGAGTCCTAGAGGGGGCCTACCTAAGATACACAGTCGCATAGGGTCCAAAGCAGATCACTATAGCTTGAGATGGTGCACTTTGCTCTGTTAGGTGAAGAAGAATAATCAATAGAGAGGCCATAGGCAGAGCCTGAATGCTGTCACATACAACTAATTATGCTTACACCAATTGACATTGCCTGTTTAAAAGAGTAAAAAAGGGGAGATGTTGGGAGAGTGTTGCTTTCTGGCCACTTCAGCAGTTTCCCAGGACAGTTCTTACAAGTCAGCAAAGCTATAAGAAGATAATAGCAGGCAGCTGTTAGTTCCAACTTTTGATGTTGCAGTCCTGATGATAGCAGTAGAATTGAATGCCTGTATTCTCCCTTGTTTTATTTGCATTACCTCATTGTATTCCAGCCCTATAAAATAAACCACAGAACCAGGTTCGTGGTCACTGTCTTTGAGAGGAGAGAAGTGTCCCACATGGCCCTCACTTTTCTAAATGAATGTTGTCTGTCTGTTTTATCTTTAGGCTCCTGTAGTGCCCTCTAAGAGACCCTATTTATAAGCTGTGTGGGTCATGGTAATTGTGTATAATTTTTATGGAAAATAAGAAGAAACAAATTAAGTTTGAACTTCAAGACACTTGTTTAGAAGAATATTCTTTACTTATTTAAAATGGAAAAATGCAAAGAGAATGTAGGTGTCTTCCCTGTCAAAGCATTTCTGTCATCTTGAGGCAAAATAGAAATAGCAAGGATGGTGAATTGCTTTTTGACAAATAATATTCAGGACTCAATGACCTTCTAAGATGTGACTGTGAACTTCACCATGGAGGAGTGGATGTTACTGGATTCCACTCATGGAAAATTGTACAAAGATGTGATACTGGAGATCTGGAATCCTTACCTCAGTAGGGTATCAGGAATTCAAATTCAGTGGTGGGATCTCTTTGTGGAAACATGATAAAGAGTTGAAAAAGTGGAGACAAGTCATATAAGAATGGAAAATGCAACTTAACCTGAAGACTCAGTCATTCAGAATGTTCATTTTGGGATGAGTACCTCTCAATGGACAGAAAGGGAAAGAATTCTAAATAGGTGGATCCTATATAATAATAAGAATCCTGGAAAAGACTTTAGTGAACGTTATAGCTGGAGGTATTCAGAAGACCTGAAAATGTAGGGAATTGCAAGTATGGGAAAATCAACCTAACTCTATGGAAGAAAACCTCATTTAATATCGCCTTCATGAAGCTTGTTAAGCTCACTGAACATAACAAAATGCAATACTGCTTTGAAACCCCTTTCTCATGAGAAATTTGAAAAATCCTCTAGATGCTCCTCATTCTTTTATCTTCACAATCAAAATCACAATCTCCTAAAATCCTTTAAGAGTATGGATTGAGGATAAGACTTTAAACATCCTCACATGTTATCATTCACATGGGAATTAACACTGGAGATAAACCTCATGCACATAAGGAATATCAGAAAGGATTTTTTTGTTTACCTCACTTCAGTGATAGTACAAAATTTCAAACTGGAGTTAAGCCTTTTAATTATGAAATATGTGAGAAAATCTTTGTTACATTTTTTCAGTTACCTAAGCATTTTAGGTCTCATAGATGTTTGAAGTCTGCATATAATATACATGGAAAAACATTTACAGATTTCATGTATTACTATTCACAAGCATATACACACTGGAGAGAAGCCCTAGCAATGAAAGGAATGTGGTAAAATATTTGTACATTCTGGACAGCTAAAGAGTCACATGCAAATCCATGTTGGGGGAAAACCCTATTTATGTAGGGAATGTGATAAAGGTTTTATATAGTCTGAAGAAAGGAAAATTCACATGTAAAGCCATGCTAGAAAGAAACTCAATGAATGTCAATAGTATGGCAAATACTTTGTCTACTCTGAATTTCTAAAGAGACACATGAGAATCTACATTGAAGAGAAATCTTATGCATGTAGGAGTATAATAAAGCCTTCATTCTATTCTCTTAATGGGCTAGTTATATTAAAATCCAAAATGGAGAAAAAGCCTTTTAAATATGACATATGAGATAGAATTTGTTATTTTGCTTACTTTTCATATAGGAGCTCACATTATTGAGATACCTTAAAAATAAAGGATGTTGAAAAAACTTCCAATTTCCCAGTACCTTTGTTGTGATGACACCACTCACCATTGCGAGGTAGCCTATCAATAAAATACAAACGGTAAATTCTTAAAAACATAATGTTGATTTAAAATGGTAAAGACCTCCTGAAAGATTCTAAGTTATCTTCCTCTTTAAGAAGGCATATTGAAGAGAGTACCCTTTCAATCACTGGTGTTGTCATCTGAGAATATGAATATGCTTGGACCTGTTACTGATTAGAAAAGGAGACAAATAAAACACTACAACCCTGACAGCTGACAGAACAACAACTTGGATAAAAATGACATGCTGAACAACCCAAACTCCTGGCTTTTACTGCTTTAGCCACTGTTAGGTCACTGAATATTTTCATCTAAAATCATTCTCTCTGATATATTTCCCAAGGTCACATAGAAAGCATGAATGAAGTCAATAATATAAATGACAATGATAATAGCAAGTTCCTGGAAGACAGGGACTGCATTTTCTAAACGTCTGTATTCTGTAATGCTAGAATAATGCTTAGTGCCTAAAATACACTCAACAATTATTTCTTAAGTGGACAGTGAAAAGATGAATAGAAAATTTCTTTTAAAGTTCTATAAAAACAAAATAAAATATAGAAATTAACCAGAAGAACTCTGTGATTGACATATTGAAACCAAAACTATTTGTTGCATTATACCTTGTGTTCTATAACTACAGAAGCTATTTGATAAAGTCTTACTAATTGAAAGGAGTCATCTGGTTCAGAGGGTACGAAGCACTAGATGCCACTCTGTGGGGTATGGTAACACTTGCACTTGTGTTATTGTGAATTTTTTTGTAATTTTGTTATATCTCTTAATTACAGAGTGTTTGAATAATAATTAGAAATGTGATTTGTCAATCATATGACTAATGACAACAAAGCATCTTGTTTTGAAAAAATCACAGTGTCATGAAAACCCTCTAATAAAAGAAGCATCTTGTTCTAATGTATTCAATAATTCCGTTCTGACTCATAAAGAATGGAGTTGATAATAATGAGAATTTTTTGGTATGACAATATGCAAACTAACCTGATTGTTAACATTACATAGCTTTACTGAACTCTGTACTATCATCAGATATCTTCAAATAAATATCTTCTAGGTATTAGAACACACTGCCTAAATTTTGCTGTTATTATTGTTTTCTATTCATTTATAGTACCATAAAGATATTAAGTTCCCAGTTTTAAAGACATATTTACATTTTAATGAAACAAAGTATATGCAACAGCTACTTCCACTTACTAAAAACAATCTACTTGTAAAATTAAGTGAAATGTTTATAATAATTCCAGTTTGCTATAATGTGGTAAAAAATAATACAATATACTCAAGTAAAAATTTTGTTCTCTATACACAAGTTCTTATATGGAGTTTTAGTGGTCAGGACTAAATCATTTTTTTCAAAACAATAGTACTGTCTCAGATTGAAATTTACCTATTGTAAACTTCTTAAATATTTCTGAAAATTATATGAAGCAAATAATTAAGAAAAATTACAACTGCACTTTGTAAATTGCTTTTTCATCTCTCATCAAAACTTCCTTACTCTTACTTTCTTTATCTACAATAGGATCATAAAGAATAATTAGATATCTGAGATCTCACCTAGATCTTTACATATAATTTCTTCATTATATTCCTAAAGTAGTCAGTAGTGGCTATGAATAAACAAAAGTTGATAAAAATATTAAAATTTTAATACTGATTATGAAAAACATTTAACAAATGCAATAAGCTCCTTATATTATTTCAGATTATATCTGAGATTGCAAAACTTTAATTATACCATGCAATTTCAATTTATGTTTTCAACTTTTTAGGAAGCATAATTAAAGAAAAAAGCAGAATAATGCATTCAAAAAAGGAAAGTACCATCACTCAACAAATTAGTTAGTGTGACATTATGTAAGGTGTCTTGACTGTAGGAGAGTTTCTTGCTCTATAACCAATAACAAGTTTTCCTAAAAAAATCATTTCTCTTGGGCTCAAGTTCTTCCTCTATTTAACTGGGACTTGGTTCTCATAATTTATAAATTGTTAAAAGACTCAATGAGATCATATACTCAAAAAATGTGCTCAGCGAAGTAGTATGGTTGTGGAATAATTGTGCCTTCAATTTTCTTGTAATTCTTTTAGAATACCAAATAAATTCCAATGTGGATTTTTCATAGCATCGAACAATCAAAGTTCATAGTTTTCAGAATGCATTATTTTGGTTATTAAATGTTCCTTCTTTGTGGTTTGTAATTCAGGGCATCTCATCTATTATGCAATTTTATCTAAATATATGTGTAAATATTATAAACATGTGACCGCCTTAATTAGGTAACATAATTGTTCCCAAGAGTAGAAAATCAAGTCTGGCTTGAACTACTCCTACTATTCCTTCTCTACCCTCACAAACTCTGAATCAGCAAATCTTTGTAAGAATGAGACTGAATTCTAAGTTTATCAACAATTGGCTTGGAAGACATAGACCTACTTTTATACATGGGCACTGATGAGACATAGAAGGCGCTTGGCTTTTAAAGGTCAACTTGCCAATATTAGATTTAGAGATGTTTGCTGCTGAATGGCTTCCTTGTGAAAAAAATTCTGAAAATACTTTGAGGTAGATAGATATAAAGCATTTGTGATATTTTCATAAATTTATGGAAAATTGATCTCTTTGGGGTCAAAAATAATATGGATTCTCAGACATGTTGGCGCCCTCTAACATGGGAAGGACAATGCAAAAGCTTCCACAACATAATAAATAATCTTCCAAGGGGATATTATCTAATGTCTTAAAGGGGAAAAGTAACATTTTCAATGCAGCTGCAAATTTTGCACTACTACAAAGAAGTATTATCTGCTTATAATGAAAAAACAAACTATGAACCAAGGAAACACAGAAGCTAGAAATGACAGTTTTTTATTATGAAATAATCTTTACAATTCACCTGTTTCTATTCCACATAGAAAAATATGAGAATTCAAAAGTTTCTCTTCATTTTAGAGATAGAGATTGGAAGTCAGGAAAGCCAGTACAGCCCAAATTGTACTTAACTGTTTTGGTATTAGCATTTCAACTTAGGTAATGACAAGCAGGTGGGTGATGAAGACTTGTGGAATGTACTGATAGATTTCCTACATCTTTGAAAATGCAAATATTATAGCATATCTCCTACTCACATTTTATTAATGAAAATATACTTTATTAAAAACAGAATTATATCTATAAACCATAGAATTCCAATGATACAAGGAAACATTCAATTAAAAAATTTCTGTGAAAACATAGCATTGTTCTCTTCAAATATTTATAGCCCCTTTAAATGTAAGACTGCAGTTTTATTCTAGGTGTGTGGCCCTGATAATATCATGTTTTAAACTTTAAAAATATATTTCTATAGGACATTGCCTATAAATCAAATTTTCTACATTCCAGATTTCATGTTTTAGTCACCACGGTAGCAAAGTCAGGTAGGCAGGAAATGTAGCCTCTGGTGTGCTCTTGATTGGTTTTAACTGAGGTTGGCTGTGTTGTCTCTGATACGGTCTTAATTGAGCTAGTACAATTGAAGTTGGCTGTGTTGAAACTTAGGTGAGTTGAGTTGCATGATGGGTAACTGGGCTTCTAACAACTAGTTAGGAGATTTCTCAGCGGTGTTACTTGACAAGGAAAGAGAGGTTTAGGGGAATTACTAACAATTTTGAAAAACGTGTTTTTTTAATGAGTTGGAACATTGAATACCATTAAGTATCCTGATGGAGAAACAAGGGATGGTGAGATGAGTGTTTATTTGTCTTGGTAGTTTGGGATATGTATTTTCCACTCTAGTTGTTACTTCACTCAGGGCCAATTTTTGGGGTGTGGGTTCAATGGAAAACAGTATTGATATTAATGGTCCTGATAAATATGCTTATGGACATAGTAGACAGTAATTTAGGCCCAAGTAATTTTTTTTTCCTTTCTTGCTGTCTCTTAGGGAGTGAATGACATAACCAATTTTTTCTGCCCAACATTATCTGTAAATCTGTGGATGAAAAGATGTTCTAGTAGAAAAGCATAATTAATTGAGAGTCAGAATACCATCCCTCTCTAGACCAGGGTAGAGGGCTGTGGAAGGTAAGGAAGAGTCAAGAGGCCATAGATCCTCACTAAATTCTCTACCTTGTGAGAGTGAAATTGTCAGTAGTACATATTAATAATTAGAGGCTTTTTAGAAGTAAGAATTCTTATGGGTACCTTAATAGGTGGTAAGTCACCCTCAGTACAACACATGTCCCATGAACAGGTTTTATTCATCATTAATTATCCATTTATTCATCAAGTAGAAAATGGCAAAGTATAGTCCTTAACTATGCAGGAATTAAATGAAATAACTGTATTATCTCATATCTTTTAAACTATAATAATTTTATTTGCTTTTTGTTTATAAATGATATTCATTTTAATATATTGAACTTGTTTCTCAGAGTTCCAGTGTCCTTTACCATCATCTTGTTCCAACTCTCCTTCTCCCTTCCTCCTATCTGTCTGGCAGCCATCATCTTGTATCAGTTTCATTGGGGTTAAAAATTTTGTTTCATTTCACTATATACCACATTTGAGTGAAAGCATCCTATGCTTCATTTTCTTTCTGATTTATTTTGTATAACATGATCCTCCTATACCATCCAGATTGTTTCAAATGACACAATTTCATTTTACTTAGCTGCATAGAATTTCATTGAGCATATTTGCCACAGCTTCTTTATCCAGTCATATGTAGATGGGCATTTAGATTGTTTCCATGTCTTAGTTATTGCGAATTGTACTTCTATGAAAATAGGGGTCAGGTACTTTTTCCGATTAGAGATTTTGTGTTCGGGGCACATACCTGGGAGTGTGATTGCTGAATCAAATGGCAGTTCCATCTTTATTTATTTGAGGATTCTCCATATTGTTTCGTAGAGAGGTTGCACTAATTTACATTCCCACCAATAGTGAAGGAGGGTTCCATTTTTTTCTGCAACTCCTCAAACATTCAATCCTAGACATTGAATACAGGCCACTCCTGATGGTACAAGATAATATATCATTGCTGTTTTTATGTGCATTTCTCTGATGATGAGTGATGCGAACATTTTTTCATCTAGCTGCAGGACAGCTGTGTGTCTTCTTCAGATAGATTTATATTCATTTCTTCCAATTTTTTGAGTGGGCTGTTCTGTTGAGATGTATGAGCTTTTGTGTATATTGGAGATTGAGCTCATCTAAATGAAGTATGTTGTGTGATTATTTGCTCAAATTTGGTGTGCTACATTTTTGTTTTAGTGGTGGATTATTTTGCTGCAGAACTTTTTAGTTTGATGCAATACAAGTTATTTAGGCTTGCTTTGGATTATTTTGCTGTAGCTGTTCTTTCCCCAAATGTTTCTGGAGGATTATCCAGATATAATATGCTCTGAACTTTTTTTTGACATTTTCTTCCAAGTAATTTATGGATTTGGGTCTTTAGTCCAGGTCTTTGAGTTATTTTGAATTAACTTTTGTGTATGGTGATATTGAATAATCTAGGTTTTTTTTTTAAAGATGTCTGTCTAATTTTCCCAGCACCATTTATTGAAAAGAATTTCCACTTTCATTGTATGCTTTTGGCTTCTTTGGCAAAGACAAATTGTCCATATAAGTATGGCTTTATTTCTAGACTCTCAATTTTATTCCACTGATCTGTTTCAGTGCCATACTGATGTAATGCCTATTACATTGTAGCATACTTTGCAATTGGGACATGTGAATTCTCTGCTTTTTATTTTTCCCCTTCAGAGAACTTTAGCTATCAAGTTCTTCTGTGATTCCAAATAAACTTCAGTGTCGATTGCTCAATTTCTTTACAATATGTCTCAGGAATTTTGATGGGAATTGCCTTAAACTGCATATTTCTTTGTGTAAGATTGCCATTTTAATTAAGCTGTTTTTTTCTAGTCCATGAACATTCATTATTCTTACATTTCTTTGTGTCTTTTATTCCTTTTGTTAACATCTTATAGTTTTCATCATAGAGGTCTTTCACTCCTTTGTTATGTTTATTCCCAGAAATTCTTTTTTGGTGCTACTGAGAATGAATTTCTTTCTTACATTTTCCTCTACTTCATTGCTTGTATATATGAATGCTATTGATTTTTGAGTGCTGAATTTATAGTTTGCCACTTTGCTATACAAATTTATTATTTCCAGCTTTTTTACTGGATTCTACTTTTTGAGGTATAATATGCTATCAGCAAATTGTGATCATTTAATTTTTTTCCAATATTAATTCCTTTAACTTGTTTTCCTTGACTTATTTCTCAACCAAGATGAGACCTATATGTAATCATAGTGGTGAGAAAGGGCAACATTGCCTTGTTCTAGATCTTAGGGGAAAGACTTTCAGGTTTTGACCATTGGGTACTATGTTGGCAATTGCTTTGCTGTATTATGATTTTATTATGTGAACATGCTTTTTTCTGTTCTGTTTTGATGAGGGTTTTATCATGAATGGATGTCGAATCTTGTCAGAGGTTTTCGTGGCACCTATTGATATGATCAAATTATTTTATATTCTTTGTATTGATGTGGAATATTATGTGGATTGAGTTACATATTTTGAACCATCCTTGCATCCCTTGAATGAATTCTACTTGATTGTGGTATATTGTATTTTTAAAGTGCAGTTGAATTTGTTTGCCAGGATAGTCATCACTGATATTGATACATTATTTTCTTTTAGTGCTATCTTTGTCTGGGCTGGGGATCAGAGAAATACTATCCTCACACAATGTATCCTGGATTTTTCTCTCCTCTCCAATTTTGTGGGAGAATTTAAGGAGAAAAGTGATTATCTCTTCTTTGAATGTTTGGTATAAATCAAAGTGAAGCCATCTGGTACAATGCTCTTTTGTTGGGAGATATTTGATTGCTACTTCAATTTTCTGTGCTTGTGATTGGCCTGTTCAGGATGTCCATATGTTCCTGGTTTAGTTTTGGGAGGTTGCAGGAACACATCCATTTATTTATGATTGATGAATTTGTTGGCATATGATTTCCCATACTAGTCTCTCATGATCTCTGTGTTTCTCTGCTGAAAGAAGTGAGTTATAATATCACTTCTTTCATTTCTGATTTTTTTTTAGAATTTCTCTCCATTTTTCTTTGTGAGTCTGTCTATGAGTGTATCATTTTTAAAAAAATTTTCAAAAAACCAGTACTTGATTTACTTGATATTTTGGATGGTTCTTCCATATTCTCTAATTTTTATTAATTTCCTTCCTTCTGATTTTTTGGTTTTTATTTTCTTCATTGCTTCTCCTGTGTGAGTTTAAGGATTTAATTTGGGCTCTCTCTGTTTTTGATTAACATTTTTATGGTTATAAACTTACCTCAAGAACAGCTTTTGCCATTTCCCACATGTTCTGATAGCTCATCTCTTCATTTTCACATATTAAGTTGTTCAGAAGCAATCTCCACAATGTTGTGGTTCTTGCAGTTTTGTTCTTCTGGTTTATTCTCATTTCACCCACTTGTGATCAGAAGAGAATCTATAATTTCAATCTTTCTAAATTTGCTGAGACTTTTTTGTGTCTCAAGATGTATTATTTCCTTGAAAATGTTTCATGTTCTCTCTAGAAGAATGTATGTTCTTTTTGTTGGGGTAGAATACTGTGTATATATGTCTTTTAGGTCCCTGTGCTCTATTTTTATATGAATTTTGTAATTTTATTTCCGTTGGTTATTTTTGTTGTCTCTTATTGGTCCTGTTTTAGTTTGGTCTGATGGCTAAGAAAGAAAATATCTAGAAGATCCTCATAGGATGTAGAATATTGGGAAGGGGATGAGTAATTTTTTGAGGATGCCTCCAAATAAAATTCAGATATGGTCAACTATGGTCACTTTCTAACTCCGTTTAATTCTTTGAACCTTAGTTTTAAGAGAATGATGAAAGAGGTTGATTTATAATAGAGAAGCTGAGCAAAAGGAGCATTTAACCTAGAGGCTAGTTTGCACAGCCTAACTCTCATGACATGCAATTAATAAAGAGAACTATTGCCAAGAGTGAATTGCAAGGAATCTTTGTTCCAGAGAAGAATTGTCCTACAGAAACTGCTGTAAAACTTAGACTGGAAGCTAACAAAAGCATCTATCTTTATATCACAATTGAATGATAATGTGCAAGGAATTACTTGTAGAAGGGGAAATAGATTTTAAGAGCCACCTTTATACATACATGCAACCTAAGCTAATTGGTTTGGCCTGATGGCTATGAAAGAAGAAAATATTTAGAAGATCCACATGCAATGTGGAATAGTGGGAAGGGGAAAAATAATTTTTCAAGTATGGTACAGATATAATTCGGATATGGTCTGTAATAGAAGTGGTTCTGATACCTGGAAACTTTCACATGCATTAATGGCAGGACTTTTAGCCAGGATTGCTGTTAATTCAGGATTATTTTTCCTAATTAGTATCTCTATATGAGAAGTATCTTTAAGATCACACCATATCCCTGAAGGTTTCATCTGACAGAGCAACATCCAAGAGATAGACTGTGGAGCCACAGTTGTCCATGACACTCTCTTACTAAGCTGTTTGCTCCCAAATCTTTGCACAATCAAATTAATTTTGCTACTATGTTTAATAAGAAATGGCACACAAAGTTTCCTAAGGTCTATTTTCTTTGGTGAGAGCATTAAAACAACCGACTGTTCACTATTGTGTCAAGATATATTATGTCGTCATTATTAATTTGAAGTGCTAAAGCTCTACTCAGCTTACTGAATATCAATCTATTTTGTGGTTAGAAAAATATCCAACTGTATGTTTTATAACTTATTCCAACATTAAAGTATAGCAAGTACAAATAAAATTGCATAAAATACTTTGATTTTTTATTTTCATATGCATGCAAATAGTGTTTCCAAAATGATAGATACAAGTCCACAATATATCCTTATGCCAAATGTTGCTTTATTTTCAGGTTCGTTTGTCATAATCCTTCATGGTCATATTGCTTTGCTTTCATAAAAATGATTTTAACTTATGTGAGAACAATGTTTAATTAATAATAAAGTTTTGTAGAAAGATGTGATTTTCATATTTATGGAATGGCCAAAACAGGATATAGATAAAATATCTTAACTTGGTATTAATTAAATATTAGTTTTTTGTAACATCAGCTTAAAGAGGATGGTTAAATTTTCTTTTGATTATAACAATTTGAAAGCCATCTGTTCCCTTAAAATTTTACAAATATATAGTGAAACTAGTATTTTACATGCCAATACTTCTTAAAGAATGTTTACATTTAAAAAATTCCTACTCAACTCTATATAGAATCTTTATAAAATGCCATTTAAAACTGTATGTAGGTTGCTAGAAGTTAAGGAAATAGGAATAAAAATAAGTTTGCGAAAGAATTCCATTGCAAGGCTAATTAAAATTTAAAGTAAATTTTGATGTTTGTACCATGTAAAAATGATTACACAGTGATTAGAAGTGGAAATATCTATTAATGAGTGGTTAAGTGAATGTATACATGATTAAACACAGAAGAACACACATGGATGTATACTACTAGGATTGGATTTTGGCAGCAATCTCATCCTGCTCCTTGTCGTTAAAAATAACTAGGCATAACTATTATTTTGTAAGTCATCTGTCACCTTAGACTTCCATATAAAATTATTAGTGATATTAATGTATTTTGGGTATATATTGACACTTGCTTTGGATATTTCAAGTCACTCTGGAAAGAGATGATGGTTTCAGTGCTTAACTACAATAGTTTAATGGTATATATTTTAATGATATCCAAATTGAAGGTGTTTGAGTAAATACATGAGGTGTTCTATATTCAAGATACCTCATTTTCCTGTTTTCAGCATTCTTTTTGAAATAATTACTGAAATATAGTTGGGAGATCTAAAATCCTGCTTCTTGATAAATTGTTCGGAACATGGGCTCTTAAGTTCTATTTTTTTAAGTCACAAAGGCACCGCTTATAGTAGCTAGAATACCAATAAATGAAAAATAGTAGAATAATTTATGTGATGCTTCTGTTGCACCTATACAAATGTTTTAAAATTTTATTTTTGTTTTTAGAGAGAAATAACATGTTGTCTTTAATACATCGATGTGCCTAAATTTCAGGTTATAAATAGTGTTCATGTATACATTTTTGCTTGACTGAAAATATGTATTTTTGTAATACTTTTAAAGATTTGCAGATTAATGGCCTATTTTTGCAAACTGTATTGAAACATATCATTAAGATTAATGTTTAGAATGAGGTTAAAAATGAATGAGTTTCATGTTAATCTCCATTTAAGAATCTAAAAGGGAATAATGATTTCCAAATATATTTCCTTGTAAGCAGGATAATTTATAAATACAAAATGTATGTTTCATATAGGATTTAAGTGGCAAAAATTCATTTTGTATTGTTATTTTTTACTTTTTATGCTCCCCTATGCAGAACCTACAATGCCATAGCCAGAAGAAAAGGAAGTGTCATGAGAAGAATATTGACACGGATTCAGGATAGCTAATGATGATTGTGACCCTTTGGAGTCACTCAGTGAAGGAACAAGATCAAGGTACATGTGTGAATGTTTCAATAATCTGAAGACTGGATGTTGGTTTCACTTTTTTTTGTTTTGAATTTTGTTGATACTTGGTTTGGTATTTTATGATATTTGGTTTGGTATTTTATATTTATTTTAATATTTCCACAGTTTTTGTTGAAGTATACTATAATGCTCTTAGTCAGTTTATTTGAGTTAGAATCAGGTGTGAGTTGGTGTATCCACATGTCACTGCTCCAAAACTTTCTTTACTATGTTGTGGGAGATGCAATATATAAGATATGTTCATGGTTTTGTGTTTGCTCTCTTATAGCTTTGAAGAGATTATTTTTAACCTGCTTCTATTCTTTAGTGATATGTTTTTTTTTTAGTTCAAGAGCATATTACATAAATGTATCAAGTTCTCAGTTATTAAGTAAAAAAATTTGACAGATAGATTCTGTTTTTAAAGTTTTATTTTAGGTCATTAAGCGTTTGTTTACATCTAGATTAATTTTCATTGTGCTTTTTTGAAACAAAATTAAGAAAATCATATTTACTAAACAGTATTTTAACCATAGGTCTAAAACAAGAATTTTCAGGCAGCAGCTACAGTACATTTCTTTCAGTTAAGAGAGTTGTTTTTTCCTCTAGCAATAAGCTGGATTTTGAAATGAAGGAAAACCACGGCAATATGATCCAAGTTCATTTAGAATTACACAAGATTGCCAGAATCCTTTCTGTGAACATTGTAAGGTTGGCTCAGGTCACTAGGGAAGCTTGAGACACCAAAAGGGAAGACTTGAAACAGCTAAGGGACTTTCCAACAGCCGGCCAATTCCAGGAACTTGACTTGACATCTCAACCAGCCATTACCACAAGAACCCTTGCTACCACAAGACAAGGAACCGTTGCTTGTCTCCTCCCCTCCTGACTCTTATAAAACCTATAAAAATGTACCCCTTCCTCCCAGAGGGTGTGATTTCACTGGCCTCCATCTTGAGACCCATGAGCCTTGCCTGGGAGCGCTTCCCCAATAAATGCTGCTTGTATGCTGCTTTAGTCTATCTTTTCTTTTAGTCTTGTTGCAGCCCTGGTTGTAACCTGACAAACATTGCTTCCAGGGATTATGGTTTATTCTCAATAGGAAAAAAAATCTTATTTAATATTTAAAATATTAGATAAAATTAAGTATCTCTCTTATATGCCCAAGTCCTTTATTCTTCCATAATGGTTGTATATTTGTATATTCTTGCCTTTGAACGTGAAGATCATTTGTAAAAGGCATGCCCTGAAATCAATTCCATGCTTAACTATAGTGACACTTATAGTGATACATGCAACTTAACCAATTTAGTTTCTTTCTAAAAGAATAAATTAGACAATGAACAAAGGACAAAAACTTAATAGAAAACATTATTTAATGTTTTAATATTATGTTTAAGGGAATGTTGCTTCCTTTGTGATAGCTAGTATTAGCATATGCATCGAGTCATCAAGGAAATGAAGAAATACTTGAGAGCCTACTATGTTGTCAGGAATTAGGTCTGTAGCAATGGAAAGCATAGAGACTCAAGTGGTTAGAAAGTAGTGTGCAGGGAAAGAGAAGGAAGATACATAAATCAATGCTTCAAAGACTGAGGTGTGACAATGAAGACTAATATGATAACATGACTGAGTATAACTGAAAAGTCAGGAGGCATTGATCGAACTATAGGGAGGTTGGAAATTCTTGTACTGAGGAGTTGATATCTCAATTGAGATTGGAATGAGAGAAAGGGGCGGGTACTTTGAAAATCCAGGGTTTTTAGAGGGGCAAATATGAAGCTTCTAAAATACCTGCATTTTAAAACAGGTAAAATTGAACAATATGATAGATATGTGGATATTCATTATATTATCTTTATACATACATTTATATATTATATAGCATAGACATTTGTTTTATTATTCCACATCACTGTATGTTTCTTAAGACATTCAATTCACACCACTGCCTGTGTACATTTCATACACACATCAGTCTGTGTACATTTCACACCATGCCCACTACCAGACTTTTAGTTTCCTTTATCACTCTATATTTTTTGTTTTGACTTTTGATGGTTTTTCAGGCCAAGAAAAGAACATAACTTATCACGTTAAATACTTATTTCAAAAGACTCGGGAGAATACTGTATATTGGATATTTCTAAAACAATTATACTTGAAATGACTATTGTAGCATATATAAAATATTATAGTGTATGCTTGAGTCACAATTCCTTAATGTAGAAATTAAAAATTGAGATTATCAAGAATAAGGTAACAAAAAATAAGAAAAAACTAAACATGATGAGAGTAAAATTCAAAACATTTGGTTAGCATTAACTTTTCAAACAAAACAATATCAATAATAATAAAATTAAACAGGATAATACATTAATATAAAAGTACACAGATTTTGGACATAAAAGATAAATTTAATTCTTGACTCTGGCACTTGCATACTATATAAACTTATGTATATTTCCTACCTTTGGTCTTCTTATCTACAAAATGGGGATAACAAAACCTACATCGTAGGCTTATCTTAAATAAGATAATATATGCCAAGATCTTGAATAGGCACCAGAGAACAATTACAAGCAGATAAATTGAAGAGGTAATCAAAAGTCTCCCTAAAAATAAATGCCAAGGACCAGATGGATTTTCCAATGAATTTCACCAAGCCCTCAGAGAAAAATCGATACCCATTCTACTCAAACTCTTGCAAAATATTGAAAAAGATGGAACATTATCAAACTTTCTCCATAGGACCCACATCACACTGAGAATAATCTGATAAAGACATCACTAAGAAAGAAAATTACCATCCAATATCTCCAAAGTTCATAGATTAATAGGTCTAATGAACCTGTTTTTAAGTGGAATTTATTCACACTTTACCCAGCATCTTTTAGCAATTTGTGTAGAATTGGATTTCCGGTGATAAAATAATTTAATTTTTGCTTATTGGAAAAGCTTTTGTATTATTACTTTTGTATCAGTTCTGAATGATAATCTCATAGGGTATCCTAGGTTGAAAATACTTTTCTTTGAGTTTTTTGAATCTATTATGCCATTACTTTCTGGTCTGTAGGATCTCAGTTGAGAAATTCACTGACAATCTTATGGGGACTTCTTTTTATGTGAATCATTTTTTCTCTGGATTTTTTAATGATTTTTTTCTTTATCATGTAGTTTTGACATTTTATTGACAATGAGACTAGGGTAGGCCTGCTTAGGTTTCTTTTATTAGAAAGTTTTGGAGATTCCTGGGAGTGGAGGCTTTATTCATTCTTTAGGATAGGAAAGTTATCAGTTATTCTTTCTTCAAGTACAGCTTCTGTCACCTTTTCTCTCTCTTCTCATTCTGGGACTCCTATAATGTGATTGTTGATTCCTTTGATGTTATCCCTTGTGTCTCAAATGCTGACTTCATTTCTTTGCATTCGTTTAACTCTTTCTGGGTTTTCTTGAGTACTATCCTCTAACCTATCTTCTAGCTCATTTTTTCTATTGGAGGCTTCATCCATCCTATTTTGAGGCCCTCTACTGAGTTGTTTAGATCAACTGTTGTGTTCTTTATATCTTTGGCATCTGCTTTGAGCTGCTTCATATCTTCTTTATTTTTTGCACAACTGAAAAGTTTAAATGAGGCATTGCTTTACATCCTCTCCCTTTCAGTACAATAACCCGGTGATGTGACCTAATGAAAACACCAGAAGAGAACTGAGGAAATAGAAGTGAGTACAAATGGTTGGGGTGGGGTAAAATTAGAGCATTCAATGAATAATGGTGAAGGACTTGGTATTTTGATCATAGGTAGATGTAGCAGATGTATCATGATAACAGATGATAACAGATGTATCAACATCTGTTAATGACAGGGGAACATGCAGACATCAGTATATATAATTTTGTAAAGCAAAATTACCTCAATAAATACCAAAAAATATTCTGAAATAAGCTTAAATTTTCTTATGTGAGAATATCGTGTTCTGCACTGAAATTTTAGGCATATGATCTATTTTTATGCCCTTTCCTTTCAGTACTACAATCAAAAGGCTTGATAGATATCATTAGAGCACTGAGGCAATAGACTTGTGATTACCAGTACAAATGGGTTAAGATATGATGTCAAGATGTGACATTGTCCAATGGACAAAAGGGAAGAATACTTGGTATTTTGCTGGTGGGCAAGATTTACTGATGTATTTTGGAAATGGGGAATCTTAAAATGAGTTATATGTGAATAGTGTCCATAACTGAAACTTTTAAAATGTGTTATTGCTTTATGTCCTCTCCCTTTCAGTACTATAGCCCAGTGATATGATACAATGATTACAACAGAAGAGACCTGAGAAATTAGAACAGAGGTTAAATTAAGGAATGTGGAAGGGTGAGGTCAGGGCCAAGGGTTGGAGAGTTCAATGGATAATGGTGAAATCCTCTTGGTATTTTGATTGTTGGCAGGCTGTATATAGATATTTCTGACTCAGGACACTGCAGATATATTATTTTATAAATCAAAAGTACCTTAATAAATACTAAGAAAGTAAATTCTGAAAGAGAACTTAAAATTTCTTATGTGAGAACATGTGCTCTTCCAATGAAATTTTAAAAATGTGATATATTTTTATGTCCTTCCCTTTCAGTAGTATAACCCAGTGGCTTAATATCATTATATCCCCAATTCTCTTGAAAACTTAGGCAATAGAACTGAGATTACATTAGGAAATGGGGCATGTGGAAGTGGTGGAAAATTTGTGTCAGAGGTCTAGTGGAAAAAGGAGAACTCTTGGTAGTTTGATGGTGGGAAGGGTGTATTGATATATATTTGGGAATTGGGCTAAGAAGACAGTGAAAGACACCTCAATAAGCACTAAAAAAAAAGAAAAATCTGAAAGGATCTTAAAATAATTTCTTTGCAAACATTTTGTTCCTCAACTGAATTATTTTTAAATGCCATTTTTTTGTGTCTTCTCCCTCCTATTATTATAGCCCAGTGACTTGATATAATGAGAACCCCATTTTTCTTCTCAGGAAGAGAACTGAGGCAATATAAATGAAGTAAGAAGTAGAAAATGAGACAGAATGTGAGGTCAGGATATGATATGATCCAATTGTCAATGGTGAAGAATAATTGGTATTTTTATGGTGAGAAAGTTGTAATGATATATATTTGGAAATGGGAAATCTGCAACATGGGTTTATATTTTTTGTATACCAGGTCACTTAAATACATACAAAAAAGAAAAAAATCTGAAAGGAATTTAAAGTGACTTATCTGTATACATTGTGTTCTACAACTGAAATATAAAAAACGCAATCCTGCTTTATGTCCTCACACTTTCAGTTCTATATCTCAGTGATGTGATAACACAAGAATTGAACTGAGGCAATGGAACTTAGAGAATGGGGCAGGGTAGGAGCAGGGGAAATTTTGGCAGGAACCATTGGTATTTTTGTGTCCTTCCCTTTCAGTACTATAATCCAGTGGCTTTATATACTGATATCACTAGTTCTCTTGAGTAGTTTGATGTCAGGCAAGGTGTATTGACATATATTTGGGAATGGGGAATCTGCAGACAAGAAAAGTTACCTCAATAAATACTTATAAAAGAGAAAAAATCTGAAAGGAATCTTAGTGACTTCTGTGTGAACATTACGTTCCTCAATTGATATTTTTAAAATGCCCTGTATTTTAATGTCCTCTCTCTTTAAGTACTATATCCCTGTAAGCTAATATAATTAGATCAGCAGTTTTCTTCTGAGGAAGAAGCCCATGCAATAGAACTGAGGTACAGTAGAGAATGGGGCTGAGAGGGAGTGGGGGTGAGAGGTGGGAGGGTGCCATGGCAATGTTTCAGGACTCTTGTTATTCTGATGGTGGCCAGGGTGTATTGACATATATTTGGGAATGGGAAACCGGCACACATAGGTTTTTGCTACTTTCTAAATCGGGTTAGCTAATACAAACAAAAAAGGAAAAAAATGTCAGAAGGAATCTTCAATTCCCTTAAGTGTGAACATTGTCTCACACTGAAATTTAAAAAAATACAATCCTACTTTATGTCCTCTACTTTTCAGTAGCCTAGCCCAGTGGCATGACATAGTGTTAACACCAGAAGAGAACACTGAGGCAATAGAACTGAGAGTACATTAGGGGATGTGGCAGTGTGGGAGTGGGGGAAAGACATGGCAGAGTCCAGTAGAAAATGGAGAAGAAATATTGGTAGTTTGCTGGTGGGCAGGGTGTATTGACATATTTGGGAATGGGGGATAGTAGACAAGCCAAGTTACCTTGATAAGTACCTGGTTTATTTTGAAGAAGAAACATGAGGTAATGACTTGATACAATGATATCACCAGGTTTCGTTTGAAGAAGAAAAGTGAGTCTACAGAGATGAAGGAACGGGGCTGGGTGGGAGTGGTGACAAGAGGTGGAAAGGGTTCCCATGACAATGTTGGAGGACTCTTGTTATTTTAATGATTGGCGGGATGTATTGACGTATATTTGGAAATGGGAAACCTGTATAAATGGCTTTATTGTATTTGTAGAACAAGTTAGCTCAAATAATATCTAAAAAAGATTTTGAAAAATTCTTGTAGGAGACACATTGTGTTCCTTCACTGAAATTTTAAGAATGTGATATTTGTTTATGCCTTTCCCTTTCAGTACTACAAGCAAGTGACTAGATAGATATCACCAGTTCAGAGCACTGAGGCAATAGAACTGAGATTACCAGCAGGCAATGAGTTAGGATATGAGGTCAAGATGTGACATGGTCCAATTGACAATAATGAAGAATGCTTAGTATTTTGTTGGTGGGAGAGTTTATTGACATATATTTGAAAATGGGGAACCTGCACACATGGGTATATATTATTTTGTAAATCAAGTTACCTCAATACATATAAAAAGAATATTCTGAAAAGAATCTGAAAGTGACTTACATGTGAATATTGTATTCCACATCTAAAATTTTTAAAATGCATTATTGCTTTATGTGCTCTCCCTTTCAGTACCATAACCCAGTGATGTAATCTAATGATAACACCACTAGTGACTTGAGGCAATAGAACTGAGGTTACATTAAGGATTGTGGAAGGGTGGGTGAGGGCAAGGGTTGGAGAATTCAATGGATAATGGTGAAGGATTCCTGGTATTTTGATCACGAACAGGCTATACTGACATACATTTATGATTCAGGAACCCGCAGACATGGGTATATATTATTTTATAAATCAAGTTACCTCAATAATTACTAAAAAAAAAAAAATTCTGAAAGAAAACTCAAAATTTCTTATGTGAAAACATTGTTTTCCTTCACCGAAATTTTAAGAATGTGATATTGTTTTATGTTCTTCCCTTTCAATACTATAGCTCAGTGGCTTGATATAATAATATCACCAGGTCTCTTCTGAGGATTGAGGTGATAAAACTGATAAAAATCTGAATGGAATCTTACAGACTTACGTGTGAACATTGTGTTCTACCACTGAAATTTAAAGAATTCAGTATTGTTTTATGTACCATAATTTTTCATACTATATTGCCCAGTTACATGATATAGTGATAATACCAGAAGAGACTTGAGGCAATAGAACTTATATTAATTAGGGAATGGGGCACAGTGGGGGTGAGAGAAAGGAATAGATGAGATCCATCTTTGAGGCCTTCAGAAGAATGTAACTACAGAAGTTTAAAGTAATATCTTTGCAGATGTGGCTCTCAAATCTGCAAAATGCCAGTATCTTCCAATGACCCTTCTCCATGCCCAACTAATTTCTCCTTTTCACTCTTGTTATTTAGAGAAGAAAAATAGAGCAATACAGAAAGGTTTTAATCTGATACTGGAAGGATAGTATTAGAGCCCTGAGAGAAATTACTTAGTAGAAATGGTCTTTCTGAACTACCCAAGGTCTTGATGTGATGGCAGCTGTACGGGGAGGGAGTGCATAATGTACCACAAGAAATGTTAATATTAAATTGATATATCTGGGCAGGTGCAAAATCATGTACGAAAATTCATTGACCAGGCATCCCTATTGCGTGAGAGAGACTTTGGTGCTGATAAATTTGGAAATTCCCCTGAAAATGTTTTTTTCTGTATCACCCATTTTAGGACCCCCTACTTGGTCTCATCCTCATATTTAGATCCTACTTTCTTAACTTTTAGTAAAATTTATTTCTTCTAGCCCATAGTCAATTAAATTGCAACTAAGTCAAAATTATGAACCCTTGGGAAAAAGACTATATATGCTGGATTCTGCCTATGCTGCATTCCATTTTTCTACAGACCCCTAGCATCCTACTTCCATAGTAACTCTAGGGATAGAACAGATTGGGCCCTAGGTAGGGATATTTCTATGCTCATATCCAGCAGGAAGCAGATACAGAAGAACTGACCCTTGCAACAAAAGGATTTCTTTTTTCTTGCAACAAAAGGATTTCTGGCCCTAATTGATCAGGAGAGTGAAATGATAAGGGACAGCATAGGGGAAAGTAGGGGTCCTTAAGAACAAGGATGCAGGATTGCAGGTGCGCAAGTCAGCAGGAGATAAGATATAACGACCCTATCAAAGATATGCTAGAACAATCCAGACTGAAGGCATGCTAAAGCTAAGATAGCAGAAAAGATATTTCCTTATCAACCCATATCACATTCATCAGAAACAAGAGGAAAATCCCATTCCCAGGGTATATAAGATGCTGCCTCAGCTTAGCAAAAACATAGTTTTACTTCACACAAAGATCTCTCTGCTCTTTCCTAAAAATCTTGTCATGTGCTATTTATAACAATAAAATAAAGTATACGAAGGTACAGAATCTATTCTTTAACGATCCATAAGTGAATCTTGTGATGTAAACAATATCAATATTTCAACATATAATTGCCCAACTGAGGTGTTATACAAGAAAATATTTGGCATTTCCCAACAGATATTTGAAATGTGTCTCTTTTTGGTAAAGACTTTATTTTTTATTGACGGGATATTGCATTTTAATATTAACTGGTTTTGAGGTACATATAATAGTATTTTTTCATTTATATATAGCACAATAGGTTTAACAATATTGCCCTTTTTTCTTCCTTCATTTATAATTAATTCCCTTTATCTCATTTCCCCTACTCCTCCCCCATCACCTCAGTACCCTTTGATTTGCTTTCTTGTCTTCCACCACTAAGTGTCCATTGTTTGGAGTGATTCTCTTTCTCCATGTTTAGTGTTGTTAAATTTATGTCATTCATTTGTTTTCTATCTCTATACACACCATATGAGTGCTCTCATATGATGTTGGTTTTGCTATTTCTGACTTACCTCGCTAAGCATAATTCTCTCCAAGTTTATCCATATTCTTTGCAAATGGCAGGATTTCTCCCTTTTTGATTACCACAAAATATACTATTGTTGGTGTATATATACATATACACAATATCTCATTTGAAGAACATTTAGGTAATTTTCTCCAGCTCTTAGGTATTATAAATAAGGTGTCAATGAACAAGGGGGTGCTCTTCAGATAGAGCTCTTCGAATAAGTGTTTTTGTGTTTTTAGGGTAAGTGTCCAGTAGAGGAATAACTGGATCATTTGGAATTTTCATTCTCAATTCTGTGAGAACTCGCCATACTGCTTTCTAGAGTGTTGGCACCATTTTACCTCCCCACCAACAGTCAATTAGGGTTCCCTTTCACCACATCCTCTCCAGCACTTGTTTCCTTTTTGTAGGATGATAGCCATTCTTACTATTGTGAGGTAATATCTCATTGTTTGATTAGCATTTCCCTGATGGTAAGAGAAGTAGAACGTCTTATCATGAGCCTATTGGCCATTTGTATGTCTTCCTTGGAGAGGTAGCTATAAAGGTCATCAGTCCATTTTTGATTGGTTTGCTTGGTTTTTTTTGTTCTTCAATTTTATGAATTCTTTGTATGTTTTAGATATTAACCCCTTATCCTAGGTGTGAAAAGCAAATATCCTTTCCCATTCAGTTGGGTGCCTTTTTGTTTTTATGCTAGTTTCTTTTGCTGTATAGAAGTTTTTTAGTTTTATGTAATCCCATTTTTTTTTTTAAATTTTAGGCTTTATTTGCCTTGCAACAGGAGTTGAGTTTCCAAAGATATCTCATAAATCTTTGTCCAATAATGTTTTGCCTATTTTTCATCTCTCTATATATGATGATTTGTCTTTATATCTAGATCTTTAATCCATTTTGAGTTAATTTTTGTGTGTGGTGGTAGTAGTAGTCTAGTTTCAACCTTTTACATATGATTGTTCAGTTCTCCCAGCACCATTTGTTAAATAGGCTGAAATACACTTTAAGTAAGAAAATTAGGGAAAGAGTTCTAGTTCGATATTAGCTTATAGAGTAAGAGATTCCTAAACACAAATAAATTAGTATTTGGTATTTTCTTTTTCTAGAAAAAATAATAAACTAGGTTATGAAAGCTTTTCTTTGTGTGAACCAATTTAATGTGTCAATGTGGTTCACACAAAGAAAAGCAAGGCATGACTAACCCCTTTATAAAAAAACTTAAAGTAACTAATTATTAAACATGCTATAGTGTCTATACAGTTTTCTTTAAAATGTTAGCAAATAACGGAGGAAAAGTAAATAAAATTCTACTTTTTTTCAAATGAATTCTTGTTCCCATATTCCTGCAAGAACTTTTTACAGGAAATACACGTTAAATTAGTATAAATGTCTGAAAATAACATTAAAATATTATTGTTTCTTTAATCAAAATTGGGACACTGAGAAGTCTTCAGAATTAATAGTCTACAAAACACTGAGGTAATTTTATTAGTATTCCCAGGATCTGTGAGGTTAGAGGGTATTAGGTAGCTGTGGGTAGTTAATAACAATTATCTCAGTTGGGAAAGACAGTTTGGGAAGAGGAGAGTTTTATTTTGAAGCTAAGATTCTAGTAAAATCACATAGAAGAACTAGGACTAGATAGAAGTGGAGTGTGTGGAAAAAATCACACTATATTCATTGAAAGTGCTGATATCATATATCGTTAAATAGTTGTATAAATAGAAATAATTATTACATCTCTTGAGAGGTGAAAATAAAATAAAATTTGATACAATCATATATGTTAAACTCTAAAAACATAGGTGATCATTGCTGAAATGATTACATTGAGTATAGGGAAAATCCACAGTAAACATGTCAAGCATATCAGTGAAGGTCATCTTTAGTGATTCCATATTGCAAGGTATTTTCCATCTAGAGCGCTCTAAAAACTTGACTCCTGGTTTCAAGAATCTTAATAAAGGAGGACTCATCAATTTACATTTCCTTTTAAGTAATTTCTGCCATTTTATTGGCATCTACTTTTATGCTGGTTGTTGTGAAGTCCATTTTTCTCTACCTGAATCTCCACTTTCAACCATCCTATTGGACATTTTCTCATGAATCTTTTATGCACTTCAACTTCAGTGTCCCACAGTGAACTATCTGTGTTTATCCTACAAATATGGTGCATCCATTTAGCTTACATTTCATCAAATTGATGACCATAATTAATCTGTGTTTTTTCTCTGTAATATCTATCCCAAGATAACAACCATTGAATGAATAAAGGACTTTGAAATTCAAAACATAGATTAGAGCTAATGTTGTTAATGTCAAGCATAAATTATTTCATTGTTATTCTTCAATATTTTGTACACAATATTAATTTAATTTTGATACCTGAATTTATTTCTGATCTATGTAAATTTGAGAAAAGAAATCTATAATCGTATGTCCTAATACTTTCATAGCATAGACTGATTTTAATAATGATAACATAAATTATAGAAAAGTATGAATCAATCAAAATATGAATGATAGGTACTAGAATCAATAGTAAATCATATTCTTATAAACTTTTCCCCGTTGACTTGGCTTAAAATTTATAAATAGAATATTTTAGGGTTTTTGTCAGGTACCTTAACAATGCCATACTTGTCATACAGTATCAGTGCTTATAATTTAAATGAGTGAGTTATTTCAAAGGGGCCAAAGAACAAGAAAAGACATAATTCTAATTTCTAAGGAACCAAGCAAAAGTTAGCAACTATCAGTGGCTATGCAAGGCTATTGCTGAGATTCTAGTTCTAATACTTTAAAGAATCAAGTATGAGAAAATAAAATAAAATAAAATCTGCCTGTTCTTTAATAAGTTTTGCTCCTGAGAAGAAACTAATGAAGTTCTTGGAGGATTCCCAGTTAAGGTTTAAGACTAAAGGTAAAGAGAAAGAGTCAAACATTTAAGATAGGGGTGCTTGATACATAACTGGCCATATATTTCAATTTGAACTTAAGATAAGCAAGAAATAATTAATGCCACACTTATACCAGATATTTGTTGTTTGTGTGATATTTAAGTGATTATTTACATGTTAAAAATACTTTGGACATGAAAGTAAGATGGAATTTCTGGAAATCTTCAGTGATCTATATATATATTAGTTCATCAATCAAAGTCAAATTGCTAAAAAGATAAATTAGTAGCTAAATGTTTTAAGCAGTTGGGTAGTTTGGGTGGAATATTTTTCAAGAAAAAGAAAGAGTAGTTTTTAGAGAGATAAGATTTTCTGTTCTTAGTTGTGATTTCATTAAAAATGTATTCAGCTTAGAAAAAATAATTCTGTCAGATGACAGGGTATTAAGAAATGCAAAGCATATGCAATAAAATTAAACTATATTCAAATATACACTGATAAAGCAAATATGTGAGAAGAGAAAACCATGAGAAGCTAAACTACAAATGATACACTCATATGATCTGAGGAGAGCCTGAGACACTTATAATGAGAGAAAAAGTAGATGCAAACAAGAGCTGCTTATCATTTTAGCAATCATATATGCAAGAAAAATAATTAAACTTACAAATGAGATAAGTAACAGAATTATTCCCAAAGATTTGATGAAGATATTAAAAAGTACCATGACACTGTTAGGCTGGCTCAGAAAGACGGGACAGCGGGTAGGGACAGCGGGCATGCCCAGTGGGCATGCCCGGCGGCCAAGCCTGGGAAAAAGGTGGATGACATCAGAATAAGGGATGTCACCCCCACACCTGGATTCACAGGGCCAATCCCCAATTGCGATATGGGAAGCCGCGAAATTCCTCTGCTTAAAGAGCCGGTACCCCTTTGTTCCGGCGCGCGACTTCCCCAGGCCCGTTTTGCGGACTTGGGAGTTTCGCCCGGGAGCGCAAAGTCCTATAAAGCCCTGACTATTCTGCTTTTTGTCTGATTGAGCTTTTCTCCTCCCGAAGCCCAGAAAAACCTTACACAGACCACTCCAGGATCAGAATAGACTTAACAGATCCTAAAGTAAGTGCAAAGAATAAGCAAAGTTGTTTAACAACTTCAAAAATCTCCAAAGAACTAGGCCAAGCATTAATACAATCATGAAAGTGTAATATAGAAAAATTCAGGCAAATATTTAATTATTGTAGGACATAAAATTGAAGAGCTATAAGTTTCAACAGAAATGCCTTCAGGTTGGAATATTTTTTAAGGAGACAAAACAGCAACTTTTCAAAGATCACTCTGTTAAAATCTTAGACTTAATAGTATAGACAACTAAGTAGTTTCAAATTTGCATGGGAAAAATACAATGATTATAAACTTACATTAAAAAAAGCCTAGGTTATTTGAGTTTGGTCTGTAACTCTGGTTGTCTGCTTGAAGTCAAAGTCATATAACTGAATCCTAACTCAGTTGTGTTAATAATTTCAGGGCTATTTCCAGGAAATAATTCTGTGAGGTTTACTCACAAAGTCATCTTCGAGTCCAGTTCTATTGACATCATGTAATTGTCCCCTTTACCCAATCTACCCACTCGTCTTTCCTCTGATAACCACTAGTTTTATCTACTAGTCAAAAAGTTTATTTTTATTTTTGTTTGAATCATTAGTATATTTGGTTTGCTAAAGACCACATTTCCAATTATCCAAATATCAGGGGTTAAATTAATTATCTGACTGGAAGATAGATCCTGAATACAGAGTAATAGCAAATTGAAGAGCTTTATTTTCCTGATGATAGTTCAGTTAAAAATGGGGAAAAGCCATATTCTTTGGAGGAAATGTTCTGGGATCAAAAAAGAGGATAGATAATCAAAGCCTGGGGGTGGGGCAATAACCCAGGTACCTGGAAAACTAGGTACCCCCTACAGGGAAAACCTTTGCAGAGTTTTTTGTTCCCCTCCAGGGCTCAGGAAGAAGCCTAGAGCTGGGTAGTTAACTAAAACCTTTTAAATGTAAAATTACTTTGTAAGTAATGATTATTAGAATGGCTGATATACTACTTGTACTTTTTTTGTGACTTCCTTGCGTAATGACAATAAATACATGAGGAGTCAGTGATTGGGGTGGCATTTTGGTGTGACAGTTCCCCATTTGTTCATTCCTTGACCCTGCCTTCTTTCTATTTTAGTCTTTTTCTTTCTATTTCTCAATATTTTGCAGCCCCTTTCTTCAAGTTCAATCCCTGGAAACAAGCCAGACAACTGTCATCCTTCTGAGGCTTAAATCCCGAGAAACCTGAAGGGAGAAGTCAGCTGTTGGAGCATATGAAAGAGTACAAGCTGCAAGGGTCCTGGAGGCAGTGAAGTTGGAGATCTCCATAAGTAAATAAAAAGAGTGGGCTTCCAGGGATTGCTATTGTTTTTTAATCAGGGTAACATGGGGCACTCATCATCGCATAAAGTCCTGAGGTTGCTACTGAGAGCCTCAGGAATCAAGGTAAAGAAAAATTCTTTTCATCAATTGTTCAAAATCTTCTCTCTCCCCCAACCCCAAAAGAAGCCTTATCAGCTATGTAAACTAGATAAGCTTCTGCTAGGTGCTTTTAAAAAAAGGGTAAAAGTGAATGAAATATGTTTCTGAATGTAAAGATATGGTCTGAGCTTTCGTTTTATTTAGTAAGAAAAGTTTTATGGAAATTTTGTCTTTAAGTGAAGCAAAATAATCAATAAAGAAAGGCAAGATGAATGAACTTGGCATGTAGTAAGTAGGAAGTTTTGTGTAGGTGAGGAATATTTGTGGAAGAAGTATGTAAAGAGATATCTTAAGAGTGGTTACAACAATTACAGGCCATAGCTCAGTTCCGTTTGTGCTGCATGCGCCTGGGAAAAAATTTCTGTGCCTGGCTCAATCACTCCTTCTTCTGTTAAGCTTGTGCAAGGTCCTTCTGAACCATATGTGGAGTTCATAGCTCACCTAAAAGATAACCTTTCTGAAACAGTCAGTCAACCTAGGTTAGGAGACCTGTTGCTAGAACTCCTGGCATTTGATAATGCAAACAGGGAATGCCAGGTCGCTCTGTGGCTGGTAAAAGCTGCTAAGTGACATCTAGAGGATTACATAAAAACCTGTAGAGACATTGGTTATGAATCATTTTAATTTCTACTGTCTTGAAAACTTGAGAGTCTAAGACTAAGAAGGGAAAATGCTTTAATTGTGGTAAACTTGATCGTATGCAGCGGGAATGTCAATTCCCCCTTAAAAGTAAATCACCTGATAGTCAACAAGCTGATTTTAATGGGTGTCAGCCTGTCCCATTAACTCCTTTAGGGAAGTAAGCACAGGTGACCAAGGGTGCCTCCACCAATCCTATTGGACTGGGCTTGTATGTATGATCCAAGGTACTTAATATCTATTTCAGCCGAGCATAAATTACATAGGAGACAAACAGAAGTTGCACAAATCACACGAGGTTTATTTATCTTAGCCTGGTGGTTTCCAGGCTTCAGCAGACCACCCGGGGATCCGCGCCTACAGACACACACACTGGAACGAAGGACGTGCAGCTGCGACACAGCTTCTCATTCAGGGCCGGATTCTGCGGCTCACGATCTGGACTCGCAGTCTAAGGCAGAGCTTCAGGCAGGTGTGATAAGGGAAATGGAGAGCGAACATCTGTGGAGGAGCAGAACGAATGACTCTAACAGCTCTCTCTCAGTCCTCTTTTCTTATACTCTTAGATGGGTGTCTTCTGGTGTCTTCAGTGTGTCTTATCAGCGGGCTCCATGGGCTGCCTGGGGCTGTGATATCTAAGGGTATAGGTGCACACAGGGGTGTCACCTAGTGGCATTTTTATCTTTATGTTTGCACTCAGTTTAGTCTCATTTCACTCAGTTACTTTATAACATTTAACAGGGCATAAGTCACTCCATTTTCTAAGTGTAATACATTCTTAATATTGTCTATCCTAATTACTATAACACAGCCTGATCTCTGCCCTCCATGCAAAAAGGGGAAGCATTGGGCCCATTGATGCTGTTCAAAATGAAATAGCCAGGGACAACCTCTCCAGCTCTTGGAAAACAACTGGAGGGGCCTGTCCCAGGGCCCTGAACAAAACAATGCTGGGAGTTGACATTTTCAGTATCCAGTACAGACCCGGGTGCTGCCCAGACCCTAATTTGAAAAGTCACTGACTTGTGCCCCGCCACCCGTGGAAGTGCAGCAATAGACCTTCCCACTTTGGAGACTGAAGTTTTATCTCCAGCTAATAGTCCTAGAAAATTCAAAACAGGAATATATGGACCTATTCCTCCGGGAACTTTTGGTCTCATTTTGGGCTACAATAGTTTGAACATCTGTGGCATACAGGTATACACTGGAGTAATGGACTCTGACTATGAGTGGGAGCTTCTAGTTGTTATGAGTGCACAACAGCCTTTTCAAGTAGTGGCCAGTGATTGTGTGGCTCAGCTCTTGCTTCTCATGTCTCTACTAATCATTCAGATGTGCTTAGAAAAGGTGAATTTGGCAGTACAGGACAGCTGGATGTCTATTGGTCAGAATTCCTGTGAGAAAGCCATCCCAAATATATTCTTTATCTTAACGGAAAGGAATTTAAAGGGTTAGTGGACACAGGAGCAGATGTCTCTGTTATAACTAGCAAGCATTGACTGCATGGCTGAGAAAAGCAACCCGAGCCCACCGTACTTAGTGGACTTGGAACTACCAGAGTTGTTTTCCAAAGTACTCAAATTCTGACTTGTGCAGGGCCCAATGGGAACTCTTCAGGCCTATATCACCAACATAACTGTCAATCTACGGGGAAGAGATCTTTTTCAGCAATGGGGGATTTATGTAGTAATCTCAAATATTAATCCAAAAGTAAAAAATATGATGAGTAACATGAGATATGCTCCAAATACTGGCTTAGGAAAAGATGAACAAGGCATTTTAAGCCTTGTAATGCCAGTAACAGTTAATAAATGACAGGGTTTAGGTTACAAAAGTTTTTAGTGGGGACTACGTTGAGCATCCACATCCTCTAACATTAAAACAGAAAACAATCTGATAGAACAGTGGCCTCTTATGCAGGAAAAATTGGATGACCTTGAATACCTAGTACAGGAACAGCTTTTATCAGGACATATAGAATCTTCTACTAGCTCATGGAATTCTCCAGTTTTTGTCATAAAAAAGAAAACTGGGAAATGAAGAATGCTAACCAATCTGAGATGAATAAATGAGATAATAGAACCTATGGGACCATTACAACCTGGGATCCCTTCTCTGACCCTCTATGGCCTATTCTTATTATAGATTTGAAAGATTGCTTTTTTACTATTCCTTTAGCTCTTCAAGATAAGGAATGCTTTGCTTTTACCATTCCAATTAAGAATCTGGCTCAGCCCTGCCCTAGATTCCAATGGAAGGTTTTACTAAGGGTATGCCTAGCAGTCCCACAACCTGTCAATGATATGTAGATGCTGCCTTGAAGCCGGTTCACCTTCAACACTGGGAGGTTACTATCATCACTGTATGGATGACCTACTTCTGTCAGTGGCATCAGACCAGCTATTGCAAGGATGCTTTTCACACCTTACATGATTTACTCCCTAAGTCCGATCTATGTATTGCTCCCCAAAAAGTTCAAACCTCCATGCCATTTCTGTTTCTACATTTAGGTGTCTGAATAGAAGCTGAAAGCGTTATTCCACAAAAAGTCCAATTAAGACAAGATGAACTACAGACTTTAAACGATTTTCAAAAATTGTTGGAGGATATAAATTGACTCCACCTTGTCCCTGGGAATTCCTGCTGTTAAGGTCAGCGTTTGTCCTCCCAAGAAAACGCACACACACTTCAGTCGACAATGCAAAAGCAAAAGGAAACTTTATTTCCAGCTAGCTGGGGTCTGAGCCTCCTCCAGCACAGTGGAGTCAGACAAAGACCCCAGGCTTTGTTTCAGCAGGGTTTTTATAACCAAGGTTACAGAGCAAGGGATTAGTTACAATTTC